>VXAA01003133.1:83738-166711 GCA_013399115.1 Anseranas semipalmata
TTTTTACCATTGTTTGCTGTTGCACTCTTTTTTAGGCTGTGCATTCTTCAGAGCAACAGGAGACTTTCCATGGTGTGTGTGTGTGTGTGCATGTATACTCATCGTCTGGCAAGCCATAAGCAGACTCATAATGCAAACAATCCCAGCCCAGCCCATCTTTCTTCTCTTTATAAAAGCCCAGGGTTGACACTGGCTTCCCCAGACTCTCAGTCTCTTATCTGTGATCAACATTTGTGACTGTCAAACTGAAAAAATTACCCAGCACAGCGAGGCTGATGTTTGCCAGCTAGAGATCAGTAGTAAACACACTGTTTGCTCCAGCAGAACCATGGGCATTGCCCAGTACTCATTGTCCTCAGCACTGCAAAGACTCTGCCACCCACATGATGCTCCAGTTTTACATGATCCGAGAGGCAGGAATTGAGATTTGCTTCCACCTGGCTCTGCTTTTTCTCTAATGACGAAAGGAAAAGGGAGTTTCAACCTGATGCTGGGGGAGGGAGAGCAGGCCCTGGCACCAGCTGGGGGTGGAAGACAATGACATTAGCAAACTATGGAGAAAATGAAGTTTAGCCCATCGCAGTTATGCATGCAGCTTGGCAAAGGTCTCCATGCTTCCAAATGCAGAGCAAAACCACTTTCCAAGTCCATTTCCCCAGGTACTACCTCTGCAAGCACAGGACGTGACAAATCGTGGTCGCCGCCACAGCAACGTACCGCACTTGAGCAGAAGTCCAAATTCAATCTAAATGAAAATGGCTTAGAAACGTCAGCAGGGACTAGCAGGGCTGAAAAATAACAATCACATTTAAAAGTAGAAAGCCTAAATTCCAACAATGTCCTTTATCTGCTCCAAAATCAAAATAACCTCCTCTACCCTGATGCACAGATCAGGCCCCACGCTAATGAATCCTCATTTTGCCTTTTACTATTTTATTTGCTTTTCTAGGACTATCTTCAATGAAAGATTTGAAACCCAATCACCTAAACAGTCTCATTTGGTAAATAAGAGACTGAAAGAACCATGGGAATAGTCAGTGTCATCTCTCGGTGACCGGACAGGGCCACGCAGTGGTTTCACCCATTCACACAACACCAAAGAAGAATGGGGTGGGCAAAGAAGTCTGTGCTTAACCATTTCCTAATTGCTTTAACATTTTCAAGATCTCAATGTTTTGCAATTGTGATTTTCCCAAAGCCTTGACAGCAAAAGGATTCTTTCTAAAACCAGCCACCAGAGCAACCAGAGCATTTCAAGACGAAAGAAACGGGGAGGCTTTGAAGACGTGGCAGCTAAACTGTTACGCAAAATAAATCATCAACCCTGTACCTAAACGACGACAACCATGCTAAGTTTTTTTACCAATGAAGGACAGAGTCCAGCACCAGCAAAGCACTTGAACAAGCTCTGCTTTTAGGCAGGTGCTGACCCTGAGCCTGTGAGCAGTCCCAGTTAATTAGTGAGGTAATGAACACACTCAAAGGCAAATATATTCCTACAGCTATAGCTTCACTGAGACTACACTGCCCGTGCTACAAACTCAGTGCTGTCAGACTAGGGACAGACACATACATCACTGCAAAAACCTCAACGGCAACCAAAGAAAGGTTTTCTAAAAACTTACTCTAATGTCGTACCTTGATTTCAGATCAAAATGTTTTCTTTTAAAGGAAAACCTTAAAAATAATGTAGCAACATACAACACAAGTGACAATCTATCTTGTTAAAATACTTGCTCATTTTGTTTTTCAAGGACAATTTTACTAACATAGCTAAACCCTCAAAAAGAAACCCACAGTTTTTCCTCATCACAATATCACAGTTATACCTCAATGAAGACTTGCATTTTAAGCCAAAAATTCACATGCTAAGCATGCACCTTTATGAAATCAGGCTCTGTTTGTTACAGTGGTACTAATCGAGGTGAAATTAAGCTGTATTCAGTGTAAAACATACACACACATGCAGATATATTTATGTGAAAAGAACTGAAACCACCATTTCTGCTTCTTCTTCATAAAACATTTTCTTCTTGTACTTTGTGTTTACCGACTCCTACATGACTCAGAGCCACAATCTACCTCCGCATCACATTAAACAGGATTTCATTAAGCTGTGGAAAGACACAGGGAAATACTCATCCTACAAAATGCCTCCAGAAATATAAATGGTTCTTTCAAACAAAAAAGCTACTTTCCTGTTTTAATTAAAGGTTTTGGAAGCATTCAGTGAGATTTAACCTGAAGAACATGAAAGCATAAAACTCCTTCTATGGTTGCATAAAAGAGATCTAAATCAGTGTAGGAAGGGACTTATCTGCTGTTTGTCTTTGACCCCTTATATCTGAGTACATCACAGTCCTGACTATTTGTCTGCAAAGCAGCTGGCTGTGCTACAGCAGTACTGCAATCCTATTTCCCAATGAGGCACATAGAGATTAAAGACCAAAGTATTTTTATTATTATTATTTTGTTTTTTTTTTTTTTTAAAGTTTCCCAGTACCAAAGCATGCAGGCAGGTGAGTTGTGCAGTTTTCCGGGAGCACTTAGACACCCCACTAAATGCAATATTTTTCATGTGCCCATGAAAACTCACCTGAAATCTAAACAGCTCTGAAAATCCAGGCTAAAGCAATTTGCTGAAGGTCACCTAAGTAGGTCTGGGAGAAGGAAATGGAGAACTGAGCACAGCTCTCCATGTCCAAGGCAAAAAGCTTAAACCACTTGGCTATCTTTTCTCTTTATCGCTGCATGCTGCACCAGGATAGGTGACTACATACGAGTTACAGCCCAGCACCGCCACGATCTGGTAAAACAAGCAGAGAAATCTGCATCCAGCAACACTTCTGGAAATACCTTTGTCTTCTAAGCTGCCACCAGCCCCACCGGCACAGGCAGCTTCTACAAGAGAGATTGAGAGCAACTTCCACCTTCCATCCCTGAATACTCGCAGACCAGGCAGGATGCTGCCTGGAGATACAGGCGTAGTCTCTTGCAGAAGTTTGAACACAACATTTCCTCTGCTCCTGGGAGAAAGGACAAGCACAGCGTCCTCTCTTTCGGTGCAGCTACAAGGACCAGGCTGTACAGCCACCAGGATGGGGCCATGCATTTCAGGGACTTCGACCACATCTCAGGCACCGAGGTGCTTGGGGCAGCTGTGCGCACACCCCACACCCCAAAGAGGGCAAGGCAGGTGCCAACGGCTGCAGCAGGGTGGAAGTGCACTGCGTAAGGCTGTACTCACAGAAGCGCCTGCCTACCTGCAGCTTCCCTGCAGATCGGGTGAGGCAGATGTTTTAAAAGCATTAAAAACAGGGGGCCCTCCACTGAGATAATGTCAACGTTGCCTTTGTGTGCCAGTTCTGGGCTCGAGTTTGCAGAGCCAGCTGCTCAAAGCAGCTCCAGCCCCTCCGCCTGTGGGACAGTTTCCCAGTGCCCCATTTCCTCGTTCGTGGGAGGGCTGGCTTGCTCCAAACAGCCACTGTGGAAGCCAAAATACAAAGCACTACAGGCAATCACAGCCGCCATCATCTCTTATCTGTGAAACAGTGACAAGGGCACTGCCCCAGCAGAGGACCAGGAGGCTGTGTATTTTGAAGATACAACAGACTGTGATGCATCCCGATGGACTGATAATGGGGACATGCAGTTTTTTTCAGAGCTTTTCACTATTAGCTTTTTGTCACTTCAAAACCTGCAAAGCTACTTGCACATTCCCAGCTTTGTCTTTAAGATACAATCTTCCGGTTGTATAGTTTTGGTCCCATCAGTACTCAATCACGCAATTAAATAACAGAAAGGAGACAAGAGCTGGGAAGACAGCATAGCCAGCCTCTTTAAACACATGCAGTGCCTACCCCAATGTATGAAAACAGACAATGCAAAATCATTTTCATTACTAAAAACTTGCTGCAGTACAGGAAATGTAATGTATTCCATGAAAATTAGAGGATGTAACGTACTGTGCACGTGGTTGGCATCTCAGCGGCACCTGACACCTCCCATTCATGCCATTACCATTCCATCTGCTGACACTCACCAGCCGATTTGCAAGAGCGATGGTACATGCTGTAGCTTCAGCTTCTTGCTGACATTTGAGTTTGTCTGAAGTGGCCTTCTCAAACTTAGCTGTGAGCTTTCCCAGGTTCTCATTGAGGCGCTGCATAGCAAAGAAGGGAGAAAACAACAGCACAGTTTTAAGGAATCCCCTTCTCAAGACCTGATTCACCCTGAAGGCAGGGTGAGCCAAGCTCCACCACATTGCATGCTGCACTGGCTGTCACCTGGGATGAAGCACAGAGCCGGGATGTGCTGTGCAATTTCACGTGCTTGTAGCCCATGTCATCTGCACGGGGCAGAGACAAAGAACACAAAAAGGCAATTTATTTGGGGTTCTGCGCTGGTGTGAATTTGAACTCGGAAAGACACGCTGACTGGTCCTGATGACCAAGTACTGATGGCCAACACTATAGTTGAGAAGTGAGTGGGGCAGCTAAGAAAACAGAATTTTCTATTTTCTGATACTTCAGCCACCTTGGTCTCTGTCCAAGGCTCTGCTCATTCCTCAAGTTGTTGTTAAAACCTCAAGGAGCTCCTTGAATAGCTCCAGTCATGTTCGTGCCACCTCCAAGCTGTGCCTCCTGCACCCTGTTTTGCTCCTCCAGAGGAGCCCCACCTGGGTCGGAGCATTAGGGGGGGACCATCACACATTTGGGTGGGCTGCAGAGCACTTCAGGGCTGGGATGGGGCAGAAAGAGCCTAAACCACTTGGAGTCCCCCCATGCTAGCAAAACAGAGCCCTTTGCTTGGACAGACCTGCTTACACTCTGGTCTTAAACAAGTCAACAGCTCCCACAAGTACTTGGAGCATTTCACTTCTGATAAGAGAAGAAGTAATAATTGATTTTATCTACACCCAGTGCAAACTGCTCAAGGCTAACTGCCTGTAAATCACTTTAACACTGTTTGAGCTATGCACTAGAAACAAACTTGAAAATGAAAAGGATTATATTAGGGATATCTGTAGCTCTCCAGTATCTTGGAAAACACAAAGCACTCTCTTCTCGAACTGCCTTGGAATTAATAACACAAAGAGTTTGTATCTCAGTGTGCATATGAATATATGTGCACACATATATATTCATATACATATATAAAACCCCATTACAGATGCACGATCTGATAAATGAATACCTATGAGCCACGAAGAACAGAACACACCTGCAGTACCCCACCAGACACGCTCTACAGAAACACGCTGATATATCAGTGATATATCTGATATACCTCGCATCACAGCTGCGAGTGTACATCTTGCTTCTGCACCCACCCTCCCCAGATTCATACCAACCTCATTTCCCAGGCAGACAAAGGAGAGAGGAAGGTACTTAGTGTTTCGGACGATCAGAATAGTTTCATTTATTACTGAAGATGGGTAAGTGGCAGCTCAGGGTTTGTTTCTGAGCAGGTATGAATCATCATCACGTCAGTGAAGCTACCCAAGATATCCCAGCTTGATATGTAAGGATATACCTTAACATCCACCCCCACATGCTGAGCAGCGTGTCACTGCCCATCTGCAAAAGGGAAAACTCACCTAAAACAGTCAGCTTTGCAAGTGCATGCCAGTGGAGTACCAGTTAACCCCCAAAGATTGCCATTTTCTTTACCAAAACCCTGCTTCTTTACAGAGAAAAAAGCCCAGGCATTAAAAGCTTTGGAAACAAATGGCATAATGGGATGCAAACCGTTCCCCAGCACTGTACTTCACATCTGAGATGGGAAAATGAGAGGCTAAAGACCTCTAAATCCATCCCTGCTCAGGTGCTGCATGTGCCCTTCTTTTATCTGCAGCAGGAAGGGACTACCAGAGAGCTCTGTAGAATTTTTTTTGTATTTTTAATTAAAAGTGCAGTAAGCATTTTAAGAATAAGCAGCCGTAGGAGGCATCAAGAGAGTCAGATATATTCAAACATGAGGATGTGCCGGGGGAAAAGGTGCGTACTCAGATGAGCTCCAAGGGACCATGCTGCCCCATCTGGGGGACATCGCAAGGTCACGTAACTTATTTAAAGACACAGATTTGGCAGCCATGCCACATCAGCCAGCTGATAACAAACCGTGGTTTCAAAGGGGGATTCTGCATGAACTTTGATGCCAGGATGAAAGCACAGCCCCAGAGGATCCATCAATCACCAAGAGGGATTCCAGATCCACGGCACCTCAAAAAGTCACATTCTGGAGCGCAGGCAATGGCTGCTCGTGGCGGGAGGGAGCTGGAGAGCAGCGAGTGATGGATGGATGCTGCTCTGCTGCCCAAGGGAGGGGCTGGCAGGATGCCCCCATGCTGGTTTCCACACTTTGTTATTGGAGGGTATTGACCAGGGATGGGGAGGGAAAAGCAGTATGGCTTTTAACAGAGAGAACATTTTCCAAGGGAAAGGATGGAGGCTATTCTCCATAGAAATGCACTTTTAATCATGCAGTAATTTCATCTATTCAGTGATTCCTTTTTTTTTTTTCTTAAGTAGCAAAAATCTAAATAAGAATAATGCAAAGATATGCTGACAGAGAGCCATGCCGTGACAAATTATTAGACTCTACTAGAGCAGTCTTTATCCTACAGAACATGCCCGTCACCAGGGACTGTGCTGCCCGCGGGAGCCAGCCTCCAGTTCCTGTTTTCTGCCCCTGTGCAGCACACTGGGAACACATACTGGTTTGAGATAACGAGTTTTCTGAGGACTCGCAATTAGAGGCAAATTACATTTTAAAAATGAGGTAGGAATAATAAGAATTAATAACTAGCCTTCCTGTTAAGGTACAAGCATGACTGAAGCAAAACAGATGAAACATAGAAAGCAGCAATAAAAGGGAGATAAAAGACCTAAAATCTACCAAATCTTTGGATCCAGCCCTTCAAAAACACGTGAGTGGGGAGAAACCGCTTTCTCCAAAGCAGAGGATTTCTCCCCAAAGCAGTGGCTTGCATGGGTCCCACTAAAGGGCGAGCCAATGCCACACTTGCCTTGCTCTTCCAAACTTACGGCAATTTTGGCCTTGATGCTGGCCAGCTTGTCCTGGGCAGCCGCTAGCTCGGCGTTGGCTTTGCTCAGAGCCTGCCGCTTCGGCTCCACGTCGCAATACACCTCGTGGAAGCGCACGATGTTCACCACCCAGGAGCAGAGGCCGGCCGCAGCGTAGGACTTGGTGGTCACAAATTCAGGTTTAAACTTGGGATCTTCCAAATAGGGCTGGAGGGCTTTGAGACAGTTTTCGTGGATGTTCTCCTTGTCGAACTTGATCAAAGAGTCCAGGAATCCATCCACCCTGGCCATGGTGGCTTTTGCTGCCTTCCAGCTCCTGTCCTTGGGAATCTTTCCTCCCGGGGCCATCAGCACCATCACAGCAGCGGTGACGTTGCTGACAGCTGGAGGTGGTGACCCGAAGGACCTCAGCTCCGTCAGATTCTTCTGAAAAGGGGAAAACAAGGTTGTTAGACAAAAATGAATGGGCTTTCTTTTTGTTTCGCCACTAATAGAGTCAGGCTCCCAAGATATCAATCTGATAGATTGGGTTTTGCTTGACCTGAACATCACTGTCTCTAAATCACCGCTGTGCATGTTTATAGCACGTGCTCAACTCCCACATCCAGCTCTTTATACCTCACACAAGATGAGCACAGAACAATTTTCCTCCCCAGACTCCCAACCTTTCCCTGGGGCCAGCCCCTCTGCCCAGGGCAGCTCAGCGCCAGGGCTCTGCAGAAAGGAGTTTTGTGCACTCTCAGTAGAGCAGGATCAGGAAAAGGGAAACCTTTCCAAATAACAACCCCTATATAACAACCTCCAGCCCCTCTAAAACCGCCTTGCAGAGCTTCCCTTCATGCTCAGCTACTCCCCAGGTCAGAGACACCCATGCATTACAGTTTGCAGGCATCCATCATTACATGCGTTACGTTTGCATGGACCCACTGGATCCATCATCCAGCCCAAATTTAGGCACTTTAACCAAGCACCTTCACCGGGAGAGCAGTCTGTGCCATGAACAGGTAGTCTCCCCAGTGAGAGAGCTGTTTGGCTCCCAGATGGGATCAGTTGATCCCTGGGGTCACGCTTGTGCATGGGGGGAGCTGCCACCTTCCCTGTTGCCAACACAGGCAGTTCTACCAAGTCACTAATATCAAGCAGGACACATCTTGACCTAAGTATAAAACCCTGCTGACACTTAAAATCCTCTCTCTGCACATACACAAGTTAGCTTTTCCACAGGGAAAAACAGCGCAAGTAAATCAGCTGCTCTCAGATGCTGTGCTGTAGTGAAAACAAGGATAAGGGCTGTGTCAACACCAGTTTAAGAAATACCTATGAACTTCTGTAGTCCCTGTTTCTACCACTTCTCAATAGTTTTTAATCTGTATTCTCTGTTCTGCTTCCATCAGTTTCTCTCTGAAGCAAGTTTGGTACCTTTGAACATCCATTTTTGGGATAAAGGTGTCTGCTATGAAGCCGTTACCAAATGCGTTGTCTTTGCTTGCTGTCAGCTTTTGTTAATAATCAAGCTGATGGAGACAGACCCTTGGGAGCTGTGTGCATTTGCAGTGTAAAATGTCTCTAATTAACATGCTTAATGACATGGAGCTGACTGTGAGCACAGAGGAATGCCATCAAAAGCCCTTCTCCATCTCAAGTCATCTGCCCAGCTTGGCTGGGACTGGGGCCAGGATGAGCTGTGGTGCGTGGGGAAGCTGGAAGGGCTCTGACATCAGCCCTTATTCAACAACCTATATCTCACTAGAAATGGGATGCTGTGCTGGTACCACTGCTTTTTCACTAGGAAGTGAGCACTTCCATCGCAGGACAATTCAATAAATTGCTCCGAACTCTTCCACGTATTGGAATATCTCCAGGATGGGAACTGGTCTGAGGATGCTTACAGTGAGTACTGCCTGCCTCAGAAACACTGACTGCTGTGGCATCCCTGAATGCCTCTGGGTCATCTCAGGGGATATTCCTTGCAGACGACCGTGCGGGAGGGTCACTGCTTTAGACACTGTCACTGTCTTTGGCTCATTGTCACCTGTGCAGAGATTGTATGGTGCTGGGCAAGCACTATCTGCCTTTCCAAGCAGCACAGGCTGCCCACCCACCTCTGCAGGACAGATGCTGCCTCCTCTTGGAGAACTGCTCCATGCCAAACAGAGATCCACAGCGGGGGAAGGCAGTCCTGAGTTGGTGTGCTGTGATCTCCCCCCCAAAAAGGAGGGTGAGATGTCAAAATGTCATCTCCATGGAGCCCCATGTCCTGTGTTCCAGGGCCCAGGGGATGCGGATGCTGAGAAAGAGCCCATACATACCAGATACATACATTATATGCATCCATATAATAAATATCTCAATTTTATATTTATGTATATAAAGAGAGGCACCTTAAATTGCCTCTCACTTTGCCTTGGGCACTCGCACTGCCACCATACGCTGCAGAAGGCATTAACACTAAAGCAGGGGACACACGAGTGGCTGCAGCAGCTTCCCACAGTGCAACCAAAGCAAGCTTGAGCTTGAACAAACCTGTGATCACTTGTTGGCTTAAACAGGAAAAAATAAAAGGGAAGTTTAAAATGGGAGAAACACACGCAGAGCTAAATCCTGCCATACTGTTGCAAGCTGAAGGCTGGCTGAGATGGACCGCCACCTCCAGAAAGCAGCACAGCTACAAATGGGTTTGGTGGCACCAAAGGGGATTTTTCAAACCACCAGAAAGCTAGTCCTCCCACCAGAACAAAGGGACAGAAATCAAGTGGGATTTAAGTTGCACCTGATGAGAAGGTAACACACTTGGTATGGATGTCTTCATCAGATTGGGAGCAGAAGACCTTTATGGATTATTCTCAATTTCGCCGGAATAATTTGTATACCAAAATAATAATGTGCACTAGTTACTTGTAACTACCAGCGCCTGAGAGCAACCCAAAGATGTGAGTAACTCCTGAAGAATTCAAATGGGCTGCGATGCTGCTGCGGATGCCGACGGCAGAGGTTAGCACCGCTCCCACTGCTGTCCGAGCCCTGCTTTGTCCCGAAGACTCCGTCCCTCCAGTCCTCCCAGGGCTGCCTACGGCTCCTCCGTGCTGCTCTCCTCTTCCCCAGCTGCAGGTTTCATGCAGCATCTCTGACCGGCCAGGAAAGGCCAGTCCCTTGGGTTAGTGCCCGTTAGTCCTAAAATGCCACAGCATCTCCCCGGTCTTTCTCCTGCCCGTACCTTGGATCGCCTCCATGTAACACCATGGACAGCCTGGGTGCCAGGGGCGTGAGCCCAGCTCCTGCGAGGCAATGGCAGAGGAACGTGGCTTCGAAGCAGCTGTGCCCAGCTGAGCCAGGCTTTCTGCAGCAATTATCCCACCAAGGGAAACTGGCTGCCTGCCGACCGGCAGCGCTCACCCTGGCATTAATGCAAAAGCATCGCTGGTCGCTTCCCCCTGCACGCAGCCTCTCTGCAAGAGATGCAAGTCCACAAGGACCTGGCTCTCTTGTCCTACACCAGCAAGTGACACCTGCACAGAAATGTCAATGTACCCACATAGTCACTGAGCTCCTTGGTGTCTGACTATATATATATATTTATTTCTGCATTCTACTCAATAGCTTTTCTCACCATTTTCCTTATTAATGCTACATATAATAGCACTGTCCAAATAAGATGGCTTAGATAACTGGGGAGAAACTATATATACACACACATAAATATTGCTGATTATTCGTGTCAGCAAACAGGTCAAGCTCTCTGATGCATCTCAGATCAGCAGGTAAAGGAGTTCATGTCTTCCAGTGCTCTCCTACTGCTGCTTTACAAGTCTCTAGAAAAATTCCAGCATCTCCCTAACCTTTGCTTAATGAGATATTCTACAGCTCCAACATGAAACCAAGACTAATGAGGAGGCAAACCTTTTCTCTTTGTACAGTCCTTTCACTTCCAAGAACAAGAGCCAAAGCAACACATCTCCGCAGCAAAGCCACATCTTTCTTGAAATGTAATCACTTTGAAAACCCACTCCTGATGACTTGCTTTCTTCTCCTCCAAAAGGGCTATGACTGAGCCATGATTTAAGGCAAGATGGAGCCATTATGATCATGGAAATAACTCTGATTTTCTAGCTGCACCTGGTGCATGGCCACTACTCAGCCCTGCGTGCAGTGGGAGTTTGCTGCTCCAGGATGCTGCGTGCACTGCAGACAGAAGATAAATGGCAGGGACACATCTCTGGGGCACATTGCAGTGTAGGGCTACAAACAGGCACTCCTGGAGCACTCTCAAAAACCTTCCAAGGTACCAAAAGCCTGCCTTAAATCAATCACTTTGGGACCACTCTGACTGCAGGGGACTATCTCCTCTTTATTGATTTCCCCAGTGGCTTCTTCCCTTGGAGTGGTCTTGTCTGCAGCAACGTACGGCTCTGCCGAGAGGTCGCTCCACCCATGACAGTGTGCTGCTTGCCCAAAGACACTGCTGAACAACGCGTCTCTATATGTTGGTGCTGGGTAAACCCAAACAGGGAATGGGACTTCACTGCCAGCACTGGATCAGCATCGTGGTTGTCAGCTCCCTCCGAGCTGCCGGCGCGCTTGCATAGAAATACCCAGAGCAAATAGCACTGGTGCTCTCTCACCAAAACAAAACGTCACAGACTGCAATATCAGGCCTGATCACCCACCCGCAGCCAGAGGAGTGTTAGATATGTGTGGCCATCGTGGCGAACAGGCAGCGAGGCAGGGGCGCGCAGGCTTCAGCCCTGCACCTCTGCCATGACCAACTGAGGGCACAGCGCTCTTTGCTGCAAGACCCACCCGGCAGCCGGCGTGTCCTGGGGGAGGCTGGCACCTGGGTGACCTCCCCTTCCTTGTGGGGCAGAAAGAGGAGGCAGCCAACAGTGGAGAAGAGGTGCATATGAAGAACCCACCTCCATTTCCTCCTGCTCTCTGTGGCCATGGGTGGAAGGTAACCTGAAGCAGCCTCAAGGACCGAGTATACACAGCTGGGGAAGAAGGTGGAGCAGTGCCAATACAATGCCCCAAAACTTGGGCCAGAGGATGGCAGTGACAGCCCCCACTGCAGTGGGGAGATAATGCCTTTCCATACGAGTCCTTGCCCTACCTTGTTGAGGGTGTTCAGAGCAGCCTGGGCAGCCGCCAGGGCGGGCTCAGCTTTGGCCAGGTCCTCTTCGCAGTCCTTTTGTTTCTGCTCGACCTCTTGGGTGATGAGTGCCACTTTCTGCTCCTCCTCGTCGGCAACTGCCTTCTCCCTGCTCACTTTCTCTGTCTCCACACCCACCACCTGGATCAGCTTGTCGGCATCATCATTCTTCTGCTTCAGCTCCACTTCTTGGGCTGCCAGCTTGGCCTTCAGGTCATCCACCTGGAGGAAAGAAACGTGTGGGTAGACAGATGCTCAGCATCCTGCTCCCCACCCTGCCCAGCAGCACGGGCTCACACTCGAGTGGGGCTGAGCAGTAGCTAACAGCATGGAGGGCCCATGTATAAAGCAAGCAATGCCCTGGGAGCACAGAAAAGCAATATTTCTAGCTGTCATCAGGATACTGCAGCTCTCCTTTGCTCCTGGTTGCTCAGATAAGGGTCGGAGAGCCACTGTGCGTGGTGCACACACTGCAGCACCCTTCTAGCAGCGAGGAATCCAGTAAGGAAGAAACCAGCACCAGCAGGATGAGCTGCTAAGGATGCTGTCCCAGACCAGCTCACTGCCTCTGCTTGGGAACTGGACAGAGGTACAAGGGCAAAGCAAATGTTGCTTTGAGCAGGATCCACTGGGCGGCAACTGGAAGTTTTCATATTAGGTGTTCCTGGGGTTATTTTTGTATAACACAGGAGCTTCACCAGATACTTGCAGCAAGCTGCTCTCATTACCAAGCCAAATACGTACAGCTTTCACCCATCTTTCAACACAAGATCTGATGTTACATTGCATACCCCATAGAGGAGGCATTCCTTAGCAGTGTTTTGCAATGAGATGACACATACTACGATTCATCTACGCTTTCTCTTCTCAACATTGACACCTGCAGAGCACGTGCTGGTTTTGAGGAGCCATGTACCAGGAGCCAGCGCTCCCCGACCGCCTGCTCGCCCCAGCAGCACCCTGCCCCTCGTTTTGCCAAGCGGCTGCTCGTGCCCTGCAAGGCAGGAGCCCTCTCCGGCTGCACAGCGGGGATGCTCGCACCGGCTCTCACCTGAGGACAGAAGCTTTCTTTCTAAAAGCAACTGTTTCAATAATTTTACACAGCCTCTGTGCAGGCAGCGGAGTCTTTCACTGTCCCGCTGTTGAGCTCATAAAAGATTGCTTATAGCTTCTGGGGTACATCTTTACCATGTAAAAACCCTACAAGGAAAGTCAGATGCTTGCTTTTGTTGATAATTCCATTTTTATATAAGAAGAGAGAGCACAATTTGCAACCACATAAACTGAAGCTATTGATGTTCGTCATCAGCTTCAAGTGGAGAGCGGTTTCTTAGGAATCTCATTGTGCTTCTGCACTGCACGCTTCATTTTCATCTCCCGCTGCCCAGTGCTACAATGCTGTTTTAACCAGCACAAAGACGCGCCCGTAAATCCAAACGGCTCCAGGCTCGCAGGAGCGCGTAATCCCTTTGGTCGGCAAACGGAGAGCAACCTCTTGTGCAGCTCTAAGTCTTCCGAGATTGCAGGAAATTGAAGTGGGAGGCTTTGCTGATTGCAGATCTGGCTTGTGACCTTCTGCCCCAAATCAGTAATAACATGCTGGATGCACATACAAACAGGAGCTCTATGGGTTTACATGACCACGACAAGACAAACAAGGGATTAAAACCCACTAGCTCTCAACAGTTCTGCAAAAGGAACAGCTGTAAACTCAGCCCCCAGCACAGCCTGTGAAAATAGACAATGCCCTGACAAAACCTGCTTTCAGCCAAGCACATATTGCTGGGATTAAAAAAAGCAGGAAATTCACTTAGGGCTCTGCTTGATAGAAAACCTAATATCTGGATGCTCAGAAGCATGTGCTGCAGCAAAGGCACCTGCCCAGCTGGTTTGGGTTACATGTTAAATTCCCAGCAGAAATGGTGCTGGCTGGAGCTGTGATGTGGATCCTGGGGCTCTGCTGGACCCTCTGCTAATAGAGCTCACCACATCTAAGGGATATTTGGTGACCTGCAGCCTTCCTTACCTACAGCAGGATTTGGGAACATGTCAGGAAACAATCATGTTTTCCCAATGAGGCTAAGCTCAAACACAGTTGAGCAGGAACAATTTAAGAGTGTTTGTGCAGTGGATAGACAGAAACAGCAGCAATGCCTAAATAATCAAACTTGTTGTCCTTAGCGATTTCCTGGGGGTGGTGCGAGGAACGCAAACTGATGACCTTACTCCTCCAGTTTCGCCCCTTTCAGCACAGCAGACAAGTTTCTCTTAAAACTATACTTACATCCACAGCAAAACCAGTATGTCACATCCATTTCTCCCTTCCTGCACATCCTACTGCCCAGACGTAAAAACTCCTGACGAGACACCAGTCTGCTGGGAGACTTCACGCCACTGCCTTCAGGAAGGCACAGGCACAGCAGAAACCATAAATGTGCTCCCATCAATGGCATGCAGAGCCGTCCCCAGCAGAGCACTGTTAGGAACGAAGGCATGAAAAGTTCTCCTCTGTCTATAGATCTCACGGTAACAGAAGGTACCAAACTTCCCACCTCTCACACCAAGAAGGACCTTCCATCCAAACAGCTCTTGTACATAGAAGTAGGGTTTTTTGTTTTTTGTTTTGAAAACCCAGATGCCTGACATATTTTCAGCCATTAAACTAGGTTTCCAAACCCAGAGGTGGCCAAGCCTGACCATCACTAACATCTGTTATCTAGGGATGTGCAGAAAACCTTCCCAGCATAGCTCCCATCTTTTGCCCTCTCACAGCCCAGAACTTCTCCAGCAGTCACACAGACTCTCTTCATGCACTGACAACCCCATGCTCCCAGTCCACTCCCCCCAAAAACCACAAAAATGTTATAAATCATTCAGATTTGGAGCAGGGCCAACCATAATCCCCTGAGCATATTTCTAGGTTGCTCTTCCCTAGTCGTTCTTGGGTCAGCTCTGTGGTGCTCCTGCTCGGGGCTACCAACAGCCCAGAATGCAACAACATGATGCACAAAACAGCACAATGCAAACAGAGAACAGCACAGAAAATATTATCTCATCATTCAGTACCTTTTCCTTGGAGCTGGTGCTCAGATGGAGAGGATGAAGACGGAAACGAGAGGTTTGTCTCCATGAAATAAGAGCCATTCTAGAGACTGAAGCCAGGAATCCCTATTTATCTGGTCTCAGTGCAAAGGAAACAATGAACACTCAATGGGATGGGAAGGCTGAAAATCAGAAACCCATCAGCTACAAGACAGAGCTCAGGATGGCACCAAAAGGCATGGGGACAAAGGTGCACATGGCAGGGCCTCCAGGACCATAGGGAGCTGCTAAAAAAAAAAAATAAAAATAAAGAGAAGCAGCTCCATGTGGAAGGGCAGGAAGAGACTATTCTATGTCCTGAACAAGAGCACAGGGCTGGGCATTCACACCTCTTCAAAGGCATGAGCCCTCACATCTAATGGTGGAGCAACCATGAGACATGCTTTATAAATAATAATACAGACATGTCACGGAAGATTCATTGCCACCTCCAGGGAAGATCAGGCAAACACCACTGACTTTTCCGATGTCTACCAACACTGGTGAAAGCAGAAGATTCCTTTTGAGTAACACATGGCTGGTAAGCAAGAGAAAGCAAGAATTACAAGAGCATAACAGTACAAAAGGAGATGGAGGTGGCATGGAAAATCACAGCAAACAATCATCCAAAAGCAAAGAGAGACCACTATTAACCTCCTTTCCATAGGCAACTTTAGGATAATAACCAGATGATGGTGTGAGCACACAGATCCAATGTGTGCCTTAGCACACAGAATACTATCACTGTCCAGAAAAGGTCAGTATTCAGTCTCAAACTGTGGTAAGAAATGTGAAAAAAACTACGAGTAGCTTCCTGAGCCCAGGACAGTTGCTGATAAGCAATTAGTAATGCGAGGTAGAAAGGGAAAGAACAAAGCAAACGAAAGATTCAAGGGTAATGTACTGTGACTCCAACAGGGAAGGAAGAAGTACTTGCCTACCACCAGGACAGAATAAGAATTATTAAAGAACAGAAAACCTGGAGGGCAGACTCCCAGGAGTCTCATTTTATCTGATTGTCCCTGCCTTGTTTCAAGAACACAAAATACATCACAAAGGTCAGCAATTAATTGATAGAGCAAGCAAGACTTGAATCTGGAATCCAGATTTGCAATATTAACCAAAGTCATTCTCAAAATTACTCAGCAATGGGCTCTGAGCACAGTGTTGACCTCTTCATAGCAAACACCACTGAAAAACAAATGACTCATCTCACAAATCTTCCTATGTCTATTACGTCCTAATAACTGGAAGCCAGATTCTGCTTTTTTGAGTACTGAGGAGGACAGCCAGTGTCTTTAGAGAAAGATAGGTAGGCTGGTAAGCTAATGAAAAACACTCCCTTTGAAGAAAACTTGGTCAAAAGTAGATGATCAAATGTCAAAAGAAAAAAAAATAGAGCCGGGGGGAGAAGAGTAAAAGGAAGGTGAGAGGTTATTTTGGAACTGGAATGGCTAAGTCAAAAAGTGTCCTGCAACTACTTGCATGACAGTGTCCCCATGTGTGTTCAGTGTAGCTTCAGCCTGTAAAATTCATAAAACTCATAACTAGCTCCTCACCGGCACCCAAGCACCAGGAGCCTGGAGAACACTGACAGTGGGAGCACCAGTCCTCAGGCCTGAGGCACAACCACGTCATACCCAGGTATCAAATCCTCCCTCCTTCCTTTGAAAACACAAAACCACAGGGTACCGCTTCCAAGCACCACCAACCTGGAGACAGCACACCTGAGCACCAAGTCCGACCATTTCCAGGAGTGAATGCTAAAATTCAGGCACTTAAATCCATATTCAAGATCGAACTTTCTGGTATGATTTCCAATAACATTAAATATCTGCACTCTGGTTTCAAATCAACAGCAGTTTTGACTGTTACGCACATCTGATAATTTAGGTGTTTAATTTTAGGCCCCCAGTGCTAATTTTAGATATGAATTTGACATATTTGTCCTGACTGCTCTGCATCTTAATCAACTTCACAAGCTGCCTTACTCCAAGCAGATGTGAACTTTTTGTTCTTTTACCCTTTTTGCAACAGCAAAACCTCCAATAGAGAAGACCCCCAGGTGCTGCAGCTTCCCACCTCATCCCCAGTCCACCACTGCTCAGCACCTGTGTTATGGCTTGTCAGGAAACCCTTGCCAACGTAACACCCACATGAAGATAAGCCTGAAGAATACAGGAAGGTCCCCATGTTTGGCCAGCGCTACTGGGACTTGTTTCCTCTCAAAAGGCCAGGTTCACATTAGTTGCTCTCAGTGAACAGAACCTGTCCACCACTGCGGTATCATCAAAAACAGCAGCACCCCACATGTCAGCGCAATTATTTGCCTCCAAAGGTAAGGTAGATGTAAGGTCTGCTTTGCAGGGTGGGCAGGTGCTTTCAGCTCTGGTTGGCTTCACTAGATACAATAGGTGGTCTCCACTAATGGTTGTTCAACCTCATGTGCATTCTTTCAAAAGAGGTACTAAAACCTGCAAAGGGGACATGAAACATGCCTACTCCCCTCCTGCGTCCTTACAGACCTGTCCTGCGCCATGAAGAAAGCAACTGTTTGACGCAAGATGTAGACTATCGGAGCTGAGAGGCTCCGATAAAGCCCATACATCACCCTCCAGTAAGGCACGTATCCTGTTGAGCGTGACAGACGTGTTTTATGCCACCAGAGAACATACGAAAGAAGTCAAACCTGCTAGTCCTTCATTCACATCGACCTCTGCATTTCTTTGGAGCAGCTTCGGGAGAGGCCCATTTGCCACAGTAGGAGCTTGTAAATGAACATTTATAAGAGTTAATAGAATATGAAATGGAGAGAAAAGCGGGAGTTTAGCAACAGATGTAGAGAGCAAAGCTCTGAAAGGCAGTTTGAGTCACTGAACAACATCTAGTCGTTACCACAGAAGTGTGCCAGTGATGCTTTTAGCAGGGGGATTTCAGGATGGCTAATCTACATTTCAGACATGCACTGGCGTTCCTTCAAGACAGAGCGTAACACAAGGAAAAATGAACATCAGCTTTACTTTAAAAGGATGCTTTATTTAATATAAAAGACAGGAATCTTGCCGAAGTTATTTAGATTTCCTGGATGCAACTCCAAAAATAACTTATCCTTCTGTATTTTATAAGCTATTTTGTCACTGCAGTGAAATATAACCATTTAAAGAAGATGTACGCATCCAGCTGGATCCCTTTCTTGTTTTACTTTCTGTGATCTTTTATTTAGGATTAGCACCACCCAAGTAGCAGAGACCACACACACATCTCTTCCCTTCTTTCCAGTACAAAACAGAACTTCTCCAGGAATCCAGTTCAAGCCAATCTAGAGCCAGGATCTAGCACGAATTTTACATGCTGTACAGCTTCAGCCTGCAAAGCTCTCCTTTGAACCAAAAACAGAAAACCACCAGTGTTTAACCCTAAAGGATTTTCTCACCTGGGCAGATGTGCTGTTGAGCTTCTCCAGGCCATTCTCCAGTCGCTCCATTTTTGCTGTTAAATCCTTGCCCTTTTTCAGCAGCAAATTCTGATAGAGTTTGATTTGCTCAAGGAATGACTTGGGAGTGGTGTAGTTATATCGCCGTTCATTGCTCAAATACAATCGGGATATCTCGTTGACAGTCGTGTGGACATACGCCATGAATTTGCTTATTGAATCTTTCACTGAAGCCTGAAAGTAAGATGAGAAGACAAGGAGAAAATATTTCAAACAGAACAACTATATATAGTGCAGACCTGTGCCATATATAAAGGAATTTATTAACATTTTAGTCTGCTGCAGCAAAATCCAGGACGTAACAGATCTGAGTTGATCCCTTTTCATTTGTTATCTCTAAAATAACTTCATCTGTTCATGTACTTTATACCTCTTTTTATCTCATACTTTATCTTATTCCAAGCAATTTTTCTAGCATTCAGCTCTATAAAATAACAGCCTTTTAAGTATAAATCCAGGCTTTTCTTCTGTATAAATGGGGAAAGAGCACACATAAAAAGAAACATTGTAGACTTTATTCTTCCAAAATTCTGTCCCCAAAAACTAAACAAACAGAATTGCATCTCCTTTAGTCCAGTAACAGGTTCTTATCAATGAGAACTTGACATCTTTTTGCCCTTGAGAATTACAGACTCTCAGATACACACGTGGAGAGAAAAGTGTTTGTTCCCTGGAATAATCAGAAGCACTGGGTTATTTTCTGCACTGATTTGTAAGCTGCCTTTCCTGCTAGCAAGACAATCATTTCACTGACAATACCACCAGTGTATAAATACATGTGAGCTTGGTGGCCATGGCCCTGCTTCTGCTAAGGTCCATGCTACTCTCCGAAACACCTGGCCCGTATTTCACAAACTTGGTTCAATTGAATTTAACATAGTACGATGCTGCCAGCAGTTCCTCTCCAAACAGTCATCCAGATGTCCTGGATGAGCATCTGAGGGCAATAAAGGCAAGCAGAGCATCCCTTGCAATACTCTCCTCATCTTGCAATGCATCACCTGCACTGAACAGAGGGATGAGGCCACACCTGGAAGCCACCAGCACTGCACAGCCACACCAATATCTGCAACCTGCAGAGGAACTCAAAGGCAGGCACAGCGTGGGCACCTCCAGACGAGGGCTGGGCGAGATGCTCACCTCCACGGTCTCCGTCTCTCGCAGGAAGCGGAGGCTGACGGACTCGAGGGCCTCCCGCGGCCATTCCTGGAACCAGTCTATCGCCGTGCAGCTGACGATGGCGGGGAACCTCCTGCTGCGGACTCGCAGCTTGCTGCCGACGGGCGAAAAACACAGCGCGACCTGAGGAGCCCAAGGAAGGGAGAAGCTGAGAAGGCACAGCCGGGAGCAGAGGCCCGGCTCCAGGCTCCTCCAATCACTTCCACAGGAAGACCTCATGCCAACACCTAAGGGTACAGTAACCTTGATCCTTGAGCCCTTGCACTTTATGCCAGCGAGCCTGGCCTGGAAAAGGCATCATCTAGCAGTAAACACATTTTTTTCTCTACAATAAAAACAAGCAGTGGCATTAAGTGTTGCTATGGTCAAAAGCAGCAGCCTGGCATGCTTTCAAGGCTGCAGCCAGGGTTTAATATAACCACTTTTCACCGCCATAACGGTGACACAAAGCTTCACCTGGCAGGGAACAGGCAGCCAGATTCAAGTGGTGCAACAAGGAATTAAAGTGAATGGATCTAAATTCTCCTGGCAGGACCATGGTTTTCAGGCAGGTCTGCCTGGATCATTTCCCCCACAGCCAGCTCTGAAAAGGACTGATGTGGCTCAAACTCAAAGTCTGCTTTTATCAGAATTTTTTTTTTTTTTTTAAATAGGGAAAATTCAAAGTGGAATGGAAATAAAAGCTTTGGGGAATGCATTTTCCTTGTTCATTGCATTTCCACACAGCAAGCCTTTTGTTTTTCAGGCTTTTTTTTTTTTCAACCCAACAGCTGCTAAAAGTTTCTGTGTTGCAGCAAACTGCGCAGAGCCTCTGGGTCTCTGCAAAACGTCTCTTTTCATTACTCTGGGGCCTGGCCAAGGGGCTGTTCCCTCCTCTGCTCAGTACCCTCCCAGCCCTGCACTGTTTCTCTCTCCTCTCAGTCTTCTGCATCCTTCCCTCTTCCAGCTGCCTCTCCCTGCAGGCTGGGAGCCTCCTTCCCCTGCTGCACTGATCCCAGGAAGGCACAACCTCTCCTTTTTCCACAGGGAACATCCTCGCCCAGAGTATAAAGTCAGGACGAGGCAACTTACCTTTCTTCTTTGCTGCCCCACCACCAGGGGGTGGTTTGGGCCTTGTCTTGTAAGCCCGCTGTTGCTGAATTTATGAGCTCTACTAAAAAGGCAGAAATAAGGACACGGGCAGGTTTACACCACACAATGAAGTACCAGTATCTGAGCAAAGGCCAGAGTGGGAAGCAGCATAACTCACTCAATAAATCACCCCTCTCCAGCCTGTCAGCCCTGGCTGGTACCTGCACAGCCTTGCGAGTGCCATGGGGCAGGCTGCCATCGACTTGGACATCTCTATAACGTGTCACCACCTCCACCACAAGCCAAAACCAGTTTTTCAGAAGCTGTGAAAGCCAGCCTGTAACATGACCACTTCCATTTCCACTTCCATTTCAGAAGATGCAGCTGGACTCCAAGCTCCTGCTCCTCTGACATGGTTACTGCATGCTCACACACAGGGGACAACCACGTAGAAAACCTTCTTACACCTTCAAGCATAAGCCTCCGGCACCTTTGTGCTGCTCTCTGAGGGCCAGGCAAGCTTCAGGAAGCTACCCATGTACAAAAGTCCTCTTCTGCACCTGCACTGCTCTCTCTAGACGCTGAGGCAGAAGGTTTACTGCTGCTCATGCTCCATCAGGCCAAGCCCCACTCCTGTGCTGCTCCCTGAGGTCCAGCATGCCCTGAGCCAACGATGGTTCTATCAGCTTTCTGCACAGCGCACAATGCTGTCATGAAATGCTGGAGACAATAAACAGCACTTCCCATCCATCTGCTCTAACACGCCATTAAGGAGAAGGGCAGACAAGGAAAACGGATCAACCTCAAGGAAATCACATCCACACTGCCCTTCTAGTGTACCTGAACAGCCAACAGGAATATATCCAGGGAGGGACACCACGCAGAAGACAACCATGGTGCTAGAAGAGCAACAAAACAGCCTCATTGCCTGTCAGAAATTCTCCTTCACACTGGCAGGAGGAGGAGGAGGACTGGATTCCTTCTCCTTTGGCATTTATGCTGTGGCATGATCCCCAGATTTTCCCCCACAGCTCAACTTTCCACCTGCTCCCTATCCTAAATATGTACCTACCTACATCAAGAAGGGAACAGGCCACCCAACCTCAGTGAACATGTCCCACCAGCACAAACCAAGCACTAAGAAGAAGGACCTGTCTTCACTAAGCAAAGGTCAAGTCTTCACTCATCACCCTGCCTCTCTGATCTGGGATCCCAGCACTGTGCAGTTCTGCAGATGGGCAAAACCTCCTGGAGAACTCCAACTCCTTCTTGCACTGTACTTTCTCCATGCGCTGGGCATGCCTGCACGAAAAGTCCTGAAACTGTTTGGGGATATTCAGACATATTTATAAGGCCTTTCTAGAGCTGGGAACATGGGCTGCAATCGAAGAAATCCTGTATGCATGTCATGCCCACTCAGTTCCAAGCGCTCTAGTTTTAAGATAATGTTTTTTAAATTATTCTGGCTATGGATTGTCAACAACATAAAGATGGATCCCCTGTGCAACTTTTCCAAGCAGGAAGACTTAGTTCTGAGGCACCCCAGCTTTTCAAATGCATTGCTTTGAAAATGAAAAGGCTAGTTCTGCTCATCTCTTGAAAGAGAAAACTTGCAACTCCCATAATGCTGTCCAAAGCCCAAAATGTGATGACTACAGACAGTGATTTTTATGCTTCAGTACTTGCTGAGAGAATCGCATCATGAACAGGCATAAAAGCCTTTCAGGCTGCAGGCTGACAACCCTACAACGTAGTCCAAAGGATTTCCAGCCCATGCCCCTGCACTGAGGTCGATGGTGAGGACCCAAACTCTCCCAGCCACTGTCTCACCTTCAGCTGTCGTCGAACACGGTCTGTGAAGAACTTCCAGCAAGTCTCCCTGGAGTCCACCAGGCCCTGGCCTTTGACTTCATTCCTCACACTGTTGATGATGTTTTCAACTTCATCGTCTGGGAAGAGATCGGGGATTTCACCTAAGAGAAGAGGGCACGGTTTGGTTTGCTGGCCTGGATTTTGCTGCAGTCTTGGAGCAAAGTGACACAAGGGCTGCCTCCCTTCCCAGAGAAAAGCCATCGCATCAGGCGCCCATGAGCCCCAGCAGCAGGAAGGTGGCACAGAAGGTCACTCTGCTAAAAAATAAACACCTGTGAGAGCCAACTTTCTTACAAAAGCCCAGGGTAAACAAACATAGCATAGAGTCAAAAGTATAGAATGTCCATTTTTTTTCTGATTTATGGTGCTGATTTGATTACAAAAAAATCAAGTCCCTAATATGCTTTAGGTAGTAATGAAATCATTTTAGTTTTGCAAATTAATTTGTTACATGTACAACTTCTGCAGCTGTTCAAAGCCATTTCCAGAGCTTTCAAATAACTCCCAGGGCAGTAAAACTTTCTAAAAGATAAACTTTTAAAAATCTTTTAAAAACTTTTACAAGTTAACAGTTATGCAGCTGATTACCAAAAACATACCCAACCAAACTTTTTTTTTTTTTAGTGGTTCCTTAGTTTATCAACTATTCACTTCCTTTCTGGCATCTGATTTGATTGAAATCATCATTATTGAATGAGATACCTTCAATATGAGCACTAATCAGATAGGAAAATATACTAATCAGAAATCTGCCGATTTATAAGAAAAACTAATATATATTTTCTTCTAGTTTCTTAGGTCATGATAAGAAGTGAAACAAGAGAGAAAAAACAAGCATGCAGATAACAGAGAGCAGCCAGATCAGTCAGCACACACTAGGTGGCTGTAGGTCATGTCATGGAGAGGCAGGATCCCTGCACAGTCACCTCTTCAATCCGGCTCCAATTCTGTGCTGCTGCCATGGACCCTGAACGAGAACTTCCAGCCTGTTCCCATTTCCCCACAAAGCAACCACAGAAAAAACACAATGTCTTTCAAAGGAGCCATAAGATGACCTTGACATCCCAACGCAAGGGTGCTTAGCCTACCCCTTGCTTCAGGACACCGCAGAGCTTCATCTTGAGTCATGAGATGTTCGTGTCACCTACAGTAGGCAGTGGAGATGGTGGGAGATACCTGCCGCCCTCCACAGCATCCCCTGTCCTTACACCTGGTTATGAATTCATCACAGGCAGGACTTGTTTGCTGCTCGAACCATCTGGCCAATTTATAGCCACATATGTCAACTCTGGAGTTACTCACAAACTATTGCTCCCCTGTGCTGTCGACTCTCCACCCCGCACCATCCATGGAGGTCACCTGAGCCAGCTGGTATCTTCCCACTCCGGCTCATAAATAACGCAACAAGTGGCACAAGGTTATAGCAGTGATTTACCAGGGAGTCTGGGGAATAATCCTTCTCTGGGTTACCTTGCGTGGCCACAGTGACACCTCTGCCTGCTCCCATGTGCACCGGACTTGCAGTGCACCCTGCATGGGGAGTACTCAGATGCACACATTCATGCCATATTCTGCATGGAAACAAGGCATTTGCATGGAGACAGACTGTTCTGCAATTGTTAGGGCAAGCAGCAACTAAAAAACTTAAATACATCTGGAAAAAAAGGAAAAGGACTGAAATGGGATAAGCAGCCACATGGCACCCACAGACATGGTCATCTGGCGGCCTTGCATCATCCACTGGCTCACAGATGCTCCAGTCAAATGTTCTAGCCAGAAGCAATATTATTTTATCAGACAACTGGAGTGTGGATGCACAGCATCCATAGGTCAAACTCCTCTTCTGTTGATACGTTCCTTTGGCTCTGTACTCAGCTGCAACATCACAATAGACATCACTTAACATCCACAGTCAGCGTACCATAAAAGTACAGGAAAAACTAGGTATAAGACATCAGAGAAAGAAAAAATCTACCAGATAGAGCACATCCTTACTAAGGAGATCTGAATGCTGATTTTACTCTAGAATTTGACTCACGTATCTTCTAACTTACTTCATATATTGCCCTTCAGCATATTCCAGAGCTACGGATACTACCATGAGCAAATCTACATTGAAAAAGGGGAGAGGAGAAATAAAAGCAACACAAGACATACCTGATGCTAACAAGTCATTTACCAGCACCAAGAACCGTTCGTCAGCCACTTGCATGTCGGTCATTAGGAACACGGTGCCTATGTTCTTCACGCCAGCTTTCAGGTACAGGTTCGCCAGGTCTGCCTGGAGGTTGAAAAGCAAGCAGACGAAGGGGTTGCACCTACCTTCTACAAAGTGTGGGCTAGGCACCACACCCTCAACAGGTGGGTTCAGAATCTTCCCATTAACCGAGAGCAAAGCAATTGCAATTAATCAGCATGAAACTACATTTTGGACACTCTCCATCTTCATGGCTGAGCCTTCCCAGGGACATGGGGGAGTCTATTGCTATCATCACCACAAGGCTTGTTACCAAGTAAGACTGGACAGGGATGCTGAAGAACAACAGGGACTGGGACAGATGGCATCGCTTGGAAATGTTGGTCCTTGGTATCCCCATGCTGCAGATCTCTCTGGTTTCACAAGTATATATGAAAAAATTAAATTATACTTTTGCTGAAGTGTTGTAACATGTTTTTGTTCGCTTGTGAGGAAGAGAGGAAGGTTCCTTGTGCAAGCAAGGATTTTTCCAGTTGTGCATTTCTCCCACTTGGGCTACAGTGATGCTGACACAGCCTGCTCACCTGTAAAAGCTGTTACATTTCTAAGGGGACAGTGCCCTGCTAATGAAGGACATCGTGTTTTTGAAATCCAGGCTGTTCATGAAATGGCAAAAAACACCATCATTCAGCTCAAAGTCCATCCTTTCCTTCCTGCCTCTCTAAGCAGGACACAAGACATGCAGGGGTGCCTGAAACAGCACACCAGCCACTGCTCCAGAAACCTTTAGAAATTCAGCACACAACTATGCTTCTTCTAAAAGAGTCATTTATTACTTTCATCACTAGAAATTTGGATTAGATCAATTAACAGCAGGAGTAACAGATCAGCAGATCAGTAACAGCAGGAAGGGCCAACAGCAGACAGGGCGGTCTGTCACCATCTTGCTCTTCCATAGCTGAGAAAAAAAAAAAACACCCCATCTTTCATAAACTCTTTGAAAATGAATACAGAGGGAAGGGAACATCAAATTACCTTCCACCTCTGCAGACAGAGAAGCATTGAGGTGCTTTGATACAATGGTTCAGGTTGGAAGGGACCTTAAAGATCATCTGGTTCCAACCCCCTGCCATGGGCAGGGACACCTCCCACCAGCCCAGGCTGCCCAAAGCCCCATCCAGCCTGGCCTTGAGCACTGCCAGGGATGGGGCATCCACAGCTCTTCTGGGCAGCCTGTGCCAGGACCTCACCTCCCTCATGGTAAAGAATTTCTTCCTAATATCTAATCTAAACCTACCCTCTTTTAGTTTAAAACCATTATTCCTTGTCTTATCACCACACCCCCTGACAAAGAGTCTCTCTCCAGCTTTCTTGTAGGCCCCTTTAGGTACTGGAAGGCCGCTATAAGGTCTCCACGGAGCCTTCTCTTCTCCAGGCTGAACAACCCCAACTCCCTCAGCCTGTCTTCATAGGAGAGGTGCTCCAGACCTTTGATCATCCTCGTGGCCCTCCTCTGGACTCGCTCCATCACCTCCATGTCTTTCCTGTGCTGGGGGCCCCAGAGCTCAACGCAGCACTGCAGGTGGGGTCTCACAAGAGCAGAATAGAAGGGGACAATCACCTCCCTCACCCTGCTGGCCATGCTGCTTTTGCTGCAGCCCACACATTGCTGGCTCATGTTGAACTCTCATCAACCAACACCCCCAGGTCCTTCTCCTCAGAGCTGCTCTCAATCCATTCTCCACCCAGCCTGTATTTGTGCTTGGGATTGCCCCAACCCAGGTGCAGGACCTTGCACTTGGCCTTGTTGAACTCCATGAGGTTCACACAGGCCCACCTCTCAGGCCTGTCAAGGTCCTTCTGGGTGGCATCCCTTCCCTCCAGCATGTCAGCCGCACCACACAGCTTGGTGTCATGCTTATTAATGTTGGGATCAAGCTATATTTCCAGCTGGAAGTGCAGGCTTCCAAAATTAATGGGCAGGTAGGAGCTCTAGCATCCCATGAGTGGGGCTGAAAACACAGAAGAGAGCTGAACAGAGAAGAAAAAGACAGAGAAGAAAAACACAGAAGAGAGCCCAACAGATGGTGGAACAGGCTTGTGCAACATAAAGAAAACAACTTGTACACAACCACAGGTCATCAAAAGGAAGATGATGACACTACAGACCCAGTCCTGCACTTTCTGTAGTATAAATATTGACTTTCCAACTGCTGCAGCTCCAACTAAAGTCCAGATTTAATGATGTTTCAAAAACTTAATGGTACTGACCAGCAAGCAGAGAGTTGGAGGCAGGCAGGTAGAGGTGAGAGCTCCGGTCTAAAGATGCAGAAAAAGCCATAACTGATCAGTTCTTGTTTGAAGAGCAGGGAAAACTGGTAAGCAACTAGGAAGCCTGGGTTAGGATGGGAAGACACCAGTTGCATTCCAGGCTTTGCCAATGGCACTCACTACACTGAGACCTCCTGTCTTGCCTGTGATGGGGACGGAACCCAGGATCCATCTCCCAGGCAGAATGGACTGAAGTTGCTGTGATTATCATTTTTACAGCATTTTTAAAGAGAGTTCTTTTGCCAGCAGATATTGTACTTCTAAACCATTTCAGTGATATTTTTAAATGTTAATTTGTAACTCCTAAGCTCATTAGCCTGTGCATAAATATAAGCACAACACATATTCTCTATACTGAGCCACCCACTGCTTACTCAGTCCCTCCCTTACCTAAAATGCCAGATGAAGGACTGAGTATGATTTGGGAACTCTGTTTCTCCTCTCTCCTGCTCCTTTTCCACCTCCAAATCACTCCACAACAGATACCTCACCTATCAGCTAATTACTATGTCTTGTTTTAGTTATAATTAATAATCAGAACTACTCTGCTGCCTTACATTTTCTAGTCATTGAACAAACAAGAAGTGGATGCCCACTCTGCCAGGTTGATTAATACTGCCCAGTGCCAACATGAAACGTTGGGCTGAAGCGCTGTCAGTCCTGGGCAGCTTAGAGGAATGGCTGAGGATGTCAGGTCAGCCTGTGTGGACACGCTTCAGCAAGATATTTTGCAAAGGATCACTCCTGCAGTCCAGTGTCGTGGCTGGAGCTTTTGCATCTTCACACCAGTGTTGCTCAGTATTCAGCAAGACAAAGTTTTCAGGACAAGTTCTGCTTTTTACTTCCTTTCCTCCACCTCAGCCTTAAAAGTCACCTACCTTCAGGTCAGGGATCCCGTAGCCTTTCCTCAAAGTGATCTGGAAAACCTCCAGAGAGCTGATGAAGGCTGCCAGCCTGGTCAGGCTCTGCTTGCCACTTCCGCCCACACCGACCAAGAGCGCGTTTCCTCTGGGGGACTCCAGGATACGGTTGATGCGGCAACTAAATTGAAGCATACAAAATGTCTCATTAATAAGAGTATTTTTCTTTTTTCTCTGCCCAGTGCTTTTCTATACATATTTTATTCACTAAGAAATTGTATTCTGAATGGGATGAAAAATGTCACTCTAAGAGACATGTCAGCAATCAATCCTGATCTCCACTGAGACCTATATAAAGGACATGGCTGATGAAAAAAATAGTTCGGTGGCAATTTAGACTGTGTCCAATACTTACTCCACCTGCCAAATCCTACTGGACAAAAATCATTTAAGATGAAGGCCTGGCCATCTTTGCAGGGAGGACAAGGAAAACGCACATTATCTGGATATGCAAAGACTGAAAACAAAATTCAAGGAAGTGATGCAACTCTCCACGTTTCTCTTTACAAAGTGTTTGGGGTCCATGTTCAGGTGAGGAGTCCTGCTATGCATTAAAACCTATTCATATATGTCTAGTATGGCATAAATCCTGTCCGGAAACACAACCACTGGTTTGTATTTATCCAAGCCACCACTACTTAAGAGCAAGATTTTCTCACTCTTAAAAATGAACTCACTATTATTTCCCTGTTCACTTGTCTTGAGAGTTGCATAGTGAACTCTGCATGTATCAGACTTATTCTCTTTAAGCAAAAGCTGACATCCCCACTTGTTAAAACCTCGAGTGAGGGGGGTTTATAGTATTGTACCTGTGAAAACCTCACTGTCCTGTGTCTTAAACACAACCCCCCTCTTCACATCACTGCCTTTATTTAGCCCACTTAACTATGTATTTTCCTAGACTAGTCTGCATTATTTTTTTAAATAAGGGTGCAAGAAATACCATACTGCTTTAATACAATTCACATATCTTACAATCTGCGTACAGACTCCAACCGATAGTGAAATTACACGCAGAAAAGCTATCCAGTTTGTGCAAAGAGCTTTCGTCCTCCCAGTTTCAGTTCTCCAAGCTAATTTTCCCTGATGATGACCATGTGTCTCTGTCCTTGATGTGCTTTCCAGGACTGCATGCTTTGTGATTGTACAAGATGAACCACAGATTATGATGTGACAGACAGGTATCTCCCACTTCCTTACATAGATTTAGCTCACAAACCTTTCCTTTCTTTTCTTTTTTTCCCCCCAAATTAAATTTTCCAGCAAATTCAAGCTGAAATTTGTAAGCTATTTGAGAAGAAATGTTGTGCATTTTTGCAACATGCAATTTCCAAATTAAATGAATAAATTTCACCCAGCCTCAATGAAAATCCTGGTGAATACTCAAACCTCACTTTCCTGCTTAATCAAAACATTAACTGGAGGGATAGCACAAAGTTTTATCACAAATTCCAACTTATGTTTCGTGCACTAGAAGGAGAAGGTTAACACTACTGTCACCTCCCTGAAAGCAGAAACATCCATGGACGTCCAATTAAGTATGATTCAATAATACAAAGGAGTAAATGCGCATACTATGGGGGAAAATCCGCCAGAGCATAGTGCCAGCACACTATACTGCAAAGGTAACAGAATGTTCAGCTCTCAGAATGGAAATGGTTAAACAGCAAGTTAAAAGCATTAGCATCATATGCATGTGCATATATATATATATATATATATGTACATATATATAAAATTGGCATGAGATTGACTATATTAGGTTGGCAGGTCCAGCAAGAATTGAAATCACATGCACTGTTGTGCAGCAGCACAGTGGCTACCTCATGGCTCAGACACACAGTTCTGCACTTCTGGATGCAATGTCTTCAGAAAAAAAAATAACAGTTGAAATGGTGATTTACAGCAGAGGTCCCATTTTCTGGAGCAGTCTAGAACCAGATCTGTATTTCTGCACTTGGAGATGAGGCTCTGTCTCTGCTGGAATCCCCAACAAGCATTTACATGATTTTTGAAAACTGAAGGTACATCTCACTATCTATACCACAGAAATTTAAATGGATTCATAACTATGAACTGAAGACTTGCTATTTTCATATAATTCCGCATGTCCAATTTCCAAAGGGAATCCATCTGGACCTCCAGGTGTCTAAACGCAATTGGGATTTTCAAAAAAAATCAAAGCAGTTTAAATGCCTCGAACCATTTAAACTGGTAGTCTGAATATACATAATCTCACTTTATATACATTTGAAAATCCCAGTAACAAACTGTGTAAATATGGCTCTAAACCAGCTGTGAAAGCATTTAGGGAAATCCCAGCATATCTGTTTCTGTAGCTGGCTGTGAAGTGAAGACCCACATAAATAATAATGTGCTCAAGCACTCTCATGTGCAATAAATGGTCATACAATATGCAGAGCACCAACGACCAAAGATATCACAGAGGTAACCAGACTTCAAAATAACCACCAGCATGCAATACCTCCATCTCACAGCCCCAGGCATCCTCATGATTTCAAAAGTGCCCTCCAAACACCAGCTAGAGAAGAAGCACAGTATTTGTGCAGGACATGTCACGCAGGGAGATGAAGCTTCTGCACAACTGCAGCTGCATCAGCTATAGCTACAGAGACCTACAACTCTATGGAAGCAACCTGTGCAGATAAGTGCTATGATAAGACTATAAAGCCAAAAATCCCCTTACACATGGCACATGGCATCCTCAAATAGTACCAGGTTCATGGCAGCATTGACTTCATTGTAGTTGTCCAAGGCTTCCACAAGGATCTGGTTCAACTCCTCCCAGGTTGGAACAGGCCTATAGCTGGCTTCACCAATGCCTTTAGCAAAATGGCAATAAACATTCATTTGCTTCGTCTGCTCTAAAGTCTCCTCAATTTCCTGTCAAAGAAACACATATATATATACATATATAACAAGTACAGGAAAAAACTCTGTAGTGCTACACCATCTTTCCAAGCAAAGTATCGACGCTCCAGCAAATACCTTTATAGTTGCACCTGTATGTTGGAAAAGGTGGAAGAGGGGCAAGAGGGAAAAAGGAGGAAAGAAAAAAGCCCCGATACTGACATCCTTTGCTCTCACAACTTTTTGCGAAGCATAAAATTGCAGCTCATTGCCATAAGAGAATGTGGCCACAAGAAAAAGCCCTGCAGCAATAGCCATAACATTAGGCTGTTGGACAATGCTAACACCTGGAGGACAAAGAACTGTCTGCACTACTTATCACTTCAGTGATACTTGTTTAATTCATATGGCAGCACTGCTGGGTGATGACCAGTCTGAAGAAAAGCAGGTCTAGAGCAAAATACCTTTCATCTGAAAATAGTGCTTTCATTTGAAAGGTATTTTGGAGAGAGGCAAAACACTAAGGACTTGGGCCTGCATCCCTCTTTGCTCCCATTCAGAGAAAGGGGATCTGAGCCTTCTCCTGCTTTTGCCATGTGAGACTCAAAGCACTTAAATAAAGCAATTAAGTTAATTCACAGAGCCCAAATCTTCTCTTCCCAACATCCTTACGGAGTGCATCATTTACCCATATCACAACACCGGCAGCCCAGAACATGGTGACAGAAATTTTGCTCCTGGGCTCCCATCAAGAGCATTTCCCTCCAAGCAAGTGAGACCTGGGCAGGCCTTGAGTCAAACTCTGTTCTCCCAAGGAACTTGACTTTTCCTGTGAGCGTGTATGCAGTTATCGGAATCATGAACCTCAACACTTACGTCATAGAATTTCTTCACCATCTCCAGCTGGATTTTATCAAAGGTACCATAATCCTTTTCTTCAACCATCTTATCTCGGTACACCCGGTTCGACTCATGCAGGTAGAGCTTCACTAGGTCTTGGGGTTGCTTCAGACATTCAGGGGTAGAAAACAGAAGGCCCTGTGGGGAGCAGAGACTGTCAGAAAACCCCAGAAAAAAAAACAAAATTGCTAAGGGACCAAGCTCCTCCCCAGCATCCAGGCTACCATACTAGAATGGGGCTGAAGAACTACAAATGTGGAGTTATTATAGCAAACTGCAATTGAACTTCTGAATAAGTCCCTACTCAACAGCCCCTGGAGAATGTGCCTTTTATTACTCCAAATTTCCCAGAGCAGTTTATATTCATTATATTCATTTTAATAATCCAGACAGCATCCCCAGTGCAGCCTGGCTGTGTTGGTGGTCCTGATCTCAGCATCAGAGGATGGTGAGCCAGGTGCCAGCCCAGATGTGGGTCCCTCTGCACCCCCATACCACGTTGTGGGTGCTTTTTCAAGAGGAAAAAGTAGTTCAGAAATGTTAGTGGCGATGATTTTTTTAAAAATCAATTAATTTTAATTAGGTGCATTCTGCCTACAGGAAATATTAGTTGCTGCCTGCTTATCACAGTATGTTTACCATGAACTCTATTAAAATGCATAAAAGAATTATATTTCAAAGAGGTGTCTCCTATAACTAAGCCTATTAACAGCACACAAGACTTTCAATGGCATGAATTAAATAGACAGCTTTTATTCCTAACATCTAATTATTTATACATAAAATATAAAATGCATTAAAAGCAATGTAAAGCATTCCCTCTCAGCTCACTGGCCCATGGCTCAAATCATTTGGGTTTCATATTTGTCATTACAGCTGCCAAATTGCTATTTTATTTATTTCAGAAACAAAATGAGTGATAGAACAGCTGACAACTCGACAAGAGAAAGGGCTAAGGTGCAACCCATCAGGTCTTAAACTGATTAAAAATAAAAATGAAAATCACTCAGTCTCTCTAAAGACATCTCAAACCACAAAAGATGTTGTGGTCTTGATGCAAGCACACATAAGGCTACTAAGAGGGGAGAAAACCCACAGTTCACTAATCTTTAATGAATTTATTAACTTAATATCCAAACATCTCCCCTTTTCTCACTTTGCAAACCAGTTCCTCACCACTCCTCCTGGCAGTGCTGCCAGTCCCTTCCATCAGCATGACCAGCTGAAAACCCAAATAGTGATGGGGAAGCGCCGCACGCAAGGCTGAGCTTCCAGCAGATGCCACATTGCCTATGGCCAGGACACGGAGGATGTGTGGTCACCGTGCCTGTGATGGATGTGGTGCCAACATGGCAAAAAAAAGGATAATTGCTCTTTGCCATGACAATACAAGTTTTACCTATCTGGCCGCTGAGTCCTCAGGCTGTATATCAGCCAAACCTTCCAGTTCCTGCTCCCGAACAGAACGGCCAGATAGTGGTTAGGAAACCCCCTCCACAATACCACATATCCCGACATTCAAAATAAAACAGCAGAACAGGCCTTTGCTCGGAGGACCGACTGTGCCGTCGGGGTCGAAGGGCTCGCCCACCACCTTGCAGAGGAGCGCAGAGACGGGCTGCGGGGGAAGAGCCACCCTCCAGCCGAGACCGATCCCGTCAGGATTTATTACAGGGTAATCCAGAGTGACAGGCTCCTCAGGAGTTTAATAATCACCCCAGGAGATGATGCGCAATCGGCATGGAAACAGGAAATATGCTAATCATCCCAGCAAGACTTGTCTGCCATGTTTTTGTCACACGTCAATGTGCCCACCGCGGGCTGACGAGACAGGTTGTTGTGCTCTGGCAGGACAGGACTTGACCCCACCAGTGACTCGTCTCCTTCCATGATCTCCGCAAAAAGGAGAAGAGCAAACAGCATCTGCAATCCCATCATCCTACCAGGGAGTGTGTCCTGTCCCTCGTGTGTTCTGTACCCACCGTGGCTGTGTGGAGGGAAGCCCAGGAGATAGATATTTGTGCTACTCATTGCTCTGAAACGGTGACAAGTATCGGTCAGCTCGTGCTTCACAATGTCAGCATGTCTGGGCAGTTGGCAGCCCGGTGCTGGAGCAGGACCATACCCACTGTGGCTCCATTAACGAGCCCACAAGACGATCTCAAACAATGTTATCACCATCTTCCAACCAGGAATGGTCTCCAGCAACCATCTAGCACATTCACCCTCCAGCCACACCTCTTGAGTTGTAAACCCCTACAACCATCGGTTTAGTCAAAACCTCAGAAGTTTTCCTTGCTCCCAGAGGTATGCATGCTTCATCTTTACATGGAAATAGATTGCACATAGATAGCCTAAATAGAAGCAGAGGAGGCCTCTGCATATACAGAACAACCTTGGGTAAGTCAAAGCATTTGTTTGCATATTCCTGTCTAGGACACAATAAAACTCACATATACAGGGAAGCTGAATGTTTGATTAAAAAAAAAAAAAAAAAAATCAGCACCAGAAACATTCAAGACATTCTTGCAAAACCTGCAAGACTACAACAGCTCTCCAGAAATCAGGGTCCAAATAAATATAATGTGAATTCTGGACACTGGGCTTGCCAAGTTGTTAATTCTTTCCACTTCTTCAGCTTTGCATCCTGCAATACTCCCTGCCAGCCGGCTGAATTGCTGCTAATGCTGCTACAGGCAACCAAGAGAGGGGATTGAAGCACCGGGAGGTGCAGCATGGCTTCTTCCCGCTGGGCTGGGAGCTCGAGGCAGGGAAAGCACAGAGGTGAGTGTGAAGAGACAGCTAGTACGCTCCCATGGATCTGAATGTGACAAAGCACAAGGTCTCCCAGGTATAAAAAGGTAAAAAAATAAAAATAAAAAAAATTACTTTTTCCCTTTGCAATCGAATAACATTTAAAATAGTAACTTGTGCTGCGCAGTGACCCCTTTCCAGCCATCCTGCACTGCTGGGCTAAGCATCCTGCCCACCTCCTTTGCTGCTGTTACTCCTGGGGCACCCTCAGCACTTTCACGTCACAACTGTGACACGAAAACAGTGGTAGACATGGCATTACCACAAACAGGATGTTAGCCATCGACCCAGAGTCCTATTTAAAGGTACTGTACCAATTTCTAAGCATGCTAACCAAGGAAGATTGACGAGACCCTAGCTGCCCCATTCGCACCTGTGATGCTGTGTTTGATGGAGCAGCCCGGAAGCACCCTAGGAAGAGCAACGGCAGAGAGGGCAAGACAGAAGGGGAGGGAAGCTCTAGAACCAGACCAGCTCAGAGCACACAAGAGAGCATGGGTCGGCAAAGCAAAATTTTCAACATTGCAAACATGGGCCCAGATGACCAGATCCTAACCAAGCCCAAGGCTAAGCCATGCCAACAACTGTGCCAGACTAAGGAACAACATGAAGGTGCCACCAACCCTGCATTGGTCTCACAGACACTGCTCTCTGCTCTCCAGCTACCACAGTGTGCACCACCAGACCATCTATAAGGTGCATTTTGGCATCTGTAAGCATGAAGCTTCTGCAAGTTCAGCCATGAGTACATATGAAGATCCTTCCCTCATGCCAAGGAGAGCGAAGTCTGCCAGTCACTAGAGCCTGCATGAAGGAGAAGCTTGGCTGGAGTGAGGCGCGCTGGAGCCACCGCTATCATCGCACTGCCAGGCAGAGAGACTCCATCTCTTCTCAACTGCCGCAGATCTTAATATGACATGCTGCCTGGAAATCTTGTTGTAAATGGGAATAAAAAGCAAAACACAACCCTACGGAGGCTATGATTATTTTACAGAGATGACAGATATAATTTAGAGCATAATACCATGGTAACCCTTTCAGATGTACAGAAAGACAGCAACAGGGCTTCCTCTGGTGTAAATCAGCAGGGAATATATTTTTAAAAAGCATAATCCGCCACTCTGTCACTGCAGAGACCTGTCTTCTTTAATCAAGGATAAATTGCCTCAAGCGTACCGATCAATTTAACTCTGCAGTACATGGTGGGACCCAGAGGCATGAAAAGATGCCACAGCAATGCAAGGCAAAGTAGTGCCAAACTTTAACCACGGACAGGACCTGCTACAGATGAAAAGTAACATATAATGATGATGAACCCAAAGGCTCATCAGATTATAAAGGACTGAAAGGCAACCTTGCCCCTTCAACAGTAACATCAGCAACAGCAAGAGATATAGGCCAAGGACAAGAAGCCAGGGCTGCCATTCCTGCAGATTGCACCTAATCCCACTCCAGCCTCTACTTGTCCTTCACCCTGTGTAACAATTTACAGCCTTTCCTCACCCTGAACACTGGCAGGTAGATGTGATGTAAGCAAATGTAAGCTGTTTAGTACAGATAGGTTTGACAGTGCTCGATGAGCCTTCCATAACTGTTCAAAACCAGCACATGAAACTCACGTTCCCCTTCTGGGAGCCAGCCACAGAGAGGTGGGCACACACATGCTACCCCAGTGCTGCATGGGGAAGACTGGCTGTACTGGGCTTATGTGGCAAGGGTTTGGGAGCAGGGTTTGCAAACTAAAAGTTTAGAGCAGTTTCTCACTGCTCTAGTCTGTTAGTGATAGGCAATAAATTACATTAATCTCCTTACACTGAGTCTGTTTCGCCCATGACGGTAATCGGTGAGCAATCTCCCTGTCCTTATCTCAACCCTTGAGCCTTTTTCCATTGTAGTTTCTGCCCCTCTTCCTTCGAGGAGGGAGAGTAAGTGAGCGATTGTGGCGGAGTTTAGCTGCCCATCAGGGTGAAACCATCACACTGGTTGATTTCTGCATGAGGGCCTGAACCAAAGTTTCATCCTACAGCCCTTGGGCAGCTGATGCCAGCGAAGCAGCAGCATCACTGAGTACAATGCTGGGGCATTTCGGGTGTTCTGCTGAAGACTAAGTCCAGAGACAAAAATAAAGTGAGAACAGATAAAGTGATCACCCCATAAGAATATGTAGGATTTCCCATGACTTTCCCAAGTCAACACAGCCAGGTGGTTCATCTCAGGGGACTTCAGGGCTGGTTTCAGTCTGAGATTAAGACACTTAAACTGAGGCACAAGTATCTGCATGTGCCCTGAGTGACATTTAAGTCTACGGACACCAATTCTATATCCAAGGAAGCCTAGAGAGCAACACAGGCTCAAGCAGTTCAGGCAAGACATCCATACGGGGTTAGCAGATACAACACAGGAAGACATCTGGAACCCACATGGAATGCCCTGACATTTCAAAAAGCAAGAGATACCCACACTTGGACAACCAAGTGAAACCACACCTGTGCCCCTGGCTGGGGGAGCTGGGCTGCACTCCCCAGCCCAGGACGAACCTAGTTATCCTCATAGCCCTGAATCTGAGTGTCTTAATCTGGAGCCAAATCCCACCTTAGATCTGCAGTGTCAATGTCTGACAGCAGGACAGGCACCTCAAACTCCTTTCACCAACTGATGAACAGGGTGCTTCAGAAACAGTTCCTCTGAGCTCTTCTCCGTGTTTCTCCCAGGATGAGTTGAACTTGAACTACACACAGAAATGCCTATTTCCCTTTGCTGACTAGCAAGGCAAAGAGGAGTTCCACCTAAGATGCTCTCATCCCCAGAAATGGTCGTTCCAGCTTAGTTAGGACAAATGTGAACTCTGCTTGGTGAAGTCAACCCACTGCTCCCAGCCAAGCCTTCAATCCCCGGGCTTATAGGCAGCTCTTTCCCCTTTGGTTTCACCAAATTTTACTTGCCTAACCAGAATTCTGTGAAGTTCTGCTGTCATTTGGAGTGAACACCTTTTACAGTCACCTACGGCTGAACCCTTGCACCAAGGAAAGCAGACATCTGCCTGATCAGCGCAAGCCAGGTGGTGATGGGTGAAGAAGGACAAACATGAAAGCAACAAGTTCCCGTATCAGTCTGCCAGAAGGAATTACTGCTGACTTGCTTTGGGGTAGTCTTCCTTTTTTTGGTGTAACACTCACATGCAGATGAGGTTCAAATTCATTCATTCTTCATTAGCTGCAACAATTAAGGTACAGGTTCTTTGAGTGTTTTGTAATGAGACAATTAGCACAGGACTCCTTGTCATAATAGCTGTCAGGCAGTTTTGACAAAGGGAATCAAGCTGGGTTTGCAAGGCCCTACTTAAATGTTTAGGTACAGTATTAATATCTAATACAGTATGATAATGACAGAGCTATTGGACAGATTGTAAATGGAGCCGTTGTTAACGACCTGTGCAGAACCTTCAATAATACAATATAGAGGCAGCACGTTCCAAGGGTTGACTCCTCCACAGCTGCAATTTGCATATGTTTTGTGCCTTTAACAGTTATCATCGGCTTCTTGTATAATTACAGCATAGCTGGTATAACAGCAATCCCCAAATGCCTTTTATATATGCAGCTATTATACATTTCGTGTTTGATTGTTTGTCTGGGATTAAAAGAAATTGAAAAAGGCATTACACACTGACCTACAAGCTTTATATCCACCGATTCTCTATCTTCGCAAAGAGTAAGGAAACTCAGATGGCCCTGCTTTCCTTTATCATTGGTGGTGGCTTTTTGTTTTGTTTTCAGATGGCATCACATCAACGGTTGTAAGAAAACACAGACCGGATAGGCAGACAGCAAGTTGGGTGGAGAACTGTCTGGACCACCAGGCTGAAAGGTCAATGTTATTAAGTCTAACCAGAGGCCAATTACCAGCAGTGTTCCTCAGGGCTTGGTACTGGGAAAATAACATCTTCCTCCATGACCAAGGCAGTGGGACAGACTGCACTCTCTGCAGGTCTGCAGATGGCACTTACCAAGCAGAGAGGTTATTACACCAAAGAGAGGAACCTTGACAGGCTGGAGAAAAGCTGTGGGAAGTTCAATCCACATGCAAGGAAAGACAGAAAAATGGGTTTGTTCCAGCCAGGGAAAAGGTGAAGGAGAACTTTACTGCTGTCTGTGACTACCTAATGAGGGTTATAGAGAAGACTGAGCCTTATTTTCTTTGGAGGTACATAGCAAAAGGGTTAGAAGCAACAAGCACAAATTGCAGCAAGGGAAATTCTGATTAAAGTAAAAATATATAAACTACACAATACAGTGTGTTTAACAGTACAACACGGGCAAGGGAGGCTGTGCAATTTTCAGTGCTGGAAACTTTGAAGTTGGCCCTGCTTAAGTAGGTGGTTGGACAAGAGACCTCCAAAGGTCCTTTCAGAGCTAAACTGTAAGTCTATGAAGATATAATGAGTGTAGCACATGGAAATGCACTCTCAGAGTCCAGAGCTTCTTTCACACTCAATTTCAGGAGCAAAACTGTGTTCCAGCAGAGCTAAACAGGAAATCAGATCTCAAAAACCCTAGAATAATTAAGGTAAGAAAATATCAAGAACAAATACCAAAATGAAGGACTTCAAGAAAAACAGAACCACAGTCTAAATAAATATTACAAGACCAAGAAGCCAGATTCTCTCCCTCCTGCATCTATGTGAGAAACTAAAAGCTGCCTGAGCTCCTATCACTGTCCCTGCCCCAGAGTCCTGTCATCTAGATGTGACAAGATGTTTTCTAATATCCCACAACCTTAATGCCTTCCAAACAGACCACAGTTAAAATTAAATTTTCCCATCTAAATGCTTCTTTTCTCTCTCTCTGCTTCTCAAAGCATAAGTTAACTAGAAGCCAGGATTTAGTATGACCCAAACCCAAAGCCATAGGCTGGTGATGTTTAGCTGAGCACGAATGACAGGTCTGATTCCTCCTTGATACAATAGTTATTAACTTTTTCAAGTTCCTGTTCTTAGATTTCCCATTGCTTGTCATTGCTGCGACTCCTGCCTAATGGACCAGACCAGAAGGTACCAAGCCTTTATTACCTACTTTGTAACACAAACATTAACAAGGACAGAACAAAATACAAGCTGGGGTTGTACAACAGGTTGGGATGATTCAAACCTCTTAATTTTGCTGCTGACAACTTTCTCGGACTTTATTAATCAGCCTTAAGCTCCAAAAGGCTCTTTGAGCAATATCTACCGCTTCAAAGTATGAGATTTCAGAGAAAAAAAAAAAATCTCTCTCTCAGTGTTAGAAGAAAACACTTCTAAAGCCAAACAACTGAGGTTGCCAACTTCTCCTTGGTAGGGAACTGGCTCTGGTAGCAATTCAGTTTCAGTAACTGAGAGCTGACTTTGAACCAAGTTATTTATCAACTCTTTAAATGTCATCTGTCATGCATGTGCTGAGTACCCAACCATTGTGAAACTATAAGGATGTGCCAGTATAGGCTACCATGATGTACTGGCCCCAGCCAGGGTAGCTGAGCTAGTTACTCCTCCCCCATCTGCAGAGCCAGTAGCCCAATAAGTATCCACCACCTGCTTCAGTGCAATAAAATCACTTTCCTGTAGTGGGAAAGGGCGATTAATGCCCCCATATACATAACTGGAACTGAGACTTACAAAGACAAGCCCAGCTCCATTCCACCCTGCCATCACTCAACTAAGTGCCAAAGTCAGGAGCCCAAAGGTCCCTGCAGCTGGCCTCTTCTACAGCCAGAGTGCATTTCCACCCACCCCAAACCTGCACCTCCTCCAATAGACATTTATTCCTCCTGATGACCACAGGAGGCTGGAGAGTAAATAAGCTTCAAACTGATGCTCCTCAAAGCCATGGGTGATGGCTCTGGAATCCATTCAAAACCAAACGGAGATTAGAGAATGGGCTGAGGCTACCCTCCTGAGGGAGGACACCTGCTGTGACATTGCTAGGTTGGAGACTACGTTTTGCTCACCAAGGCTATCTGGGCCAGGGAAACGCACCCACAGCCTCAGGCCAGGCTCCAGGTGCCGCAGGATGACAACTGAACTTACTTGGAAGATGTTGGAGAAGTCTCTCAGGTTGAAAACATAGTGGAACTTGATAGCCGTTGGCAGGAAAGTAGCAGCTACTCTCTGGTGCAGGGCCAGGGCCAGGGAGATCAGCTGCTGAGCTGACTTTTGCACAGCCCCTGAGAAACTCCTGCTCATCAGGTGCTGCATTAAGATGGTGCTGTAGATCCTGGACAAAGCATCCTGCCCAGGGATGGAGAGGGCGAAGACGCAGAAGTGACGCTGAGGAAGAGAAAGGAAGAGGTGGAAAGGTCAGAGACAAGGCAACCACCTCTCCAGCAAAAGGCCCCTGGGGACTTGCTGTCCACCTGGAATAAGGCCATTTTCCATTTCCCATTTCCAATTTTCCAGCAGAGGAAAGCTGGCAAGCGACTTTCTTGCTCTCTGAACAAGAGATTTTCAACTGCATTTCACAACCACTAGGTTAGAAGTTTGGTCCATCTGATGGTCTCAGCAACCGCTATGGAGCCTAGTCACTTCTCAAACACTGCGTTTCAGTGCTTCAAATTCAGCAGATTTCAGTGCTTCAAATTCAGCAGATTTAACTTGTGCTACAGCCCTGAAAACCTAACACTAAGAGTAATTATATTTAGTAGCCCATTTGGATTCACTTCCTTGCTCTGAGCCTGCTTCCCTGAATCCTGACTTTCCTGGCTTCATCTCATCTTCCAAACACAGCAGTCCCTGGCTTCTTCCCCAGCACTGAGACTGCATAACACTTGGCTCCCCACATCATTGGAACAGGCTGCCCAGGGAAGGAGTTGAGTCACCATCCCTGGAGCTGTTCAAAAGCCGTGTAGATGTGGTGCTTAGGGACATGGTTTAGTGGTAGACTTGGCAGTGCTAGGTTAATGGATGGACTTGATGATCTTGGAGGTCTTTTCCAACCTAAGCGATCCTACAAAACCTCTCCCCTCCCAAACCAGGATAGCCACATCCACACTGCCTGTTGGGAACAGCCCCTGGAAGGTACCATGTCCCGGAAGACCCTTTATTGATGTGGGACCCATCCCCCAGAGGCAATGCCCATTTCCAGCCACAGAACGCTTAACTTTAACACCATAGGGCAGCTAAAAGGAGCAATGGCTTGGGCTGACTCCAGTCATGAGGCTTCTCCAAGAAGCTGTGATGCTGCTAGAAAGGGCATCATCCCTCTGGCTGCTGCTTGTGCCCCCCAGGGGTCCACAGGAACTGCTCAGGGTTTCATTTGCGGGCACAGAGCATAGCCAGGCTGCCTCCATCAGGCTCTGCCCCCTGCCACAGGCTACCACTGCCGCCTCCTGGCTCACAGAGAGGATTAAATAACCTCAGAGCTGAATATTATCAATAAGGTCAAGCCTCTCATCTCTCAAAAATCAATACACTTGGTAGTGTTTTTTTTTTTTCCTTTTTTTTTCTTTTCCTTTTAATGAGAATATACTGTCAGCTACATCAGAAATTTTAGAAACCAAAAGGCTTTAATGAGCTATGCTCCAGAGCTAAATATTAGCTAAATGAAGGCAAAATCTGTTTGCATGAACCAGAATGCTGTCCCAAAAGTAGGTGTTAAGTTGGCTGGCAACTTGTGTCTGTTTCCTCTGATGGAGCAGCAGAATGTGAGGAAAAAAACAAACATGGGAATAAGGGAGCAAGTCTGCTGTCTTACCATTATGAATTATGGTCACCCCACTGATTCATGCCATTTCTACTGATAAAACAACAGCAAGATCTACCACTGCTTTTTCTCTGGCCTCATGCTTAAATAACCCACTCCAAAATAAAATCAGCAATGTGCCTGCCCCTGGGCAGGGCTTTACCTGCAGGCGTGGGTTGATGGTGAAGCTCCCCGCAGTCGGGTTCATGCACGATACATACTGCACGTTCGTGATCTCCTTCAGCGACAGCTTGGTCCTGTCGTACCTGCGGGCAAAACAAAAGCAGCAGCAGCAGGATGACCGCTGATGTCCGGGTTGGCTTCAGCACTGTGCTGAAGCTGGAGGTCCAACCCTGCACCTCGCCAAGGCAGGGCCCATGCTCGTCCACGTGTGCTGGAGCACACAGGGGTCTTGCTTTCGCTGGAAACCTTTCAGCTTCAACAACTTGTAGCTAATATTTATATTAGCTGGTAAGAAGCTCTGAGCAAAGCCTGCAGGTGTGTGACACCCAATGGGTGTTGCTGAGAGTGTGGGCAGAAAGCCTGGACGTGCCCAGGATGGGACATGCTGCATCCTGTGTTCTCCGCGCCACCAGCGCTCCGACCTGTGCAACCAGCAGAAGCGTCTGTCTGCCCAGCTCCTGCTTCACCCACACCCATGGCCCCAAATTTCTGCCTGTCTCTATACCCAGGAAATCACAAACTTCCGCCTGTCTTCATACCAAGGAAGCTTTTGGCCAAGCCGAGGTGCACACATGGCTAAGAAACTGGAAACTGCTGCAATTGCCTGCCTGGTATTCCCTACATACAGAGCTGAGAACACTCCTGTGCCTCACAGCGCTGCCGGCTACAGTGTAAAATGCACCAATCTCCTTCCCAAGCACCATCACTGCTTTTTCTTCAAATTACCTCTGCCTAGAAAATGCTTGTTTTCTGCTGTTTGACTGAAAACATCAGGTGTGCACAGCAGGGCTCAGCAGGGGTGCTGCATCCCAGCAGAGGCCGGATCCACCACCTTCCCCTGCTCTCAGCGTTGCCGGGCATCGATGCACAGCATCGCACTCCCCTTGAGGGCTCTGCATCAAGACCACAGCCACAAACCACGCCAAGAGCAGAGCAAAGAATCTCTCAAACAGGCTGGGAGCAAGTGAGGTGGTTTGCTGGGGAAGGGGAAAACCCTGAGTGTGCACCCGTGAGCATCCAAGCCCAGAAAGTTGCAATAGCAAAAGCAGGCCAGGAAGGGAGAAATGCACTTCAACTCCCTCCCGAACCCCTTCCCCAAGTCTGGAACTGAACAAAAAGGTCTTGGATGATGCAGCCCAAGCAGCCTCCTACCAGTGGCCGTAGTCCAGGTGCTGCCTGATGAGCGTATGGGGCTGCACCGTCCCGTAAGCATCCACTTCTGGCATGTTCATGTCATCAATGAAGTAGATGAGCTTCTTCGTACCCGGAGGGCCATAGTTTCTGCCAGCCTTTTTATCCAGAGGCTTCTCAAGCACACCTGTATGGAGGCAGAGATGCAAAGTTAAACTACCAGGGGATTCATGTCTGCAAAATAAAAAAAGGTTTCCCACCCCAGCTCCATGTCGTGCTGCATGCTGCTGCATCAGCCCTGGAAGCAGAGCGATGCACAGGACAGGCAGGACTTGTCTCTCAGCATAGGGGAAAGCTCCAGGCCCCCTGCAGCTGGCACAAGGAGAGCTAGTTGTTCCTTTTCTGGGAGGAAGAGTTGGTCCTGGTGCAGGATTCACCAGCAGGACAGCGGCTGACCCCGAGCTGTGGCTAGAGAGCAGCTGGAACCCTGCACAGGATTGGCAGAGACCCTGAATCAACCCGAACCAGAAAGCTCCATTCTTCATTTCAAACAAAACATGGCAAGCTAACAGTCTGCTACAAAAGGGGTCTACTTCAGAGCAAACAAAAGCTTTTCATGCAAGATTGAGCCTTAGAATCCCTTCTGCATCATTTTTTAAACTAAATCTTGCTGTCTGGGGTTATTCTGATCCATATCACACCACTGATTTTGTGAATGTAGATGCATTTTCCCTCCTTTAGACAAAAGGAATACATGATTTGGGGGCCAAATTCCTGGATATCATCAGGACAAATAAAATAATACTTTCATTTTGTTAACCAAATATCCACGAGTTCCCTGATCCCCTCCCTAGAATTATCCAAACCTCCAGATAATTTGACAAGACTCATTTCCGATATGAGCTGCCAAATTTCCTCCCAGTTTTCAGTAGGGTCATGCACAAGCAAGGGAGAGGATGCAAAGAAAATTTTCTTGTTTCAAAGTTTTGGAAGATTTTACTTTGTTTTAGCAGAAGGCTGAGGTTACATGTGATAGATTACAAAATGTAGTGAATATTTACAACACCAGGCTGATATTTAATAAAAACCACCCCGCATTGCTGCACATAAAGTTTCATAGCTATTGATTCCTTTGATTCCAGCCTGAGCAACCTTTACTGACTCAGTAAGTGGAAAAACAAACAGAAGAAGTTATCTTCTGCTCAGATGAGATGGATTTTCTCCCATGGGCAGACTTGAAGAGCATCTTCAGTCTTGGGGGCTCGCTGCTGTTCCGAAGATGGAGGCAGAATTTGTTTCATTTACACAGGGCTGGGTTGTCAACAGATATATAGCAGCATGGTAAGTAGCAATTTTTTGTAATTAGGCAAGACCTGCAAATGTAAACGGAACTGGGAACTTTTATAAAACTCTCCTTGTTAATATTGTGCATTTAATCATGTGCAGAAGTTATTAAGGGAGATTTATATTCTGTTTTTTTCAGGCCATGAATTATATATGTTTTAAATCACCATTTATTTTATTTTTTTTTACTGCTTCGGTGCGTTTCAGACAGCTTTTCTTTCCCACTACTCAAAATTCAGCTGATTTCTTGTCACAGACAGTTGCTGCACAAAGGAATGAATTGTGCTAAGAAAAATGATGAATCTAGCCTCAGTGGAGTATCTCTCCCCCTTCAATAAAACCATAATATTTGAGATTTCTGGTAGCAAGTTAAATTAAGTGTTTCAAATAAGCATTTAATTTAAATTTAATTAGTCCTTAATTAACATATAAAATCAGCCCTTTTTGAGGTTAAACAAGTATGCAGGAGATTCATCACACTGAAATGTAATTACTGTGGATCAAGTGACATGTTCGTGAAAGTTGCATTTTAATTCGAAGCCATATCTCACAATAATAATAAGGGGTCCATGTCTCTACCTCTGAGATCCTGACATACTCAAATTAGCACCTGAAAGAAACAGTCACTGCAAACGGGACTTTGCAAGTGTAATTCCTCTTGCCTGCTGGCTGTTAATTGGGGGGGGAACATTTCTTGCAGTTTTCTCAAGGCAGATCTGGAGTGGAAAGAAGCCGAATCCCAGAAGCAAGGGAGGAAGGGTGCATGGAAGATGGAGCTGCATCTCCAGAGGAGCGGAGGTCCAACAGTGCACGAAGCAGAGAGAGGAGCAGAATAAGTCCAGGCAAAAGGGTTGAGAGCAGCAAACTTGAGGAGCACAACGAATGTCACAGAGAGTGGCATTTCGTCAAAACACACCAAAGAAACCCCCAAGCTGGTCCGAGGCTTGGGCAGAGAGGATGTCTGGCTCCATTTGAGCCTATAGACACAGATGTTTTGTGGGCCACAGGGCCCTCAAGGATGGTTTGAAGCATGTACCTGTGCTGTCCCTAAAAGACCCATGCTCTGCTCCTTATAAATCTCTGCACCAACAGGCACCTTGTCTAAGAAATTGCTGGCTTTAAGGTTTAGCTCTTTTTTTAAGGAAAAAAAAAAAGAAACACAACAAACTGCTTTGTATCCATGTTTTACAAATTTAAAGAGGTGCCTGCTGGGGAAAAAAAGCAGCCAACTGACAAACTGCACAAAAAAAAGGACAAATTAACTCTAAAAAATGAGCAGTAGGGAAGCAAGCCGAGCAGCATAAATCATGCTTCCCAACGCTAATCTCACAGCCATGTCTTCATCCCTGAGCAAGATGACTTGCTCCTCTCTGCAGAGGAAGAAAGTGCCCATCTCAGACCATAGCTCATGGCCACAGTAAACAGGGACGCGCTGCCAGGTCTGTATAAATCTCAGCACCTGCACACACTCGCAGCGTCCATACAGCGATAAATGAGCGCACATTTCCCCCCAGAGGGGGTCGGGCAGACAGACAGACAGCACTACCCATCTACCAGCTCAAGGGCATTTCACAGAGAGCCCAGATGGGGAGAAAACGAAAAGGGGGACGAGGCAAGGGAAACGGGAGGCTATTACTTGGCATGGGCGGGCAAGCCTGGGTACCAGCAGGACCAGAAACCCTGCAAACGTGCCCCAGAGAACCCCACCACGGCCCCACGCTACGCAGTGCATGCTGAGCCTGTGCCTTCACCTCTCCACGAGCGGATCAGCCCCAGCGGGCAGCTTTAAGCTCTGACACCTCTGTTAAAACTTTCGTGGTGTTGGGAGCACGGGGCTGCACACGTCTTGTGATGCCTCCCCAGGTGCTCACAGCCTTCAGCATCGGTCTGGGCTGTGAGCATGTCCCCACCCGGTACCGCTTGGCCAGTAACAGCCCCGACTGTGAAGGTTAAATCCTCGGTCTCAACGATGCTTCAAGGACGGTTCTCCTGTATAGGGCTGGGGGAGCAAAAGGACTTCAGGCCATTTAGGTCACACCAAGGTTTCAGAGGGGTGATGTAAAGGAAGGACTTTGTTTCATGGTGATCCACAATTGCTGTTCAACTCAAAACAAAACAGGCTGTTCCATTCCTGGCTAGTAAATACATGTAAAAATTATTTTCTCTCTCTTCAGGGCAACCGAAGTGAAAAAGCCATTCCAAAGTGTGCCACTTTTCAAGAATCCCCTCCTTTCTCTTCATCTCTGAAGAGACTACACAGAAAAACTGACCTTGTTTTGCTCTCAAATGTCATCTTTCACTGATGTGCTGAAGCCCTTGTCAGCAACGTTCTCATGGACTTCCCCAGGGCCAGTATTTCCCCAAGGGCTCTGAGCCCCACGGTCAGCAAGCCCTGTGCCCCTCGGGGGACAGGATGCAACAGGACACAGAGGACAGCACCAGGAGCTGGCAGCCCTGGCTTACAGCCTTGCACATCTCCATTAGCACCATCCTCCCTGCTAATTGGGATGCAATTCCTGTCATTGCACCCTGAGGACAGTCTGGATCCTAGCCAAGAGCTCCATCCTATTCTGCATGGCCTTAAATTCGAGCATCTTAAAGACACACCTCAAGTCAAGTATGAGCTGTGTGCTGTGCGAAATAGCAGCAGATTTAAGCCCTGAAACAGAGTCGTTGGTGTTCAGAATTCAAATCCTTGTGTTGGAAAATGTCATCTGCCACGAAACGAGGGGCCAGTGAGCTGAGGGTTTCACAGTGTCAGCACAGAGCGCACAAACCACACAGGCAGTGCACCTACAGGTTCCCTTCCAAGTGCCACAGTGCGTGCCCCACTCCAAACCCCACCGGCACCCCAGGAATTGGGTACCCTGCCAGGCAGAAGTCCCGTGGCTCAGCCTCACCTTGCAGCATGGCAGAGGTGGTGTAGTAGTTGAACGGGACCTTCTTTACCACATAGGCATCCGTGTCCAGAGAGGAGAGCTTGTCCCCCACCAGCACAGACTTCCCTGTGCCCGCGTTGCCCACCAGCATCACTGGGCGCTGGCGCTCCAGGAGCCTGTCCATGAAGTACCGCAGCCGGACCGTCTCAGTAGTGGGCACCAGGCAAGCCTGAGAGGGGGATAACGAGCAGGTGAGCAATTCCCATCACTGCCACAATCCCACAGCCACGTTCTGGGGAGAAGAAAAACTGGGAGAGCCAGGAATGGGTGAGGAGACCCTCGTTTCTAGATCGCACCAGGAAGGGGAATGATAAGCTGCTGCCAGCCATTACAATCAAACTGTCTGTACAGATGAAACCTTGACAGCTGGATGCTGGCAGCAGCATCTGGATCTCCCCACAAACACACATTTTGCTAAAACAGTAACAATTTTTTTCAAGTCATCTGCTCACACTGGCACTTCTAAAAGGAAGGAAAAGTATAGCTGGCAAACACAATTCTCTACCTGCAGAAACTCTCTTTTTTTGTCCAAATCATAAAAATATCTCTATTTTCAGGCTGGCACAGAATGACGATGTGGTGTCTCAGGGGCTTTGTCACTACATCATCTCACATCCTACTTCTCTCTGAGGGCTGCACTCCTTGGCCAAATCCACCCCTCTGCCTGCACCCTGGCACCTGCTTCTGGGTCAGCGGGACGGCTCCGAGCCTGCCCCTGGTGTACGCTGGTCATATTTGAAAGACCGATGGAAGACTACTCTTCACAGCCAAAGCACAGTAAGGAAAAGAGGATAATTTAGTTGTACCTCATGCAGAAAGCCATCCTTATTAAGAAATGCTTGACTTTTAATTATGTTTCATCGAAACACCCAATCACTTACAATCACTAAAATGCATTTATTCCTCCCTGACAAAAAACACACAAGGCTCACAAACCTGTAATGGCATTTCTGGATCAAATTCAAACTGGGGAATCAGTTTAGACCAAGGCTCAAACTTCTTTGTTTCTGGATCGATGTAAAAGTCGAAGACTGTTCCCTGAGAGGGAAACTTGATAGTCTTGAATTCTGCCACCCACCACTTGCTGAACTCCACTCTGTAGTCCACAAGCTGCAAGGCAAAAGGGGAAGAAAATATGCTAATCTGGAAAAATTCATCAGTGATGGAGAATGTTATCTTGTCTGAGCCTACCAGAGTGGGATTGGTCTTTAAAATATATTCTACAGTATAACAATCTTACTCTTTTTCCTATTATTAAGCCTAATTTTTCATTTTCTTCATTTCTTCTCATCACTCCTATTTATTCACCCAAATAATTCATCCTCTGTGTTGATCACTCTTGGTACGTCTGAGATTAAATAGATGGATCAATTTGAAAAAGAGAAATACGTGCCTGTGACTAAACAGACCACTTGATTGATTCTCGGTGCCTGCTTCTTCCAACAGACAAGGACACAACATCCGTCTACATCTGTGGTCATGGTTAGTCAAACCATGCATACTAAAGTCTTTCCTCATAAATCACATCACTCTATTAATACTTAGTTGTTGTCTTCTGGTCTCTTTTCAAGCCACAGTGTTCTGGAGAAGCAGGATTGTACCAGTATACCAAAACACCGGAGAGAAACCATGCCCCTTCAGCTCTGCTGCGTTTCTGTCATACTGCCCTGGAAGCACCTACTTTCTTGTCTTTCCCCATTATGTCCTCCTATGCATGGAGATTTTGGAGCTTCTGAAATTTTGCAAGAGTGGGGAAGATGTTTTTGCTTTCGATGCTGGTTCAGGACTTGCAAAATGTGCTTAGCTTCCTCTTCTGCCACTGATCTCCTATATGACATTAGGCAAGTCCCCATGCAGATAGTGGGTATTTCAGCATTCTGCCCTGGGCAGAAGCAGGCAGGAGAAGGATGGGAAAGTTGCTGTTAAAAAGATGTCTGTGAAATACTGGATGCAAAATTTAGACAGTTTTAACAGCGCAGATTCTTCCTGGGGCATCTATGGGACTCTCCTCCCCATAGCCATGCAATGTGCTTTCCCAGGCCAGAAGCCCAGCTGGGACTCCCAATACATTGCCCGTAGACTGATAAGCCCCCACCAGGTAACAAGGGTTCTAACTGAACATCCTCTGTAAAGTCCCCTGAGCTATCATCCATCAAAAAAACAAGAGGATTTTAAAAACAGGTTATTAGTATCCCTGATTTTGCAGCCTCGTGCTATTCAGAGGTGGAATAACTGTAATTCTCCATTCTCCTGTTGTTATAACTCCTCAGCGCCAGCGGCAGAGCAGCCTGCAGCAGAGAGGGATGTGCATCAGTGCTAAAAGCCTTCTCACGAGGGTGCCCTCGCCCCTGCACATCCAAACTGCCTGCAGCTGCACTGAGATGCGCTGCCTGCCCTCCCCCACACAGCAGCTTGGTGGAGATGCTCCAGGCCCAGCTCCATTGCCAGAACGGTCTCCAGCTCAAACTGCTTCCTTAATAAAAACCCCATATGGATTTCCACTAATTCCAGAGCCTTGAAATGGCAAATCTATCATCTGTTTTTATACAGAGGCCCCGCTACCCACCAACAAGTGCGGGTTAGTGGGAAGCCTTCCAGACTCTTTATCCTGACATTTCAGCAGCAAAAGGTCAACACGAAGGGCACCTTCAATGGAGAGCAATAAACAGATTTTATATTGGATCATTTTTCATAAGGCTTCCCCTCACTCGGACTGCTGTATCCTTACACTCTCAGCTCTGACATTTACAGAGCATCAAAAGCAGCACTGCATATAGTCCATCCTCCAAGCCAAACCTCCTGGAGGGATTCTGTGCTTGTGCACAGCTCATCCTGCAACCCGCACAAAGGTTGCAAGAGTATGCTGCTTGATGGCCCCCCAGGCCCTGGCAGTGCAGAAACATCTGCAAACTGTGCTGGGCCACAGAGCGATGGCAGAGACCGACCCTGGGATGCAGAAGAGCTATGATGTGGGGAACGTGGCATCCATCTGCCACACAACTGCACTCCCGCCAGCTTGCTCAAGGAGCTATGAGCTCCTATGATTAGAGAACAGTCTGTACTGCTGGAGCAAGCAAAAGCAGTGCTTTCCAGGCTTTGTTGTTTTCTTTTTAATCACTCTGCAGTGACAACACTAAGGTTGATTATTTCCCAGCTGTCACATAGGAAATGGAGGGGTCAAGACCTCCACAAGGACCGGGAAAGCTGGTCTCGCCCAGCTCACTTGATGGCCATGAGGCATGATGGCTCCAGGTGAGCACCAAGTCTAGCTTGGGCTCTGTTGCTTATCATTTCCTGAAGCATCTGCTCCTTGCCACGAAGCAAATGTGAGCAGTCCAGCAAGAGTTTTCAGACACTGGAGAGGCACATGGAAAAAAAACAGAGACCCTGTGAGAGCACTTGAGCAACCTCTGCAAATGGCAATGCCTCTGCCCAAGCTGGGGAAGGAGCTACGGTGTCAGGTCCTTCCAGAGACCTCCCACACAGTCCAGGCAACACAGAAGCCCACTGAAGACCAGATGTGGATCTCTGAGACCTCGACAGTCCCCTGGCACTGAACCAGGGATATTCAATTCTCCAGCTTACAAAGCCATCCACCTGGAGGCAGCAAGGCCAGCAGAGGATGGAAAGCCATCCTTGAAGCATGGGCATGACACTGTGGAGCAGAGCCAACGGTGGCCCCAATGCCAGCAGCGTCACAGCGGTGCTCTGACATGCAGCCTGCTGTTGTCTTGTCCGTTATTACTGTTAACAGTGGGAAGTTGTAAGAAAGCAGCAGCTTTTCCAATTGGAAATCAAGAGACGGCCAGGCTGCGCCAAGCTGAGCCATGCAGCTGGGAAATGGGGCAGAACAGGGAGATAGGGTGAAGAGAAATGCTCCTTTACGCTCCCCTGCTTCCCCAGGGCAAGTCTACAGAAGACCCTTGCAAAGCCTCTGGTGTTCCCATACAAAAGCTTCCACCAAAGCAGCTGTGCTCCACCTCAGTCGGAAATGTCTGCGCTTCTCCCACGTTTTGAGCACCAGGGTCTGAAGAGGGGGCTGAAAATGTGTAGTATCAAAGGCTGACCTTGAGGAAACTCAGTCTTATAATAATACCACCATGCAAGGGATCACACCCACCTCGTCTAATGCAAGCTGATGGATTTGAAGGCTGACAGCTGCAATTAATCCATAGGATAGATGTACTGTGGGAAGCAGCATGGAGAGTCTTTCACAGAATCACAGAATCTTTCTGTGCCTCTCAGACATGGGTGTACTTTGAATGTCAGAGACCGGTGGCCTGATTAACCCTCCTGCCCCAAGAGGTCTCTAGGTTGTGCCCTCAAGCACTGTAGTCCTGGGTGTTGACATCAGTCCATCAGTAGCTTGACTGAGACCAGCAGCTCACGCCAGAGAACACCAAACAGCTGGCTGCCCAGAGGGAGCTCAAGGTGAGTGCCTACAACCACCAACCCCAACCTCCCCAACAGCTGGGAACTGGCTATGCAGCTACTTTTCTGCATTAAAGCAGGGACAAGAGATCCTGCCTGACGGACAAAGGTCAGAAGAGCCTTGGCCAGACCCTGAAAGACTCACACACTTTAAAGAGGGACCTTTTTTCACATTTCATGTATGATTTTCACAGATGCTCAACAGCCGCATAACACTTCTGGACAGACTGAAGACTTCAGCACCCAAAAGGCACCAAGCTTTTGAGCTTCTCGCAGGCTCTCCAGGATGCTCCCAGGAAAGAGTACCTCAAAGAGCAGGTCCACTGTCTACTTCCACTTAAATGGACACCCATGATCCCCAAAGCCCATCCTGCCCCACTGACCACTTCTCTTTCTTACATGCTTCTATCAGAAACTGAGGACAACCGATTCCTAATGTACACCTATTTTTAATAAAAGCCAGTGGTGGCAAAGCACCGGCTGGTTTGTGTTACACAGCGCAACATCTACCTGCACAACCTGATGGCTGAAAGACTGCTCTGCTGATATAGTCATCTGATAAATCAGTCGTAATTTGATCACATTATACATATCCACATGCCTCTATAAATTAATTTCATGTTTCTCCCCAGTGAAATGTGTCTGCATAAGCAAACATCCCTCCACCTTTATCACTTGACACCTCAGCCTTTCTGCTCTGGTGCTACACCTCAGATAATGAGGTCTTTTGCAAAGTGAATTGTGTTCAGGTTTCTAGTTCATTATCATCTACAGGCAAGCCCCAGGAAACCAGAATTACTGACAGAGCACATCTTGGAAAGTATTAAAAAGAAAACAAAAAAAATAAAGAAGCCTGCTTAGAAGATTGCTGAAGCAACAGCTTCCTTCTTACCTGGTCTTGAAACATTGATCCACCAAAGGCCCAGACAGCAGCAAAGACAAAGTAAAGTTCATATAGCTCCTTGGGACAGTCAGGAGGGGTGTTCTCCTCTGTCAAGAGGCATTCGAGGAGGTAGCACAACATCTGAACCATGCTCTGCTCAGGAATGGGAATAATCTTCTTAAACCTAAGGGAAGGAAATTGAAAGCACAGGAAATATAATTGGGTCCAACAATACACTCACAACACAGGAAGACGAGCCTAGAAATACTTTTGCAGAATATTAGCATTTTACTTTTCTTCAGTGTATGTCTTATTCACAGGTACAGAAATAAAGAGAACACCCATTCTCTTCTTTGGACCTGCTGGCACCGGCACATATACAAGTAATAACAGTAATCAGAAGTTTCAAGCATTTTAAAACTTTGATCCTCTTGAAAGAAGTAAAATGGAAGACTTGCTAAAGGCAATGATTTCCTGTGAACACGATGAGTTCAAAAGCGGTCAAATAGAGGAGTAATAAAATAAACCCTTTCATCTTGCCATTTTACATTCATTTAAGCTACACTTACAGAATTCCAAACTAATATTGCAGCAGCACTGAAGTCCTCCATAAAGTAATTATAGCTATTTGAAAGGTTGGTTCTACAATTTCTGAATTAAGCAAGCTATCAAAATACTCAGCTCAGGGCTGTCTGCAGCTAATCCAATGGATTTCATGGTCTGACACAATGTTCAGCAAACAGAGTGGGAAATGTCCAGTGGACTTTGCTGCCAACAGCTACAACCAGCTTGGTCTCACAGAGAGCAGCTCCCTGTTAAGATGCCTAACTCCTATTTCCAAAGGCCACTGCTTTCACTACATCAGACCCTTCTGACACATCCTTATTGTGGCTGATAGCACCCATGTTCAACTGTATGCTGATTTTTTTTTTTTTTTTTGGTGGTGGTGGCTTTTTGTTTTTGTTGTTTGCTTTTAAAATGAAAGTGGAAGTATTGGAAGCAAGCAGAGGATGGGAGAAGCTTCCTTATTCAGGTTTGTTGGGACTCTGCTTTGGGCAGTCCTCATCACATCGTGATTAAGAGAGCTGCCTCCCATAAGGATGAGCAAGAACCGCATGACTTCTCTGCAGGCACCACCTTGAAGCCAACTCAAGCCAAGGAGCATCAGGGCCCTTCCAAAAACCCAAGTTCCTCATATGCATTGCATTGGTGTCCAACTATGAAATACATCCAGGCTGGATGTCTGCAAAGACAGACTTCATTTTGTTCAAATGCATCAGGAAAAGAAATGCAAGAGATAAATGTCTCAATCCTACCCTCTCTCACAACACCAATTTCCTTCTCATCACTAAAAGACAGGAAAAAAAGTGGGAAGAAGGAAAAAGGAGATCTGCTCTCTCTACCTTCCACACCACAGGCTGAAGACTTTTCTTCAGCAATGGTCTAAAATCTCCTCTACAGAAAAATGACTTGTGGAGTGGACTCAGGTCCAGCCTGACACATCAGGAGACCAAGAAGACTTTCTCTTTAGTATCTCCTGGATTTACTTTCCGAGAGATGCAGAACTGGCACAAGAAGTACAGGAACAATCAAAATCAGACGAAAACCAGATCCGGCTGACAAAGGAAGGGCAGGAGTGTTGGCACCCATGCCTCGTTTCACAGTTTCTCTGCAGTTAAGCCAGTGATGCTCAAGGTTCTCAGGGGCAAGGAGGAAACCCTGCCACCAATGCCACTTGTCCCTCAGCCCCAGCACAGCACAGCCGGTCTGGAAGGTGGTGGATGTCCCCCTGCCCTTGCCAGTGGAGATACAATCACTCAGCAGATGGTACCTTGTTCTGAGGGTGTCCAGACAAGGCGGCAGGTACTTATCAAACAGAATGGTCAGGTTGGCTCTTTCTGACTGGATCTCTCGCCTGTCAATCCAGCTGCTCACAGGCGGATTCCAGCCCAGATCTGCTGGGTTGATGTACAGGATCCCTTTAGGCCCAGGGTAAGAGAGAAAATATCATGAGGACACAGCAGGGACCATTCCTTTCTTCCAGCAGAATTGCTCAGCAACTTTCGCACAACCAGCTACACCTGGGTGCCCCATTACACACCCCACCACGGACGGTACCCACAGCCCGGGCGCTGCATTGTTGCTCTCCATCCCCATCACTGTAAGCATCTCCCATCACAGAGATGAGAGCTGGCAGGCAGAAGCTGGCAGCAGAGAGGGGCTGAGGAGCTGTGCAGCTCCGGGAGATGGTGTGCCATGCTGGCTCCTCATGCCCCGCACCCACCCACCCAGGCATGGGGCTTTGGAGGGATGTCATCACTGGGAAGGGTTGACAGAAGTTTGATGTCTACCTCAAGAAATGTCCAATCTACAGTGGATTCACTTCACAACCCTTCTGCAGAAAAAGTGAGGAGGAGAAACACTAACAGTGGAGAGACTTAGCTCAGGAAATATGACCACCTTTCCTCACTGCCCCAAATTCAGAACATGGTCCCGCTTGAGTCATGTTATTGTTCTGGGCCTCACTTCCCCAAAATGTAAAAGTAGGAGACACCTTCATTCCCTTCTCCCATACTTCATGCACTTCTCCAGAAGATCAGAGGCTCTATGGGATATGGACTGTCCATACAGGGCCTTGCACAACAGGAGCACTCTCTTAGCACTGCTGAAGCTGTCATCACCCTTCAGCAGTCAGAGAGCTCTGGGTAAATCTCCAAGATGATCACAGATCCATGTATGGATTTGGGGTCAGGATCCTCAGTTTGTCCACGTGCTTCAGGGACATACTCTGCCCACCAAAGGCAGGCATGATCCCAGGTTGGTAACTTTCAACAGGGATCAAGTTGCCCAACAGAAGACTGGTTAATGGCCACTTTCTCCATGCAATGTCATGGACTGAAGCTCGGACCAGGACTCACCCGCTCTGGACACAGTTGCTGGGGTGGCTGTGCGCAAGTGGCTGATCTCAAAGACCAGCCGCATCGTTGGGTTCAGAGGGATTCTTTCATTGCTTGCCAGGGTCAGCACCTGCATGTGGCAGACAGACAGACTGGCAGCCTAATCCTGAGATTAATGCAACTCCCAGGAACAAGAACAAAAAGTGCTCATTACTTTGCACTAAAAACCATGGTTGCTGTCAGCCCAGTTCTTCCAAGCAAAGCAACCGATTTCTAACAGGTAGTAGAACAATCCCTCTCTCTTCCACAGACCAGAATGAACAGCACTTCCTTAGGGTGGGAGAAAAGGTGCAGGATTATGACCCCATTCTCAATTTTTAAAGGGCCTGAAGTTATGACCAGGACACCTGTGGTTATTCATTATTCCAAGTCTCCAGGAAAGGAAAATTCCCATGAAGGCATGCTTTAGGCTATTTTCCTCATGCACCATTGTATTATGCAATATTGTTTAGTATATCTGAAGAAACACCATCATATTTACTTTATTCTAGGAGGTGTTATTTCAGCATATGCATTTCTCCTAGGCTGAACCACACCATGCAGTCAAAGAATGTCTGCTTCTTTTACTTATATTAATTACCTTATTATCATCCATCACTGTATTAAGAGACTCAATCCACATCGGATCAATATCTCCATCTAGTACCATCCACTTGGGACCATCATGTGTGATGTTGGCCAGCTCTCGCATGATTGATGAAAACAGTCCTGGGAAGATGACACGATTATCCTGATGAACAAATTTGCCACCTGCTCTAACAATTTTCTCTAGAATGTTACTAAAAATTATCGTAATTAATGCTTTCCTCTTAAGCATTCAAAACTATGCACCTGTACATGTTTTAAGTAATAAATACTTCTATATCATGATATGGGTCTAGTCTGCTTTGAAGAAATCATTATGAAAATGACTGCAGACCTATACAAGAGCTTCATTCCCACTGAGAATAAGGGGTATGAAAAGTGAAGAGTAGATACTCAGAGGCAAAAGAAGGCATGAATTACACAATGCAGGAAAAACCATCTGAATATGCCTTGGAATTTCTTGTGTTTTTTTGTGGCTCAAAGTATTTCAGGGAAATCAAGATGCATTAAACGCCGGGTCATGGCTTTAGTGAGATTGAGGGGAGAACAAGCACAGAATGACATTGAATGACAGAACAAAATGTCAGTAAAATCGAGGAGACAGAAAGGATACAGTGTCTCGAGGGGAGTAAATAATGAATGTTAAGAAGAGCAAGGATGCTGGGAACAGAACAGCAGTACTGCAGAGCAAATGAAAACTCCACAAAACTATCGCTCTCCTCTACACGTGAAAATACCTAGGGAGACACTGGTCTTCATGAAAAAACATCAGGCAAACATAAAAAAAAAAAGCCTCTCTCCTGGTGAATTGTAACAAGCACACTTCTTTTCTCCAGGACAAGCTACTTCCTTGTGATCCAGACCAGGAATGGCTTAGTGGCATTATATGACCGAAGACAAAGCTTGTGCATAGCAAATGCAGAACAGCTCACCTGAAACAGGTATCTGATTCTGAGATCAAGTCAAAAAAAAAAAAAAAAAATAACATTTCACTGGCTCTTCCTCCACTCAGCTCCTCACATTTTGAGCATGTGCCTTGGAAACTGCCTCTGAATCTGCTCCAAGATCATTACTATCAGAGATATCTACTGTCTCAGAGCATCAGCGCTCCCTCATATGCACCATGACAGCAGCAGAGAGAAAAGTGCCTCTCTTCTAACCTTGTGCATCCACACCACAGAGCTGTCTTAGGGTTTAAAAGAGGAGCTTGGTTCTACAAACACTTTTAGGATTCCCTTGTGGGACCTTTTACCATCTAAGATGTACAACTTTTTCAGCTCCTGATAATGAACAGAGCGATGGGATGACAGCATCATCTCTTGTTGGACTGTGGGAAAAGTCTCCTTGCTGCTATTTGACAAAAAGAAAAAATTTTCAGGAATGGTTAACGCAAAAAATATTTGCCTCGAAACCTCAGGACAGAGTCATCCATGCTCCCTTGAAATGTTGCAGGCTAGAAAAGACTGGAAACTCGCCTTTAAAAGGTCCCACCTGCTGTTCAGTAACTGCAGTCCTCGATCTGCTGCTGCAGCCACTCTGCAGAGTTCAGACTGTCCCCCACACTCCCCTCTGTCACTTTTGATTTAGGGTCCCTAATTAAAATTAAAATGAAATTAACCCTGACACTGGAACAAAGCAGGGGGTCAGAAGGGGTCTGCGGCAGGGGCCAGGAGAGGTGGGCAGCAGTTCGTCTCCTGGAAAGATTCTGGCCGAGGATGATTTACGGCAATGTCTTCCCTTACCTCCCCCACACCTCCCAAATCAGCCGCAAACGTAAATCAAAGCTGCCTTTCCATATTAGACACAACCGAAATCTTCTCTCTACATCTCTGTGACCTTTCAGAAAGTTTTAAATGCGTGGCTTATTTTCTTCAGGAGCGATCAGTATCAACAGATTGGCAAATGCTGATGCACTGCAGAGATGAGGCACCAATATTTGGTGGAAAATACTGTGGTGGAAAAGCACTACTTTAAGGGCTGGTGTGTGTGAACTACCAGCTACAGAAAACTGGTGATGGCACATGCTGGGGGGCCCCAGCGCACACCACAGGGCAGAGAGGAACTCAGCACCTACCTCTCTTTTGTCACCGGTCCAGCCCACCCCAAAAGACTGTCTGCCCCATTTAGGAACTAGTAATTGTTGGTCTTAACAGACATGACATTTATTCTTAGGGCAATAGGATAAAGCAGGTTTATGCTACACTTCCCATTTAAAGCTCAACTAGCTAAAACACCCTATAAATCCTTTCAACCACAAACTCTCACGTGGGCGTGAGCAGCAGAGAAACCCAGGCTTTGAGACCTGCATAGAAATGATCCATCATCCTGCTGCTGCTCGGGAAGTTCATTAAAAAAATAAATAAATCCTTCTTCACCTACAGATTCAGGGATGAAAATACACTTACCATCTTTCCATTCTCTTGTTGCTGGGTTAATGATGCCAAAAAGCTCATCGTTGGTGACTGCTTTGGGGTTGAGGTCTGTCCAGACAGGCCGTCGCTTCATTATCTGATAAGTCCTGTTCAGAGATCTCATCACCTGAGACTTGCCCGTGCCTGCATTACCCACCACAAAGACAGAGTGCCGGACTGTCAGCAGCTCCTCCAGCTGCACCACCTGAGAAAAACATGCCCAAATTTCAGACAAAGATGCCATACTAAAGTTCAGACATACAAAACAGCTCCTATTGGGCCTTGTCTTTAGAAAGATGCGACCAAGATACACAAATGGATTTGGCATTGAGTTTGGTCTAGCCACTCTAATCATGATGAGTGAAAACCTCAGCCTGCAGATAAACCTGCACCACTATTTACATCTGACAGCCATCAGCTGACAAAGCTCTGCTCTCCAGGGGCCACGCTTTCATGGAGCTGCAAGGGTTAGCCCCTTTCTAAACACAGGGACTGAGTCAGTGCTGGCTTTAGGCAGGCACAACTGTATCAGAACCATCATAGTACACTGTGTCCTCCATCAAGGTCAGTCTGCAAGGGGAATATAGCACAGAGCCTTCTCCGTAGAAGCAAAGATGGTTGAGAAAACCCATATGACCTGATGGCAATGTAGGTATGGCAGAAGATTGCTTGGTCTTACTTTGAGCACAAAGTTGTCCTCAGCCTGCAGCCGGAGGTCCAAGACAGCCTGCCTCACAAATGACTCAAAATTCAGGTCACGCTTCCGAGGCACATCCAATGCAGGGAAAAGATCCCCAATCAGCCCCAGAAACACCAGCACATCATCAGTCACAATCTTGGGGATGTTGAAGTCACGAAGAGAGCGCATCAGAACCTGGTCTTCAGGTCGCTCTGGGTCATCTCGCTTGAGGGAGCCAGCGACAACTAGGACTGACTTGATAGCACGCAAGCCCCAGTCATAGTGATCCTACACAAGAGAAAAAGAAGGGATGAGTTTATGCTTAGCACACCACCATGCAGGGGGAAGAACCAGCAGCTGGCTCCAAGTCATCAGACAAACTAGCAATGGAAATACATCCAAATCTGTTATTTGCATTGCAGCCGGAGACCTCCTCCAGCTTGAGTTACCTGATTTCCATTTCAGTAGCTGAGATTCCTGTCAGGGACAGCATTAAAGAGTCAGACAATTCAGCTGTTCCTACCACTATGTGGGTAGAGTTGGCAGTAAAACAGCAGTAGGACTTGCACTAAGCAAGACCTAACCAATTTATTTCGCCTAAATGATAAAGCAGCTAAAAAGCAAGGCCAGCCAGACCCATAGTAGCCCAACCTGGATCTGCACAAGCAATCAAGGTGAAAGCCTTGTAAGCGCATTACGAGGCCCCAAATATCCAAGTTTCTCCATCCTGCCCATCACAAGATTACCACGTTTGGTACGTTAGGCCCCAGAGGCAGCCCACTGAGTGGGGCCAATAAGGGCATTGCTGAGAAAGGACCACAAAGAGGCATTAGAGGAGCTTTCAGGCCAACAAGCAACTCTCTATATTCCTGCTTTGTTAACACCCTTCAGAGCACAGCTCAACACCCGACCGCTTTGAGTGAGAGGCCACAGCTTCCACCAAGACCTCTGAGACAGCACAATGTTTCTGTGACAAGGCACTTCCCCCCAGCCTCATGCTGGCACAGCCACGGTCAGGTTTTCCATCTGCAGTCCTGATTCAGTTCTTCTCTGGACCCAGCTTTGATTTATGCAAATGACAACAAAGAACAATCTAATTAGAACTTTGCACTGAAAGTGACCCTACTTGGTCAACATCTGACAAGACAGGGAACCATGAGGCTGAACTCTGAGAGGGACAGACATCATAAAACCCTTGCAGGAAGGAGAATCAACAGGAACTAAGAGACTGGAAAGCAAAGGGTCACTGAACACTACCCCAAACATGGTGTCATTTGAACCCACTGACAAATCTCTCACAGTAATGCAGCTGGTCAAGCACTTATGTCCCTGCAGATCTTCCGGCAAAGCAATTTGAAAATGTCATTGCTCTGATGATCACAAACCTTCTCCCAGCAGCCAGCACAACTGCAGTCATTAAAGAAATGCTGTGAAGCTTTAGCCACAAAGCTGAAGTGGCAAAGCACTGTGTTCCTGGTGACTTTGGAGATCAAGGTGCTTCATCGTACTGTCCAGACATGGAAGAGGGCTCACCTGCTTGGACAGGAGCTCTTTGCAGAGTTGGTACAGAGTAATGAACTTCCTGGCTAATGCGCGGGCCTCAATGAATCCCTCGGCCACCAACATAATTTCACAGATCAGCTCAAAGTCTGGCACAACCATTGCGCATGGCCTAACAAGATAGGAGAGAAAAGCACGCAGAACGAGTGTTTTTTTGACTACAGGTCTTATAAGAAGGGGACAGGTACAATCAGCTGCCAATATTAGTAAGGACTAGTGTAGGCTCTAATTCAGAGGATATATGTAAAATAAAAAGCCTACACTCCAAGATGTCCCTGCCCATGCCAGGGGGATTGGAACTAGATGAGATTAATGTCCCTTCCAACCCAACCCATTCTATGATTCTGTAATTCTATACTGCAGCTTGTGCCAGCCCCAAAGACATAGGAGTTGCCTGTCCAGATCTTGTTGGATTTTTCTGAGCTCTGTTCTGAGCTGAAACATGAGCCTGCCTTTAAGTCTACTTGAAAACACCCATGCCAGCACTGATGGAGGAAAATCACAGTATTCAGAAGAAAATATAGTTGTTGAAGTCTCCTTCCTACAATGATTCAAGATTGCCTTTCCAGGCAATAGTCTTATCCTGCTGGATAGGAGACCAAATGCTGGCAGCATTACCTGAATCAGCAACAGTGAATAATGTGTGTGATATTTGGGCAAGGACAAAACCAGTGGCCTGGCCTGGGAACTTGCAGACCAACACAGATTTGGGCCTCTCCCCCATCTTCTGCAAAGACTTAGCACTGCTTTTGAAACAGGACGGGTCTCTCCCAGTATGGGTAGTGCTGGCATGGGAGCTGGAGGGGAAGAGAGGTGGGGGCGAGAGCCCTGTGCGTGCCCACCGACCACGTGTCCAGGCAATGTGCTGGTGGGGAAATGGCTGTCCAAGCTCATGGAGAGATGCGTGGTAATGAAGCAAGTAGGATAACGAATCCCAGAGCAAAGTGGATAGAGCATGTGGCCATCTGAGACTGTTGTTCCACAGGTAGGTGGGAGGGAAGGAGACAAACGACCATGCCCTGTCCGGCTGAAGGACCAGGGCTGTGCTTTTACAATATTCAGCTACCGAGAAATGAGCCAAAAGGCAGCAACAGCCTTTGTTTACTACAAACAAGGAGCCAGTTTGCAAACATAAAAGGGCAGTGGATTTATGGCTTTATCTTCCAGGACTACTCCTGTGAGCCAGGTCATGCACTGACTTTACCATCGCAAGGGACACGGCTCATTTTCCCTGCCTCTGTATTCCCAGACCCTGGCTTCTTGTGCAAGGCAGAAATCTGTGAATCCCCAATGCACTTCCCCACAGAAACAAAGTCAAGCCTGGATATCCCAAAAGACAATTTCTGCCTGTCTTATACAGGTCACAAAACCTGACCTGGACTCACCTGAAAAGAGCTTTTAGATTCTCAGGTAGCTCGGTTCGCCCTGCATAACCAGGGTTCATGGTGATGAAAATACCTACTGAAGGTACTAAGTTAATGTCTTCTCCAAGAAAATTAAAGGATTTCTTCTTCTCCCGTATTGCATCCTGCACACTCTTCACCTAGGAACCAAGGTAAAATTTTAATATTGATGTTCAGGTATGAAAAAAACACATTAGATGACAGTACTGCTTTCCTTACACTTGGCCCCATAACAGACAGGGCTTATCACTGTTTTTTTCTTTTTTTTTTTTTTTTTTTCCCCAACTATATAAATATTTATATACTGTTTGGAGTAAATCTGTGTGCCAGTATCAATCTCCCATCACAGTCAAGTTCTGACAAAGCAGAGAAGAGAGCTGAAGAGCTTGGGCATAGTGCAAAAGTTGCTCCATAAGACACTGGGGGACGTGGGTCCCCCAGAGCAGCCCAGGAGCAGGAAATACCCCCAAAGCTGCCTGCATCTCACCTGGGCTTTTGACGTCACCTTCTCTCAACTTTTGACTTCTCAGTACATATCACAACAAAAAAAAAACACCAAAAGCTACATCATGTCTTTCGACTTCCTAGCCTAGCAGGAAGCCAGACACCAAGAAGAGACGCGGGGCTGTCCAGACATCCACAACACAGCCAACACCCAAGCGCAGTCCCAAGAGTCTGGCACAACATGGGCTCAACTCCCTTCACCCCTCTTCCTCTCTCCCCACACACTATTCCTTTTCACAGCATCCCAAAACCTTCCTGTGCCTGTCCTGCTCTTTGACTAAAATGCTAGGCCCAGAAAAGGAGCAGCATTTCCCAATAAACCTGGCCTCAGCTTGGTTGCAAACTTTTTATCACTTTTTAAGATTTTTGAGACATCAGATACTTAATTTAAACCAAAACCACAAGGCAGAAGCTGTAAGACCTCCCCTGCCACCTTCACTCACTAATATTATAGTCTTTTACGTTTGCTTGATTGCAGTTTTGTTCTTCTCATTCCTCACCTTCCAAAGAGATTGAGTTTATTAAAGCTAGATCATCTTTTTGCAAATAGAACTTAAGCGAGGGAGAAATCTATTTTCACCACTCTAACCTTACCACTGTTTGCTATCTTAAAGTTAAGCAATTAATCGATTTTTTTTTCCTGTAGGGAACCATATCGACATTAGCTGCATGACTAAGACAGCCAATTAAACATCGCCATGGTTACACTCCTAATAGCAGCCAGGAGACACGATGATGGAATGACAGCCGTGCTGCTTTCTTCAGATGCGGCGCTCCAGCCAGGAGCGAGAGAATCATTAGCAGTTGAGTCATATCTGGGCTTCTTTTGTTCAGCTTCCCCTTTTATTTTAAGATCCTCAAAGACTTTTTTTCAATGCCAACTTTAAACTAGAATCTGATGGAACAGAAATTGAGGGAAAGACACACAAATTCCTGTACCCGCCTGGGGCTTCTTTGGGATATCACATAAGGTACCAATTATGACTGGGAAGAAGATGAGAAGAGTGAGGAGTCCACAGAGGGGTTCAGAACAACATCTTCAACTGAAACATCTACAAGAGTATAGAAACTTCTGGGTTCTAGATCTTCCTTTCTGCAAAAACTGCCCAAAAGCGGGTCTAAGAAGAATTTTGCACCTCATCAAACATTGAGATCCTAAAACCCTGCACTCAGCTGACACTTGGGTCCAGAAGAACTTAAATCCTTTAGTATCCCAGTTTTCCACAATGAAGTTCCCCAAGGCTCAAAATTTTCAGTGCTGCCTGTGTCAGAACTGCCTCATTCTGGTGGGTGCAATTGAGCACCCACCCTCCACCCAAACTCTTGCGGTAGCTGGAAGCTACGGGTTACCCAGCCCACCTTGCCGCAGAGATGTCCCTGGTATTTTCAGAGGATACCAATGTGATTTAGGATCTGGACCACATCCAGATGCAGCTCTCCTTCAAAGCAAGAGCCAGGAGAGGCAGCAGGGCCTGCTCTCACCCTGCTGCCCGGTGGTTTTCCCCAGGCTGCCCCAGATTTCAGCCCCTGCCAGAGGAGATTCACACCCACAGCACTTCCCCTTGGTGCTCCTTCACCACCCCCTGGGCACACATGAGCAGGGTGCAGAGAGCCTCTCCTCGTGTGATCCTTTCCTCTGCATAAAATAATTCCAGATTTCCTCATTGGCCAGTAGGAGGAGGAGGGGGAGGAGGAGGCAAAGTGCCAGAATACACATAAGCACAAGAGAGCAGGACTCCCTAGCATGATGGGGAGGGCAGTCTCCTTTCCAGCCCCTCTCCCAGGACTGCTGATGTGCTTTACATGGGGACTCACCAATAAATTGCACTGAACAGTTAAACTAAGAAGGATATGAGAAATCATCCTATAGGGAAAACACCTATGCATAGCCAGGCATAGCTCAAATAGCCCTCTCCGAGTTTTAATTCCATGCTCTCTGTGTATCCTAGGAAAGCACATCAACCAAGGCTGCAGATCTGCTGGAGGTTCCAGTTCCTGAGTGTCACCTGTCCCCCACTGGCATGGGCAAGCAGCGAGCTGCGCCCGTGGGGCTGCAGGCTTTCCTCCTAGGAACTGTGCCACTCAGCTGGGAATGCCCTCTGTAGGCATTTCACTGTGCTCTCGTTACAGACACTGAAATGAAATCTGCATCCACATGGAAACAAAGAAGGAAAAAAGACTGCGCAGTCTTGGTGACAGGTAAATGTTAGGAAAATTCATTTTGGACATATTCCTATTTGTCACAGCTGATACACAAGCTGTGCCTGACTGGAGGCAATAAGTAACCCCCAGAAAGTCCAGCAGGCCATGGATCAACCCGAAACATCCCCCTCTCCTCCATGAAAATTCTTCCCTGCGTGGCAGGCTGAGTAGCCATAACACAGTTTTCCCCCCAAAATGATGTGCTGCAATTATCTCACAGCACGTTAATGATACAAGTGTCTTCCTCAGGAGGACTATGTACAGAGCCACAGTGCATACTGATCTGGGAAAAGGTGCTATAAAGAATTGCCTCAACACAAATGCTGTAATTGCGGGAAAGAAAAGAAGCAACAAAAATGTTTGCAGCATATTAGTGCTACATTTTGTCAGTGCTGTGATATTCATGTGATTAATCTTGGGATATAATCCCTCACTTGCCTACACATGAAACTGTGAAACCAGCAAAACGCACTTTCCATATTTACTCTTACTGTGAAGACTGCAGCATGGCTCTGTCTTGTTTGTATTTTTTTATGAGCATTTCTCCACTTACCTGTACAGCCACCACAGAAAGGACCTCAACTGAGATCCTGTTAAACTCATCAAAACAGCCCCAGGCTCCCGTCTGGGAAAGGCCTTTGTAAATATTCCCACAAGACTGAAAAAAAAAAAAAAATACAAAATTTCAAGAGTGAAATTACAAATGGAATCAACTCCAGAAAAAAAAAAAAAATTCCCAGCCTGTTTATTTATAGCAATTTACAGTCTATTGTGGGTATTTAGAAAAGTGCATGGAAACAGCAGGCACAACTCAATTATAATATTTATAGCTCTGCGCAGTTTGCCACTTGATTTGCTAATTGCACTTTCTCGATATATCCGTGCACTAGTTTCATTTAAAGGTCACCTGTGCTGAATTACTTATGGCCCTGCTTCCTGGGAGAGCCCATAAGCTGAATAAAATATGATCTGAGGCTACCAAAATCACTGTACCATGCCAGACCGGCAGAGAGCAAGACTCAACCTGACAATTCAACCTTCTGCAGTGACTGATGGTTCAGTAGGTTTTGCCTTTATTCTGGCAGAGAATCCTGAAAAAGCCAGGCCAGGTCCCTTCCCCTGCCAGGGCACATCAGCCTGTGAGCATGAAGGGAAGAAATGACCAGGGCTGAAGTAGCAGCACAGCCTCAGTCTCAACTGAACAGGCCAAGATTTCTAAAGCATTTCACATGGAAAAACTTACTCTGGAAGGGAAGGGAAAGGTGTAATGAGGCAGAGAGTTCGGGTCTCTGCCTCCCAAAGAACTGCATGCAAGTCTTAGAAAAGAAAAGGGAGAAGGAGAAAAAGGAGTTCAGCAGAAAGGAATGTAGCAGAGATCTGAGGAGAGGTGGTGGATCAGAGTGATCTCAGCTGGATTACTCTCAGTCCTTAGGTTTCATCAGGCCCCAAGCATCTCCAGCCCAATGTGATGGCACTGCGGCCAAGGTGGGAGCAGTACCTTGTAGTCCATCTGCTCAGAGCAGTTAAACACGTACACCATGATGCCCAGGGCTCGCCCCAAATCTTTAGTTGTCTCTGTCTTGCCAGTGCCTGCAGGGCCCGCAGGTGCTCCACTCATGGTCAGGTGCAGTGACTGGGTCAGGGTGATGTAACATCTTTCACAGCAAAAAATGAAAGGAAAAAGGAAAGAGACTGAGACTTGGTCCGACAGGTCACTGTTGGGGTGCAGAGCAATGGGACTGAGGCAATGCACTCAGGAGAGCCTTTGTTCTGCAAAGCAGTATACAAGCAGAGCGCATGTGCAAGCTGAAGGTCCTCCTCTACATTAATTACCACTTCTGCCTGGTTTTGTTTTCTCCAAGAGATACTCATCATCTTCCAGCAGGGTCTCCTGATGGGTCTTCATGTCCAGACTTGAGCTTTCTTTGAAAGCCCATACTGCTCATTGATACTGGACATATCCCAGATAGCATGGGAAAAAGTTGGTTTTTCTGAAAGACCTTCCTCTTGCTGCCTAGTGCTCTCCAGCCCGAAGCATCCCATTCCCCATGCAGAAACCTGCTCAGATGGCCTAGGAATGATCCCACTCAATGCTGCTGCAAGCCCCAGAGCTCCTCTCTCATGCTGATGCCAGACACGAGGGAGGTGCCCACACACATAGTGTCTGCACTCCCTATATAAGCCACAGAGTTGTAGTCAATATGGCCAACAAAACATGGTAATACATGGGGTCTCAGCTGACTAACATGGTTGACCATGAGCCTCCTGGCCACTGAGACATCACATAGGGTGGGAAGATGTGACATGGTGTCCACAGAAGACTTGAATCCTTCTGGATTGACAGCTGGAAGCCAGCTTGGATATTGCAGAGAATCTCAAGTCACTCTAGGTGTCCGCATTGAGACAACTGAACTAAGCAGTAGGTGTCTACTTCAAGATGGGACGAGTTTTCTAGAATTACCAACTGTGTGGGGTGTGGACATCCATGCAAAGGCAAACACCCACCGGTGAGTATCTTAATCTGTGAGCTAAATCCCACCCCAGGATCTGAGGCACAGATACACCAGCAGGTACCACTATCAAATCACAAACCAGGTGAGAATGAAAGCTCTGCCTCCAGATTGCTGGGACATGGAGAAAGAACAGGAGGGACGTAGGTGTCAAAACTAAACCCATCCATGTTTGGCAGCTGTGTCTGACTGCATGGCAAAGCCCAGCTGTGACAGTGGTTCCTGGGGGCCTACCTGTCGGTCAGCGGAGTGATCACAAGCCGAGGGGTATTGCCAAGGTATTCGTAGGAGTAGAGGAACTGGGCATCACAGATGTTGGCAAAGCAGTGACGCTCCTCATCTGACCATCTGTGCCGGAGCTGTGACAGCCAAACAAATGCCTGCGCGTTGTCCACCTGTAATGCAACCACAAGTGCCATCACAGGAAGGCCAGGGATGCTGGGCATACATGACGCGGGTGTGAAAACAGTGACAACAATGAAGTTTTCATCGGGGATAGACTAGTCTTCACTGTGAAGCCAGGTGTGGTGGGGAAGCTCACCTCTCTGCAACACAGTGAGAAATGTCACCTCCCCATCTCCTACCAGTAGAGGAGGAAACAAATCAGTGACCATGTTGGTGGGAAAGGAAAAGGCAAATACCCAAGTGGAAGAGCAGCACAAAAAGACTCCTGAGGAGGAGGCTTAAGAAGCAGCAAGCTGTGAAGAGGCTCTTCACAAGCAAACAGAGTAAGAGAAGGAGCAGAGGCTGTCTTGACAGGGAAGGGGCCGCAGACAGCACCAGGGAAACAGGCTGGGGACCAGACAGCCATGGCCAGCGCTCTCTGCACAGCTAGCAGGCAGGCCACCAGGAGATGGACAGTTTTCCCACAAACTGGGCCAAGTCACCACCAAGCCAAGCTGAGCCCCTGAAGCCAGAAGCTCTGTGAGCAGCCTGGCTGCCTCTGAGAGGACACAGGGAGACTGAGAGTGGAGCCAAAATGCGGCGCACACCTTCCCACCCAGCTGCAGGGCTAGACACTTGGCACAAATGGCGTGCAAGACAAAGGGAGACTTGAAGGAGTCCCTGTGGCCCCACGCCAGATCAAGGAGGCTACAAAATGAAAAGCCCAAATGCTTTTTCTGACTTTCTAAATCCATAACTGAGACTGCATCCAGCAGCTTCCCAACGTGATGCCACCGCCCACCAACACATGCCTGGGCAGAAGGGCACAGGGCCACTCTCTCACTCCCGACATGAATCTGTGGCAATTACAAGCAGCCCCTTGATGTTGCAGGGCCCTGATGCAGAGCAGCACTGCATGGCTGACAGGGGCTTTCTGCCTCCTCACTGCAAACATTGCAGAAGTAAAATCAGCCATGTGTCTCCCACTGAGGCAGTGAGCTGAATGGCTTGTAGTTGGACTATCTCTCCTTTAACCCCCACCCCAATACCCAACCCAGGACCATGCTGAGCTGCAAATACAAACCTTCTGTGCTATCATCTTTGCCACCACGTCCCGAGCGTGCACGTCGATGGTGCATATGGTCATGATTTTCTGCCTTTCACCCTTGGAAAGCTGCCCGATCAGCATGGTAACGAGGGTGTTCAGCTGGGCCACTTGCTTCTTGTGATATTCCTTCATTGCATTCTCGTAGCCTTCTTCCACCCTGGCAAAGGCAATCCCAACCTCGGTCGTCCACCAAATCTGGGTGCAGGAAAGAGCCACCTAGGGAAAGGGGCTGGCTCAGTATCAGAGAAAACAGCAGAGCTTCCTTACATTCAAGAGTGTCTGATCCATGGGAAGATCAAAGAAGAAGTATCCATGACATAAAATTAAATATTTTTGATACAGTAGTCACAGCAGACAGAACAACAGGGGCCTGCTCTGTGACATTCATTTAAAATATATCAGTGATACTGACATATTTAGCAGCTACTTATTTGTACATGAGCATCTTTCCCATGCCAGACACAGCAGAGGAGGCAGAGCTGGAGACCACGAGGCTGTCAGAGGTGCACCTGAGGGGCTCTTTCCCCTCATTAGCCCTCACCATTCATTTTTCTGCTGCACCTCTCTCTCCTTCTCTGGACATATAAACTTCTCTTTGACTCACAGGATGCAGCAGGCACTGCCCAAGCCCATGAGATCTGTAACCCAACCAAGCACGTATTTTCCCTGCAGCCCCAACCAGACCACGGGGATCAGCCTGGAAACTCCATCAGGAGATTGCCAGGATAAAGGACAACTCATCCTCCTGGACAGCACAGTGGAGACCAGGAATGCCCCCATTCACAGTTAGGGGCCATTTCTATAAGACGAAAAGGGCAGGATTGAAGGGGAAGCCAAGAGCTGCCTTTCCCGTGCACCAGCCCAAGATGAGACGAGCAACAGGGGCAGATACCTGGGCAGGGTAGTCAAAGAGCCACTGCTCCCTAGGCTTCTCCTCATAAGCTGATACAGCTTCCGTCATCTCGTCTCTAACCGTAGCCCTCATGCTGTCCAGTACATGATTCAGCCACACCTCAACCTGGAGAGGAGATTAAATCACAGTAACACATCTGCGTTTCTTAAGCACTTAAGGCAATTAGTGAAGATTCAGAATGGCACAAGCATCTCAACTCTTGAACTAAACATGCCTCAGCCTCTTTCAGGCTCAGTGGATTTAAATGATTCTGGTACTGCAGGATTAGCATGTGTAGACACCAACAAGGACAGGCAGATTTTCTTGAACTCCAGCTACAGGAGAAACCAAAATAAACTCCACTGATAAGTAACTTGGTGCAGCATGTTCCACCTCCAGGCCATGAGAAGAATCACACCTAGGCTTTGGGCACAATCTGCCATCAGCAGCAAAAGCTGCTGCTGAACTTGGGAACAAGATTCTTGCTGAAATTAGTATTTCAAAGGCTAAGTCCTCCCTGAGAAGATAGCATAAATGCAGCAAGCTCCACCACTGTGGAGTTCAGTGGCTGATACGTACTTCAGCTTGCTATCACAGCCCATGCAGAAAGGTGCAACTACAGGGACAGATTAGCTGAACAGTTGTTTGATTTTTACATTTCATACTTTAAGTCACCCTATGAAGGAATGAAGATGAGGAAATAAGAAAAAAAGCCTACTCTTTCAAAAGATGCTCATGCAGAGGTGCTATGGAATAGCTTAATCTATTTTCAATGTGCAGCCTCTCCCTTATTGAGTATATTTGTAATAAGTTGTAAGACTAACACTCAAAATGTCTTAGAAATTTTCAAAAACAAAACAACAACAACAAAAACTAGCTGGAAAAAGGCCTCAGCCCTTGCACCCACTGTGGACCGCAATGTCTATGCCTCACTTCAGTGAGGACCTAACCACAGTGAGACCAAGGGCTGTGGAGTAAGGAGGAGTTAAGCTACACAGCCACCTCTTCCAACCTTTCTCTCACAAAGGAAGAGTAGTGAAGCTCTACCACATCTTGGCAACAGACGTCCAAACAAGGGGTGGGAGAGCAGACCCCACCGGACAGAGTTCTGATGTACAAGGTCTCCCATCTGACCTGCCCGCTGCAGTCACAGCATTCACTGAAGCTGACATATTCCTCCTCTCTGCTGTACATTCCCAGGCCAATCTTGGTTGGCTTTTGCTCAGAGTCCAGCTGGAATTTCACCTTGGCCAAGTTGTCAAAGAGTTTGGAAAGATGACGTTGTACCTGCAACAGAAATTGTATAAATAAAATGATCAAGACAGGACAAGCAGAATGGCCATCACCATACACACATCACAAGCACAGCCACGTCCATAATGCATAATCTTGGATGTCTCAGTAGGTCCACATCTTCTCATGCATGACCATGATCGCAAGCCCCTTGCTGTTCCTCCTAACACTTCCAACTACTTCTACTTGATTTAGTAAGCAGACATCCTTAATAAACCATATTTCTCCATTGAGAAATATCCCATACAGGGTAACAGCACAGAAAGCAAACATTCAAAACACTATATGACCTCCTAGACCCAATTTCCCTACCATGTAATGAGAGGTCTCCAGCCATTGCTCCACCTCATCCCATTCTCAGGATACTGGGGATTTTTCTTTGCTGTGAACCTCCCTGTTTTCTCGCTACTAGAAATCAATTTTGTGCCAATGAAAAGTCCTGCATTTTCCTCCAGGGAAATAAAAAAAGACCTTTATTTCTGTCCAAGACACATGATAAACAGCTGAACAGCCTGGACCTTCTACAAAACCCCCACCTTGAGCTCTTCCAGAAGGAAAAGAATAATTGAGTCCTGTCCCATTCACACCTGGCTGAGTTTGAAAAGCCAACGGGGAGGTGCCAGAACTGCTGCTGTAGGCTCTCAACATCAGCACTTGCCTTCTGGGAGCTAAGCAAGTCACCAGCACGTCTTCCAGATCACTGCACAACTAAATCGCTGCGTGTCACATACCACCAACAAAGGCAGGCTTCTCCCAGGGCTGTTGTTCTCCCAGCAAGGGTCAGCTCACAAAGCAGTCCTAGAGAGGAGATGCCTCTCTCAAGGACAGCCAGAGATGGGGAGATGGAGCCCAGGCAGACTCCCACAGGTGGGACAGCCCAAGATGCCTGATGTGCTGATGCTTTCAGAGAAAGATGGGTGGACTTATCCACTTAATTCTGACTCCCTGACTCCCTCACACAAACTGCAGGCAGATGTACCTCAGTAGTCTTCTTATGCATGTTCAAGCAGGGCCAAATCCTGGAAGATGCTGAGTACTTCCAAGAAGACACTGGCACTCAGCATCTCCATGGATAAAAATCTCTCCTTTCAAAACTTAAATAAACCACAGAAAACTTTTCTTACATCTAGAAGTTTCTGCTCACACATCCGCACTGCCCACTCCCATACCTTGGTCAGCCTGCACAGCTTCGGACATACTCCAGCACTTGGTATAATCCTGCCACAGAAGCCCTGAATACACCTGAGTCCACACAAGTTCAATATCCAGTTCAAGAGGATAATAGCATTATGTATTTAATCCTCCTTCAGGAACGATCAGACTTTGAAACTACAGTGGAAAGGCTGAAAGTGTATCCATGAATGATCCTACTTGACATTTACTTTGATTTTACTGCAAATAGATTCAAATAACAGAGAAAACAGGAATTTCTTCTTACTCCATGGAGCATTTTGACATAGTATCTTCTGTTTCCTGCATTTTTTTCCTCTCCATTTTAATCATCAATCAACTATGCATTCGTGATGCTCTGAGGGCTGAAATCACCCAGCAGCAGAGGCAGATACAAGCAGTGGTAAAGGTTAGTGATAAATAACAACATTTCCAAATGCATGTACAGACCTGCTTCATGCATACATTCACATTCCTAATTAGATGAAAAACTTAGAGAAGGTGAGATTACCCACTACTGAAAGATGGAACAAAGAATTTATTCCCTATCCAACGCTCTTCATTTGCTGCAAACATTTTGATCAGTTTGATAAACCAAGCTTGGGTCAAATGATGCATCCCAAGCAAGGCCAGCCAGAACACAGCACTGCCAGACAAAGTAGCCGAAGCTTCCTGACAGCGGCTCCCATAGCACTAATAATTAACTCTAATGCTGCTGTGCTCTGTATGGAAAAACTTCTGCAGAACTTCTTGGGACTGAATCCTCTGAACTCTGCCCACTGCAGGATAGAAGGAGTCTGTGCTTGTCTGGGGAACTCTGGGAAGAGCACTGGGAGTTCATTTCCTATGGTTACTAGAAGTTCTTCCACAGGCTGATCCAGCAACCAGCCAAAGTCGACAGAAGAATGGTGCATTTCAAGTGATTTCCCCACACCTGGCATTCAGGCAGCATCCCCAGAAACCCACACTGGAGGAGATAAGCTTCGTCGGTCAGAAAGCCCAGAACCCCAGCACAGGAGGTCAGACATCCAGCCTGCACCCTGAGGCATGCAGGGATGGATAGCAGCCCAGGAGATCTATGTGCTTGCCTTTGCCATGGCCACTCACTGTCTGGCCACCAGCTGTCTTGCCTCTTCCAGTCTGTGCTCTTCTCTTCCCCTCTAATGAGGGCACCCCAAAGGCCTTTGCACCAGAGGAAGGTAGAAATGGCTGAATAGCGAATGTCTCTTCTGCCTGAAAAAGGGACCTCTTCAGGATGTCAGTAGCTGACAACATTTCCACATCTGAATGCCCAGTCTGTGGCTCTTTCAACAACAGTTGAAGGGTGACATCCCAGGTTGAGGATCCAAGGCCAGCAACAAGTTTTGGCTGAGATCTTCATGAACAATGGTTTCCCTTAAGCTCACCATATCCCAGCACAAACAAAAACAGTGGTTTTGCACCATCAGAAACACAGACAAGCTCTGCTCTGTGCAGTGCTTTCAGAACCATTTGCAACTATCACCAGGGTTTCATCAGACAACATAGTATGCATTGACTTTCAGAGATCACAGAATCATAGAATATCCTGAGTTGGAAGGGACCCACAAGGATCATCGAGTCCAACTCCTGGCTGCACACAGGACCACCCAGAAATCAGACCATATGTCTGAGAGCATTGTCCAAATGCTTCTTGACCTCTGGCAGGCCTGGTGCCGTGACCACTGCCCTGGGGAGCCTGTTCCAGTGCCCAACCACCCTCTTAGTGAAGAACCTGTTCCTAACACCCAGCCTGACCCTCCCCTGTCACAGCTCCATGCAGTTCTCTCGGGTCCTGCTGCTGTCCCCAGAGAGAAGAGATCAGTGCCTGCCCCCCCGCTCCCCTCATGAGGAAGCTGCAGGCCGCCATGAGGCCTCCGCTCAGTCTCCTCTTCTCTGGGCTGAACAAACCAAGGGACCTCAGCTGCTTCTCATACGTCTTGCCCTCTAGACCCTTCACCAAGTTTGTCGCCCTCCTTTGGACACTCTCTAATAGTTCTATGTCTTTCTTATATGACAGATGAAGGCCAGCTGTGAAAGAATTATTATTTAAATAAGTGAGGGGGGTTAGAAAAAGCACGCAAAGAAAAGATAAGCTACAGGAGAGTCCCAGGACAGAGTCTTCCACTGTGACATTACTGACAGTTGGAAAATGCAAAGGTGACACAGAGCTAGGCTTACCAGTTGTGGGTTGGTGCCATTGGAAAGAATATCCAATAAATCTGCAGAAGAAATGAAATAAAATCTGGGAAAGGCCAACCTCTTCATGTCCAAATATTCAGCCAAAGCCTTCTCACATAGAGACAGCCTGGAGAAACAGAGCAGATAAACAGAGCCCAGGACAGGCAGATAAATATCCCTTCATGTTTCACACAGCAGTTTGGGTTATCAAGCAGAGTCTCCCCTGCCGTGGGGAAATGCCGGACATGAGCTGAGCCTGTGTCCTGGTCCTCTACAGCATTTCCCCAACAGGGCAACACAGCACATAGAAACTCACAGATCTCTCTCTGCTCCCAAAGGTCAAACAGCCTAGGAGCCAGAGGAGCCTCATGAAAAAGCAGAAACAGAAGTGGAAGAAGCTGGAAAGGGTTTGCAGTCTGACTCGCTGTTTTAGACAAGCTCATAATTTCCACAGGTGATTTCACACTGGGATGAAAGTTTCCATAACCGCTTTTATTCTAACAAGCTGTATTTTAAAGTCTTATTCAAACCTAGTCAGCTTTTTGTGTTCATGAAGCCTGAAAGGAAATTTGTTTGCTCCAACCTAAAATAAATCTTTCAGTGTTTACATGCTAAACTGCTGCTGAGCTTACAAACTTCATAAATAACATGCAGCTAGTCCTCTGTGAGGAGCACTGGCTTTATCTGATATTAAAATAAAAAAAAAAAAAAAAAAAGCTTTATTTTAAGGGGATAGTTATTACTGACAAAATAGCTATCATATTAAGCTTTCAGTGTGTTCCAGGCAGACTAGCTCATATGTTAAGCGAGAAGCATATCCATCTCAGGACAGTAAGGTCTTTCTCAGGGTGTCTAGCTATACCATGTGCCAAGGGTATACATGCAGAGATAATTTTGTAAATTAAAGAACATAGGCTCAGCTCTGCTGCAGATATTCCTGCCTAGACTGCTAAATAGATATTTAAGATATTTTTTGGGGGTGGCAGTAATGTCCTGTGTTATTCAAACCTGCTGTATGCCTACCTTTGCACGTGTGCAAATCGATATGCAGGATGAGAATTTGCATGTACACAAAGCCGGACTCCACTATAGGGGCTTCAGGGTGATGGATCACAAATAAAAGGACTCAAGAAAGATCAGAAGTGCTGTGACTTGTGAATGCAAACAACACTGTACAGTCTAAGAAGAAAGCCTCAGAGCACAGGTTAAACTAACTTATTAGAGCTCATCCCAGTCTCTGACAAAATCCCGGGAATGAAGTTCTACCTACCTACTCTGAATATCCTCCAGTTGTTGCGACAGACCTGGTTTATTGGTGGCCTCAACTACATTTGGGGTTTTCTGAGCTTCATAGGCCAGTTCCTTAAAATCAACATCAATGCCTTCAAAGCGTTTGGAGTCCTAAAAAACAACACAGAGGACATATCCATGGTAAAACACTAATTTTGTGCTAAAAGATCCCACCCTCTAGGTACTGTCTTTGTGCTGGAGGGAGAGATTCTCCACAGAGACCCTCCTGCCCAGTGCAGAAAGGGACCCCTCCACCATTTCAGAAAGGCTCTTCCACCCACATGCCCAAAAAAAGCCTCCGATCAGGCACTAACCTTCTTGCCACTATATCCCAAAGGGGTCGTGGATAAAGTGATCCACGCAGAAGTCATTACCTAGGATCAACCATTTTCATGGGGTTGAATTCCCCTTTGAATGTCTCCTCGTAACTATTCTTCTCCCATGTTCAGATGATATATCAAGTTTCCCTGGCCATGGCAGCAGGAGACACTGCCTTACAGGGGAAAGGCTACTGACTTCATGCACATTTACTCCTCCACTCCTGGCACAGTGTAGGAGCCCCAGTGCCCATCCCTGAAATGGCGATGATGACTCTTGTAGAGAAGAGCCCTTCCTTGCCTTGAGTAATGCCGTGGAAACCCCACATTGGCAACAGAAGAACACACTGACAAATATGCTCTGCACCTAGCGGGGACCCTGAATTTTTGAAGCTAAACAGTGAAGAATAAATAAAGTTATGTTCAAAATGCTTCTGCTCTTCCCTTTCTCCCAAATCAGGCTACAAAAGCAGTCCAAGCTTTCTTGGTAGCACTTCCACACTAACCTGTGTTCAGACCCAGTAGCAAGGCCCTGGCTGGAGGGTTGAGCGCTCCACACAAGCCGTGCAGGAGGCTCCAGACACGTCCCATGCCCTGCTGGCACATCATCCCCTAGCCCCAGGTGCATCCTGAGGGGGGTCAGCCTCCAGAGACACTGAATTTCACCCTGTTTTCTAGAGAAGTGAAGAGGCTGCTGATCTGTGCCACCTGCCAGGTGGATATTGAGATGCAGACAGCTGCCCAGTAGGATGCAGATTTAAATCATAAAGCGATTTCATACATGCCATCAGATCGCTGTCGGATATTAACAGCTTGCTGGCACGTGGTGCAGCCTTCATGGCTCTGGCTATTAGTACCTGTCTACGCTGCCCAGTAAGCAAGGTGCGCCCAGTTTAACCAAAGCAGTGGGAGGAACAGTCCACACAGACCGGTGCGAAGGGATGGAGACAAGGTGGTTCATCATCAGGGTGGCACTGGGCTGTGCACACCCTGTCTTAGGTTACAGTCCCTAGGCTCGACCCAAGACCTGATGCTGCACACGGATGGGGACAGTGGGGACATGGTCAACTGCAGCTCCCTCAAAGAGAGATCCCTCAGCATGGGTGCAAGTGGTCCAGCAGGGCCAAGAACCATCTTGGAGGATTTTCTAAATAAAGACAACCTGATGCAAGGCTAGAAGTTGGACTCCTAAAGACACCCCCAAGGAGGTCATCAATGACAAGTGTGCTCCAGTTGCTGGAAAAGGAGAGGGAGAACAGCTGCTCTCCCCCTGCACCAGTGCCAAAGGCGTGGAAGGGGATGCTGCCAGAGCTGCTTGGCTCAGCTCTGTTCTGAGGACTTGCAACATTTGCGTAATTATCCTCGTCCCCTCTCCTCCAAGTAAACAGGGAACCTGCCTGCAGCACTGAACAAAGCTAGCAGCCTTGCGCTCAGTCTCCAGTAACTCTGCATTTGCTACACAACAGCGGAGAGGAGAAAATCAGCTTCTCAGTGTGGTTTAAGCATAACCTACAATACAAAAACATTCCCCCACAGCACTAGGGAAACTACTGCAGCACTACAGGAGTCTCTGGGAATAGGGAGGCAGCAGGAGAAAAGTCTCACTTTGGGCAACATGGCACTGTTGATAACCCCATTTCATGTAGTGGAAGATCTCCTTCAACCCCTTCCAAACAGAAAAAATGGGACTTGGGCTTTCTTACCTCGGGAAGCTGTGTCCGTATATCTTCTGAGCCTATGAATATGCTCTCCAAGTGACACCACGTACGTTGTACTTCAAACCAGAGGGAAATGACAGAGTCTGCAGTAGACAGCTTCCTCTGCCATGCAGACACTTCCTCCAAGAAAAAAGCAATATATTTAGATGTCATTAAATTCTGCAACTGCACCTGATTGTCTTCTAAAGTTTCAATGAGTTCCTCATCTGACTTCAGCAACGGGATGTTTGTCCGCAGGTGAGGCTCATACTGAAACTCCATGGTGCTCCAGGTCATTTTTAGCTCCTTCAGGACCTTCTCCATACTCATTTCTCTCACTGCTTTGTCCACAATTCCACGAACCTCATCCTCAAAGTTATGCAGGTTGAGCTTCAGGAGATCAGCCAGTGTAGTGTCCGAGTCCATCACGAACTTCACACCCGTCACCTGCATCAGTTGATTCCAGTGTCTCTCTCTAATAGCGGGATTTTGAAGTTCTGCCACAGCTTTTAGGGCCGTCAGCATGTTCTTCACTCTGCTGTCCAGGCCAGTGAAAGCGTCCCATGCCCTCATTTCCCTATCCAAATTCCGAATCTCTCTTGCAAACTTTTTGCACTCGAGATCCATGTTTTCCACATTAATATCCACCCATTTGGTTGTCTGCCAGTCATCAAGGCTAGAATTCACAACAGAGATCATATCCCAGAGCTCTTTGAGAAGACACATCTCCTTTCTGCACTGCTTCAGTTGTTTATAATCTGGCACCGTGACTTCAAACAGACCAGCTGATTCATAAATCGAGGTCATGGCTGATTCCATTTGTTTAATCTCAATGTTCTTTGCATCCAGCAGCTGATAAGGCTTTTTGGTGTCAAACCTAGAAAGAAATGTCATCGTAACAACTTCCAAAGAAAACATAAAACAAACGGTGCCTCCAAGAGACAAAGCAGAGTTGAAACGTCTGTAGTACACATCGATGGTACTTCCAAATGGCGGTACTGATGCCACCTTAAAACAAAATTGCGCACTCAGCATCTAAATTCAATCTTTTGCTAACTCTGGACAGTGTTCCCGGCAACACAAACCCCCAGATATAACAGATATAACACTGTGAGAAGGTAGGAAATGTATGCAAAGGATAGAACATATGTCCTCAGGACACTCAGAGATGACCCCATCAAGCTTTTTTCCTCAGGGCTTCTGTGATGCTATAGTCTGCCTGTACCTGAATGGTGCCTCTTTTCGAAATCGCTCTCTGAATCTGTGCTGCTCAACATCAAACGCCGCACAGCTCTTGCGCAGAACTGTCATTTCGTTTGCTTGCAAAGGAGCCACATGCTGTTTCACAGCTATCGCCAGCTTCTTTATATTGTTCCATTTTTCTGGCAGCTCCTGCAAGCAAAATTTAAATGCTGGTAGGATGTATTTGAAACCTGAGAGAAGACATATCTGATCTGTTTATGGATAATCACAGAACAGGAAAAGCAACAGATTCTGTGTCTTAAATTGTAAGGAAGTTTTCTCATTATATGAAAGCTAAACACGCAACTGGGGATACAACTTAGCACATGTTCACAATTTTGAAGAATAATGAAGACTGACACCTTATAACCGACTGCTCTGATTGTAAAAATGTTTTCAATAATTTCTAATTAAAAAAAAAAGGGGGGGGTCCCACACTAAATTCTGGGCTCCCAAAATGGTTCAACACTCATAAAAGAACACTGATGTTAACACTGAGCCCAGCAGGACCCAGAGACTGCTGTGAGTGGCCGAAGGCAGGAGGATGGGCTGCGTATGCCAGCTCATCAGATCAGCCAAATTTTCAGAGCTAATTAAGCAGCAGAACTCTGGGGCAAATCCCTCCAGCTTGTGTATATAAAACCAGTGCTAAATAAGGCTGGTTTCCTTCCCAGGTCTGCAGCCAAGCTGCAAGCACACAGCACTGCTGACAAACCACCCACTGTACCTGGGATTTCCTTCCGAAGGGCATTTATTTCTCCTCACTAGGCTTTTGGGCCACTTCCTCAGCCCAGACACAGGCACTGGCCAAGGGCTCTGCCGTCCCTGAATCCCAGTACTTTGCTCTTGGAGATCCCACTTCCCCACGTCGTTTACCAGCCTCCAGCAAAGACTTTGGGTTTCTTTTCATTCTAGCTCACAACTGAGACCCACCAACACTATGGAAAGAAGTAAAAGAACCTGGAGGCAGCTCTGGGGCAGCAGAGACAGCCAGAGAGGGGCCAGTCCCTCCTGAGGGGTCTCTTTCTGGCACTTTGCATTCCAGCCTCAACAGAAACCACTATCCATGAGCCACATGAACACGACAGGACACACATGGAGCTGCTTCCTTGTCCTTCTCATCCAGACTACTAGCTCCAGCTCATCCGTGTCCATGGCCATGGAGGGAGTGGTACCAAGAACTTCCTTCTGTTTGTCCCACCATATATGGGAGCAAATCAACCATTCAACTACATGTTGCTGGCACTTGCCAGAAAGAATAAAATTATTTTGTTATCTCCTGCATCTGAAGGAAAAAGCAGGAAAACAGGGAACTGCTAAACCCCACACAGCTGCCATCCAAGCCTGCAGCAGAGAACAGGAGCCTTTGCTGCACAGGTGCACAAGGCAGGAACATCTCCCAGAAAGACCCTGTTTTCATGCCTGGGTCCAGCTCAGACCCCTCTGCCCACAGCACTCAGTGAATACAGGGTTATCCATCAGCATGTAACCACACACTTCTCCACTGTAATATTATCTTGGGTGTCCCCCAGGGCCGGCTGGGTACGTCACAGGGTTTTCTGACCTTCATCTCACGGTCCCCTTCACTGAAGCAAAAGGAATTCCCAAAAGAAAACTGATACATCAGAGCCATATCTGGAAAGGTATCAAAATACTTCCAGAACCTGTTCCTGGTTATGTCCTCTGAGTCGAGCAGATTTGGTGTTGCAGATCCAGTGGAGGACTGAAGTCCTCTGAGAAGGCAACTCCTCTGCCAACATTATCCTCCCCATCTCCACAGTTGCCAAGAACTGGATTATTTAAAAATAATTATAATTCAACCTAATTAACAGATGTATTTGAAAATGCATTAATTTTTTCAAAAGTAATCGCTGGGAGTTGGAGCAGGCAATTCTATGTTTTTCATACATAACAAAAGGCTTAATCTCCGCTTTAAAAGAAAATCTCAATATAACTCCGAAATTTAGAGCTGTTAAGGCACATCCCACAATAGCAAAACACTATCCACTGAGGCCCTCTAATGACTGGGAGTGGGGTATTAAATATTCCTGCAACGCTCTTAAATTCACACTCTCTTTGATGTCTGCTGTTTGACAAATTTTTGTGTCCACCACAAGTTTTTACCCACCTCTAGTTGCTTATAGACTTCCTCTGGCAACTGTTGCTCGTATGTCTTCAGCAGTTCGATGGTTTGCTTCAGGGGCTCAAACATGGCATCAGTGACACTGTGCCTTTCTTTAACGGCCATGAGATGACCCATAATCTCCACCAAGCCATCATAATCTCCTTTTTCAACCTTTTTGTTCAACCCTTTATCGGCAATTTTTATGAACTCTTCAAGGTCAGTCAAGCTATATAATGTAAAGCAGGAAAACACACAATGAATGGAAGCTGGGGAAAGTTTCCGTACCAGTTTTACCCCGTTTTTAATCTTGTCTGCTAACGGGCACAGTCAACAGAGGCATGATGGGCTCATGGATCATTGGTCTTTCCCAGCACAGCCACTCTTCTGTTCTCAAAACATTTTTAAGTGCCTGCTTAAACTCTGTGGATGTTGCTGGGCCAATATGTATCCTTAAATTCTTCATTTAATAAAGACTAAACTTTTGAGTCAAGGACTCTAAGCAAGAATCCCTAACTGCCTATTTTTAAAGCTACACAATAAGCTCTTTGCATAGAAATTATCTATCAGAATCACAGTCCTGAAAAGAACGCATGTGTTGGGCTTACGTGGCAAGGGTTTGGGAGCAGGGGGGCTGCAGGGAGGGTTTTGTGAGCAGAGGCCAGAAGTTGCCCCACATCAGAGATGATCAAGTTCCAGCCAGCTCCAAAAGGGACCTGCCGCTGGCCAGAGTGGCAGCACAAGCAACGCTGGTTGTGCCTCCGTGAGAGCATACTGAGATGAGGGAAAGGCTGAGGTGCTTAATGCCTTCTTTGCCTCAGTCTTTAGCAGCAAGACCACTTGTTCTCTGGATATCCAGACCCTGAGCTGGTAGAAGATGACGGGGAGCAGAATGTGGCCC
>VXAA01003134.1:0-19345 GCA_013399115.1 Anseranas semipalmata
TCACCAGCAACAAAACAGAAAAGAAACCAGAGGGCATCAGAATTTTGCAGCTTAAAAATACAGGCTTGCTTGGCATGCTGTGCACATCAGTCCCCAGCTCGCACGTCATTTGTCCTATGTTCATCTATCTCCTATCCATTTCTGGAAAAAACTTTCTTCTACCTTTAAATGAACTCCTGCTTACAAGATATCATTTGTATCAGTAATGCTTTAACAGTTGGTTGCGGATTCCTCAGTATCCCAAGCACAAATACAAGCTGGGCAGAGAATGGATTGACAGCAGCGCTGAGGAGAAAGACTTGAGGGTGTTAGTTGATTAAAAACACAACATGAGCCGGCAATGTGTCTTGCAGCCCAGAAAGCCAACTGTATCCTGGGCTGCATCAAAAAAAGCATGGCCAGCAGGTCAAGGGAGGTGATTCTCCCCTTCTACTCTGGTCTCGTGGGAGCCCATCTGGAGTGCTGCATTCAGCTCTGGGTCCCCCAGCATAAGAAGGATGTGGACCTGTGGGAGCGAGTCCAGAGGAGGGTTGGGGCACCTCTCCTATGAAGACAGGCTGAGAGAGTTGGGGTTGTTCAGCCTGGAGAAGAGAGGCTCTGGTGAGACCTCACTGCGGCCTTCCAGTACCTAAAGGGGGCCTACAAGAAAGCTGGAGAGGGACTCTTTGTCAGGGAGTGTAGTGACAGGACAAGTGGTAATAGCTTTAAATTATAAGAGGGTAGATTCAGATTAGATATTAGGAAGAAATTCTTCATGCTGAGGGTGGTGAGGCATTGGAACAGCTTGCCCAGAGAACCTGTGGATGCCCCATCCCTGGAAGTGTTCAAGGCCAGGCTGGACTGGGCTTTGAGCAACCTGTTTTAGTGGGAGGTGACCCTGCCCACGGCAGGGTTGTTGGAGCTAGATGGTCTTTAAGGTTCCTTCCAACCCAAACCATTCTATAGTTCTACGATTCCTTAGAACAGATGGCCAAAGTTATGCCATATCATTTATACTTGTATTACAGGAAGAAGTCAAAAAAAGGAAAGGAGAAAAATCAAGAAGGAATAAAGACAGAAAAAAAAAAGACTGCTACCACTACATCCAAATAATAAATAATATTCATTTTTTTTTTTCATCAGGATAATATCAGAAGCCCCCAGTCAAAACTGAGACTCCACTCTGCAATATACTAAACAAACAAATAAACACACAGCCCCTGAGGAACTACCTGAAAGTTTTATGCGCCACCTCAGATGAGTCTGTCTAAATAAAAAGACTTACTGCCCAACAGTTGGTTAACTGCTTCTTTAACAACTTACATTCAATTGCTTTTCTGCACAATTACCTGTTTATGACAGTCAACAAAAATAACATCATCCTTTTGCTAATGATGACTGCAAGCATATACAAACAAGTTCATAATAAGACAAATAGAAAAAAAAAAATCCACTACTGACCAACACAGTATGGTGGCGACTGCCATTTCCCATTTATACATGTTATTTCACTCTCACCGACGAGATGGAAACTCTCCTGACATGAAAAAGCTATTTTACTCCCATTCTTGTAATTTCTTCCAACTGGTACCTGTTTAGCACCACGCAGCTGAGGTGGAGGTGGGCATGTACTTTCACCTAAGGATACATATTCACATCATAACAGAACATAAGATAAAATGTAACGGTTCATCACAGATTACAGTACTAACAACCAACCAAGAAAACACTGGCATTAGATAATTCTTCAGTAGCTACCTGAAGCTTTAACTAGTATCATGTTCATTTTGTTCTGCCTCAAAAATGCCAGAGCTGCCTGCAGATGCTCATAATGCTTTCAACATTTTCACAAAACACATAGTCAGAAAAATACAATCATCAATGTATTTTTCTACACCAAAATTGTCTTCACTAACATAAGCTGGTAGTCTCTCCTTTCCCTTACACAGCTGCACAAGCTTGTGTGCTTTCCCTGACAATTTGTGTGGTAAGCTACTTCAGGAAAACCGGTCCAGCTTCTGGGGTTCTTGGGGTTCTCTGGGTTGTTTAGTTTGTTTTTTTACAGTTGACAGGTTGGTTTTGTCTGTTTTTTTTTTTTTTTTTTCCTTTCAGTCAGCAGTGATGTCAGCTACATTTNGTTGCTGTTATTGTTCTTTTCCCAGACTTAGTTAACAGTAGAGTTAAATGAGAACCATAAAAGGAAACAAAGAAATAAATGTGAATTTTGCCACTCAAGGAATGAGGGGCAGCTCCCGCCACAGGAAAGGAAAAGGGAGGGAAAGAGGTAGATCTAGGCAGGAGGAAACCTCAAAAGCTTCTTTTGTTGCTTCTCATAGTTCCAGAACACTGGGAAGGTAGGGACTGGTTTTGAAAGGGAATGCTACCTCGAGTGGTTGCCACCCTATGCACTTCTCCCACTTCCACACATCACTTCCCATGGATCTGGCATAGTCAAAGCAGGCGATGAGGCCATGATTGTTTTCACTCTTTTACAGGCAATATCCTGCTCTGCCTATGACTCTTAAAGGCAATCCTGCAGACATCTGACCTTTGGTGTGTATTAGATTAGGGCAGTCTCCTATAGGTCTGTGCTTTGAGTTGGCCAACTCAGCTTTTTTTCTTGTTGTTTTGCTAGGAAGTAATTGGAAAAAAATAGGAGAAAAAAAAAAAAAGAAAAATCAGCTATAGAAGAGCTTTGAACTTTTACAGGAAATAAAGGAACTTTGGCTGGAGCTTGAGCTATGTGCTACTTTCATTTCTACCAGGGTACAGCCCTTTTGGAAAAAACAAGCTTAAATTTATCCTTGCCTCTTTTCTCACATCAGAAGTGACAGGGACAACTGTTCCAATTGTCAAAGTAGGTACTATCAAGTCTGCTTCACTAAAACAGTGTCTCTAAACCTAATTCACTGTTCAAATGATTCCCATAATTAATTCCCATGACTATCCCTTAGCATATAATCGACTACATGTACATATAAATACAAGCATGTAAGCATTTCTATTTCAGACTAGTGGCACAGAGATGCTAAGAAGCTTTAATAATGAGCATTTATCATTCCTACATAAAAAGAAGAAATTGCATGAAAATCTAAAACCATACCTTTACAATCAATATCCGGTAACCACTTTCCAGACACACAAGTTGCCTGTTTAATACTGTTGTCAGCTGATTTACATTTATACCATACAACTTTGCGCAGCCCAGTCTCCTTTTTTTGCTTGGGAAGAGTACGAACGTTTACAATCTCAATGTCCCCTGGAGGTACACACTGACGAGATGGATCTGAATAAAATCAACACAAACAGCTAAAGAATAGATTTCGTTCAGATAATAGGTACATATGCATTCACTGATGAAGAGGTCATCAGTTTCCTAATGCATGTCCATGTGAAAGTGTTTTTTTTATCTACAATAGTTTGAAGTAACTGCTAAGATTCCTAGATTACAGAAACAAAATTTTGTTCTTGCTATCTAAAGCACAGACTGTCACCACTTGCAAAGCAATTATTTATGCTAATAGGATCCCTTTTGCTGAGCATATTAATAGAAAAACTAAGCGCTCTTTTCTTCCTCAAAACTTCAGAAGGGTAGTGAGACGAACAAAAATAGAAACCTTCTGCTTGTAGAAACAGGATCATATAGGAAGTACTATTCAACACTGAATATACACCAGGTATCAGTCTCCAGGGAAAGTGTATGTAAGTCATAACCAGGTTTTGTGTCCTTGACTGGTGATTCTGAGAGTCAGAAGACAAGCTATTTGTGAAAGCTAAGCAGATTGTGTTTTGTGCCAGATTCAATCCTCAACATGATTGTAAATACAGATACAAATCACCGATGAATATAAAATCACTTCTGAAGAAAGGGGGAACCAAGAATAGAATATAATAAACTGTATTTCATTAAAGATAAGTAAAGTCCCAGAGTAATTTATCCCAGCCAAGACACCTTCTTGTACAATATCACTTTTTTATTAAACCACTAACTCCAACACATTTTTTTTTACCTTAGGCAAAGGGTTTATTTTAGATATTTTTAAAAGACTTTACTTTCAACAGTTTATGCACTGTGAAACTAAATGGGAAGGTTACAAAAAGTGAGAAGACTACTGATCAGAAATGAAAAGGACTAATCTACATAAAAATTGCGAGGATAAGATAAAACTAGCACATTGTAGCTATTACTATTGTTTCTAATTCCTATTAGGATTTTAAAAAAGCAAAGTAGTACGTAGAGACAAAAATCTCCATGTAATTAATACAACAGGCATGCGACTTTATTGCTGGTATGTCCCAAGGCTTCTGCAGGGTCTTTGCTGGGGAGGAACACTGGAAAATGGGTAAAGAACTACTGTCATAAGGTCACCACACACCAAAGACGTGCAGTGCATAATTGAGGTGCCGTCATATCTGATTTTACCCACTGTGCAACTGTCCATTTCCTTCCCAAACCTACTCAGAGTATTTACAAATCTGTAGCTTCAGAATCTTTCCAGGATGAAGCATGTTGATACTTAAAAGAGGAATAAATAAAAAAACACTTAGTTGAGATGCATAAAACTATAGTATCTCTGGCTACATATTGATTCCTGAAGTCCTTGAAATTTTGAATACAACAATGTTAAACTCATATCTGAAATATTATGTGAATACTTTACCATCACAACGAGGTAAAGGCTTCCATTCCCCATTAAGACATTTCATTTTCATTCTTTTAGCATTGCTGGAGCCTTTTTTACATTCATAGATTACTTCATGACCAGGAGGAAACTGGGTCTGGTCTTGCTGGTGAAGAACAACAACATTTGGGATAGAGGAAGGTGATCCACATGGCATTTTGTCTTCTGTTGAAAAGAGCAGAAATATTCCACAATAATATTGGTGTCACATTATGAATAGCTGAAAGAACTTAAATAAAAATAATTACATTTGCATTTGGTAAGTCAAACCTACTGACATTGACTAAAGATACCAAATAACCTTCTACAGAGCTGGAGTATGTATATAATTTAGTCAGTTTACTAAATCCCTTTCCTGACTTTTCCCTTCTTTTTCCATCACCATGATAACTCCACAGCATGCTCCACAAGTAGTTTCAGCTAAGGTTAATTTCCCAAACCATGTTTTTCAAAGGTACATGAATCCTAAACTATAAGAAAACCTTCAATTAATTCAACTCATCTGCATCCCTGATTCTGATCAATCAAATTATATCCAATTATACACCTAGACATTTTTAATGTGCACTTTCCATTAGCGTTATTACAAGAACTGAAACCCACTGTAACATCCCTTAGAGGGCAGAGCTGCAGGGCTGTCATCTCTATGTGATAACTGTGGTTCCTGCTGTGGGCTGTCACTGTTGCTGCGGTAGAGACAGCAAAGGTTAATGGCTTGCACAGATGAGTGCAGTGTGTGAGTAGTGCTTTTGAGGGAGGAAAAATGGGATGTAAGTGGGATAGGGGCATACAGCCAGCTCTCAATGGGGGAGAGGGAAGACCCATGATAAACTCAAAAATTGGATTCGAACAACTATGCACTCAAGTTCAAACCACTCTTCTTTCCAGCTTGTGCACAGAAACTGTTCTCTGTGGATCAAGTATTGAAAAGATGTGAGCAGTCACACCCCTCCATGCCATACATTTTTAAAACATCAGTGTTGCTCTTGGAAGATGTGTCAGAATTCAGCCAGAGACTACCAGACTTTCCAAAGGAATCACAATTTTTTGGGGACCTCTGTCAATACTGAAGATTTTGTTTGCTAATGGATATTAGTCTGGTTTATAAGGAAGGAGACCCACATGATTGCATATCCATCTCTGCCTGTTCCCAGACGCCCACCAGAATTAGCTTTAGAATCTCCTGAACAGTTCAATAAAATGTGGAAGATGATAGGTATTTGCAAAAGTAAGTTCTCACGAGCTCTGTGAAAATTAGGGGCAACTGTAGCAGAGGAATCACCTGCTGAAGAAGTTTCCATATGATCTCTCAGTGCACAAACTACACAAGGATCAAAGCTTGAGGAGAGAAGTATTTTGAGCGAGTGAGTGTTTCTGCATATTAAGGAAGAACTACACATATTATGGGGAGAATGAGGGAATTCAAATGGCACTTAGATGGGCAGTGAAGTTGATGTACCAGGAATGTGTAAGGACGAAGTAAACTAGTCTATGAAAACCCAACATTTATTGGTTCTGGATCATCCTGCTCCATAAAAACACTTAATTATTTTCTGTATCTACAGATTTTCAACTTATAATATTCCATTCTGCTTCAATTCTGAGACACTGTCTTAACAAGTGAATTGTAGTTTTGCACAAGTATTTTAAACTCCTGTAATTGACATCCATACTCTGTGGTCTGAGGCACACCATATAATGGCATGCACAGAAAGTGGGTCTTTGTGCTTAGGCAGAAGACCTGACTGTAGAACCATTTACCATTTCAATATCAGCGCTATAAAAAACTGTGGGACATCTGACTCTAGCCTAGGGAAGACAGCAACACACATAATATATATACAGTCATCACGTTTGTAGCCCTGAGCCCCGGAAACATACAGTACTGCCATTGCTGGAAACAGGCCACGGTGTTTGTACCCAGCTTACGAAGCCTCAGGATGGAGGCTTATTGAGCTTACTTTGTCAGAACTTCTCCTGACCTGCCTGGAGACTTAGTTTTACTTGTTTTCACTGTAACAGCAATTTTTTTGGCTATAGTTAATTTACTTTACTTTTGGTTATCTTTGTATGGCACCACCATAGTTTTATATACATAGTAGTATATAGATTACCAATGCAAGAGGGAGGAGATGACCACTGTCCATCAACACATTCTATTTCCTTTGATCCAACCAATTTAAATTTGTTGTCACATTCATATTCTGTTATGTTCCCATGCTGATACTGTTCCAGAGAGCCACCAGCAATACTTCCATTGTTAATCACAGGTGGAGGTCCACAGCCTCTGGGATTCACTGAAATCAAGAGATTAATTTTATGCTCTGCACTCAGCACCATCAGCACACCTATACATTAAGTGCAACACAAAATAAACTGAATTTCTTTATTAAAGTTAAGAAAAATCCATAGAATACGTTAAACAGGTTTTTGACTATTTGGATTCATGTTGGGCTGGAGCTCACGATCTGAGATGAGTGACACTGCCTCAATCTACTTTTTTACTTCCATGTCAATTTCCTGCTATAATAAAAGAAGTGGTTGATGGAACCAAAACATTTTTAAGAGAAGAAAAGTGTTACATGAATATCAACTTCAGTTGCCTGTGATACAGTATTCTTCCAAAGAAAAAAAAAGTGAAAATACTGCAGGAAACAATGACACATTTTATGCAAATCACCCAGAAAGCAATATGTACTGTATATTAAAGGAATTCATCTCTGATGGATTGAATTCCCGCCAAGGGAGCTGAGTATGTTTCTGAGCTAAAGAGCCAACTACACAGAATACACTTGTTTTCAAATGCGAAAGAGAGTGAGCAAAAAGGATGAGAGCATGAAAGACAACAACATAACTGATCAGGAAAGAAAAAGCAGGAAAGAAAAGAGATGAGAAATATCAGACATTTTTGTCATGTTGAGCTTCCTCATGAAAGGGCATGGCACCATCTAAATGAACTCTCTTCATATTACACTATGCTGTGCTCTGTTGTAAACTGGAAGAGAAGAATAGGGGCATACATCTTCCCTTCTGCATGAGGTTGTTAATCCTACAGGATGAAACTGAGGAATTCTGTAGTAAAAAGCCTTCACTGAGCTTCTTTTCCTTGGGCTTGGCTCTGTATCATCTCCAAAACCATTTTTTTTTCTTAAATATCATGTGATCAGAAAAAAGAACATAGAGTACAATATTTGATGGGTATCATCATTAGACAGTGGCAAAAATTATTTAGGATACAGTAGGAGAGGACATTACTCAAATAAATCACTCCTGGCTGCCATATTGCATCCTATTTATGCCTTTTTGAATAAATAATATTTTTTCATACATTACCGTCAATAATCTGAGTGAAATTTTGTGCAAGCCATTTACCAGCTTACTTTCAGTTATTGCAGAACTCTAGCTGGCATAACTGAAGATAACAGAATAAAGCCAACATGCAAACTATTTGGACTGATTACCAGAAAAATGTTCTAGACATGTTCAATGTTTTTAGACACTGAAAAGTGAACATTGAAAATTCAGCTGTTCAGAATCTTTCACATGAAACAGAAGAACACTACCAAATAATCTGAAGAAGACCAGTACCTGCCCTTTTAGAGATGAGGATGGAATAATTCTTCCCAGGAACAAGACTGGCTTATAGAAGGTGCCCACAAAATTCTTCAGGACCCAGGTATTTTCATACATTTCCTACCATAATAAAGTCAACAGAATAATTACCTTTACATGTTGGTGGTGGTGGAAACCATCCAAAGTAATAGCACTGAGCAGAGGCAGGTCCCACTCTTACGTAATTTTTTGCACAGAAAAATTTCACAACATCTCCATTGTGATATTTACCCTCCCTGGGAGAAACATGTCCATTGGGCAATAGTAGCATTTCACATTCTATTGCTACAAAGACAAAATATTTTAACATATAGTGTAAAACCTACAAGAAGTACATGAGATATTACTAATGGAAAAGGGGGAAACCAGAAACAAAGCATACAGATACAGAGACCTGACAAAACCAACATGGAGACGACAAGAAACGAACTTCCCAGTCACACTAATTGGTTGGTTATCCAGAAACTACAGGCACCACTTTCAAGACGATCAGTCTAGACTTTGCAACTGATAAGACTGTAAACCAGGGGGACCCTGGACGGGGAGTGGTGAGGGAACTGACACAGCTATGCAAGCCCATAACAGGACATGTAGGGGGAAGTGAGAGCAAGGAGAACAAAGGTTCGGATAGGCAGAAAAGAGCAAAAAAGGGACCAGCTGTGTGTAACACTGTGCCAGTCAGTATGCTTGTCTGTCTGAGCCCTGCACCTGATCACCACAGTCTGTCCTATCTGGTATCTTATTAAATCTTTTCTTAACTCTCTCACTGCATAATCTCACTCTCTATCCCATGTGTCTGTGTGCAGCAAGGTCTAGGTGCTAGCTACTGAGGAGACCAGTATGTGTGTGAGTAAAAAAATTGGTGCCAGCTACTTAAGTAGGGGGGGTCCCAGTGCAGCTACTGGAGCCAGTGGGGGTCTTTAACTTCCAGCCACTGGGGTGGGAACAGTATGTCCCCAAAAAACAGCTACTGCAGGGACACTGGTGTGAGGCGAGTGAGGACCTTGAGGGATCCATGAATGCATGTGCCTGTGAACCTAGAGAGTGCTGTGTGTGTGCCTTCACTAGTGAACTTCTATCTCTACCAGCTGAAGAGGAGGAAGGGGACTTAGTTGTCTATGTTTATGTTTTATGTGAGTCCAGTATGCACGTCTTGTTGAAGGCAGCGCCTTGTCTGTGGCAATCCGTGTGGCCATGTCAGTGTCCTGTGTCTGTAAGTCTCTGGGATATGTGCTCAGCTTTGCTACTGTTTGAACCTGCAAAGGGGAAAGCGGCAGCTGCATCCCTTGGCCTGGGCAGAGGCTTCAGGTCCCCAGGGCCCTGGGCTGGATTCCAGCAGCCAGGCAGGAGTGGTCCTGGGCCGGAGCAGCTGGAGGACACAGTCATGCTCTTATCATCACTTAACATTGATTAGAACAAAAACAAAGGAAAGAACAAAGCTTCACAAAGTGCATACAGTTACACTGGTTAGCAAGCACAAAAATATTTACCACGACACTGGGGCACTGGTTTCCATTCACCATTTATGTCACACATTGTAGTACCAGTTGGCATATTATCTGCAGTTTGATATCCCTCTGGACATGTATACTCAAGCGTAACTCCAGGCAGGAACACAGTTTTATTTACATGGTCATTCAAAATGTGACCATGAGGTTTTTTACATGATTCTGTAGAATAAAACAAAGTTAGTGCATTTTGTGATCCAGAAACACTCCCCATTGGAACCATTATTTCTGTAGGTACTTTAGTGTGTGCTAGGTTAGTGAACAATTCGGGATATTTAAAACATTAAAAATTCTGCATTGCCACCATATGAATTTAGAATATCATATATAACATATTCACATAGTATGTATTGCATTCATCTTTAGAGAGAAGTGTCTAGAAGCAGAATCTGGCACAAATATTTCTTCCTTGGATTCAGTTCCTTTCCTTCTACTATTTATTATTATTATTATTGGTGTCATATCACACAGTCTGTACTCCTGTTCCCTTTTGTGAGGGGGTCAGAAAAAAATAAAATACTGGGTAAAGGCAGTCTGAAATGAAAGGATAGGAGAAAATACTAGCTAAATTTGGTCAATATTACAAACCTTGGCATCATAACACTGGAAGATTAGGTCTCTTCTTTTAGTGTCCTATACCTCTGTTCAGGAGAGGAAAGGACTTCTAAGAGGAGAAAGGCAATAACAGTATGGAGGTATTGTCAACAAAGAACACTCTGGTCTTTTTCAAAAACATACTTTCTAGCCCCATGGCAGAAAGCATAGCCTAATCTTTTATGTACAGTGATAACATCTTTCCAAATAATGAATCATGTTTCTTACTAGTTTGGTCACTTTTAAAGAAAGTTCTTGACATAATCCCTTGGCTCACAGGCATTTCTTCATAAATTGTGCCTCACGAGTGTGAAAGGTGCTCGCCCTCTCATTAAAAAGATCGGAGAAACTGGGAGTAAGATTGGTTGTATGCATATTGTATCAACTAAAATCACTGGAGAGGCCAGTGGTTATCTACTTCATGACACTGACTGTCCAAAAAGATAGCTCACCTAGAAGACAGGAGATATTTTCCCTGCATACTCACTTCCATTTTGCTTTCTCTATTTCTTGGAGCCCCAGAAAAGTTCATTTCTAGAGGCTCAGTCCTCTGTTTGACTCTCCCTCCGCTCTGTAAGAAACCTCTACCAATCTAGATGAAGAAAATCAGAGTACGTAGGACATCTTGTTTGCACCAGTGGCTGCAATAGGGAGCTCTGAAGTTATGCTACTCACGGATGCACTTTGGAGGCGGAGTCCAGCCATTCTCTTGACACCGTATCACTCCTGTTTCTTTTCCTTCCGGTGTTACAAAGTCACTGCGACATCTATAGGTGACTTCCTCTTGTAAACCAAATGTTGTCTTTCTCAAGGTGAAAAAACCATTGTCCAGCTCAATATTCTTGCATATTTCTGAAAGACAGAATTCCTTTCCAGTAAGGAAAGGAACTGCTGAACTATATACTTATAATACCCAGAAGATGTAGAACAAATGAAAACAGCAGTAGGATTTAGAACATTTTTAAGAGCACATGAATTTCTGCTTCTGCGTTAAGCTCCCTTCCTGGGCTACAACCAGAATGCGAAAAGTCAAAATTCAGTGTTACTAACTGGTGCAGCACAATCAGGGATGGACAGGGGTTTGATTTGCAGCTATTCTTCAAGCTTCCAAGAATGTATGTCCACATCTGGTCTTCACTGGAAACAGAATTCATGTTAGGCATGCAATGCACTATGCATGCATAAGGAGGACCTTGTATCCCTATTGTAAGTGGGACACTCTGGAGATCTCCATGGTGTGCAACTACAACCTCAGTTCTACCAAACAGAAATCCCTCAGAGTGCACAAACTGCAGGACTAAAGCAAATTCATACCAAAGGACCCCTTCCTGCACACTGTAACACCAATGTTGTGCCTGATTTCACATCACTTGGAATACCTTGTTTAAGTCAGTCTAACGAGGTTGAAATCAGTCATCTTGGTTAGATGTTAAGGGCTTGTATCTGGGAGAAAACTTCTATAGTATATTGAATTCTGTACTAGGAAATCATTCTGCAAAGGAGTTCCTTCAGTTCAAGAAACTAACACTATATCAAATGGCAAGATGTATTTGAATGTTGGGAGCAGAGGTAATGATATACTTCATTGCAACAGTTTCAAAAGTTTAAATTTCACAGCAGATTTTTTGGTGTTTATAGCAGTGATGCCCACTATTGGCTAACACTAAGAATCATGAAATTTTATTTTGGTCATTGCTATGTCAACATATCAGTGAGTGGCTGTCCAACACATTCTATAGTAGATGTCTCTTTCATGCCGGAATTGTTTCCTAAAAAAATGTTTTGACACTCTAAGAGAAGGAAGTTAGGTTGAATTATTTCTTTTGTCCATATAAAATCATTATCTAAAGTATTTAAAGTTCTCTTGAGACATCCTAGCAATTTCAGGCTTGCTGCAAGTCAAGTTCAAAAACAGGAAACAGTGTTAGGAGAGGTAACCTTCCTGTTCCTCCCTCCTTCCAGTATGACGCCAACTGGAAGGCAAGCAAGAAAAAAAGGGATCAAGTGGCATAGACAGAGGCTGTAAGGAGACAAGAAATTACACACAGACTGTTCAAAGGGAATGATTACTATTTTTTACATTACCGCACTGCTGTGTTACAGAAAATTTCACTGCTGAAGACCAAGAGGCTCTGAGTCCCATCCCAGAGCTTACGTTCCAGGAGATCTGAAAGAGCCTGGTGCGGCCATTTTACAGGGTAATATTCTGCATGTTTGTATAGCTACTGACCTCAGTAGCATGCTGGGACTTAAGAGCTGCATGAGACAGCTGAGAGAATCACAGCATTGTGTTTCACTTGTAGAGCACCTAGACTTAGAGTTACCCTAAGCAGTAGTGTTGGATTAATGTGGGTGATGTGATGATGGATTTATTGTTTTTAGCTAGAAATTGTGACAAAATGTAAGCACACTCACTCTTACGGACACATCTTGGAGAAGGTGCCCAGTCACTCTTTGTGCATGTAATTTCAGCATCTTCATTTTCAGGATCATAGTCTTTGTGGCAGGCATATTTAATTCTTTCACCTTCCTTGTAAAATTCCTTCCAATTCTCAAGGAAATAACCATTTTCCAGCTGTCTGGCATGGCATTTTTCTAAAGAAGAAAGGTAAGTATATTTAACCACAGTAATTTGAATCCAGCTAAAACTGAGGTAAAATAATTCTTATCAAGACAGTTACCAAAAAAGGGGCCTCCTCGCACCTTTGTGTATCATTCTATCCCCCAAAGACATCCATGTTCAAGCCTGAATTAAAGCATGTTTTCTTTCACTGCCCTGAGGTTAACGTATCACAGGAACAGGAGTGCAAGTGAATCCTGGCTCTGGTATGGTCTGCTAAGTCTCTCAAATGTTGGTATCTCTGCTGAGACATTTTTGGCATTTGCCCCCAGGAGATTTTACCATCCCTGTGCAAATGCATCAGCCTCTCAAAGCAGCTCTAGTGATTTTACCAACAGCTAAGCATGCTGGCCCTACAGTGTCCTGTATCCCAAGAGCCCAGACACAAGGAAAATGAATGAAGTAATGCTGTGGCTGTGTTATTGGAGTAACTGGTCCTTTCCTCTGGGTAGGACTCCACTTGTCCCCTGCACTGATCTCCACTCCACTGAGGGCAACAGAAGAAAGAGCAACCTTTTGTTGATCTTTCAGGTCCTATTGGTAGGTAGGAACTGTACTGTGACTGAAGACATGGGTTAGGAGAGAAGGCCTCAGCTCCCTGGTTTAAATGTTTTCTATAGCTGAAAGATTAAGCCAGTGTATCTGGATCTCTTGCTGCAGCCATACTCACTCTCAGCTTATTGCAAGAGCATGCCACCTTCCCAGTCCCAAATGTTATCCAAAAGGACCAGGCAATGTATCCCAGACAGCAACCTCTAAACGAAGTGCCCAAGCCCCTGAAGGAAGAATATATTTACATACAGGAGACACTCTCTGTATGTGCTGCTGTGTGTGCAGATGAAAGCAGATGCATGCATGTGACCCAGAAGCCAGAGAGGAGAAACATTTCCTAATTCTTATTCTCCTTAATTTTTCTTAATCTCATGGATAAGTGCAGGAGTAAAGAATGTCCCAAATCCAGATGTATCATTTCAGCCCTACTCACTTCAGAGTGTCACTTATCAAGTGACTGTTTGAGCTCTGCAGATGGGATAACAATCTGGGTGAAGTTCCAGGGGTCAACTAAACCAGTTATACTTTAACAAACTGTTTGTTGTTGCTTCTTGCATTCATCAACATAATTTCTGCTGCACAGATCGTCAGTAGTCATAACAGAATAAAGCATATAGTAGAAATGTACTTACTGAGGCATTTTGGCTCTGTGTTCCAGCCCCCTTTAGAACAGAAAATTCGACCCCAGTATTCTCCAGTCGGGGTTGAGTAGTCATTAAGACAGTAGTAATCAACATACTGCCCAATCCTCATTGGAAAGTAAGAGCCAACCATTCTTGAACTTAACTTGCCATTTTCTATAACTGGGTAGTCACATGGTTTCTCTTGAAATAGAATTTAACAGCAACAATATCAACACATGCATGACAAAAAGCTTGGCACACAAAGTTCTAAATATTAGTTCAGATACAATTCAATTATTTGAGTGTTTCCTGGAACTGACAGAATCAGGACTGCACACCTTGGCAGATCCCAAGGAGTGCAGGAACAACCGTGCTGTGCTTCTGGTGTCTTTCTCAATGTTTATTGCTATGCTGGTTGCCCATTTCCATTGCAACCAACAGAAATCCAGTCCATCTTCTCAGTGGATTCCAGAGGCTGATTCATGAAACCAAATGTAAGTATGTATTCTACAGTGAGATGACACTGTTTCTTCAGAGGGTCTCAACTAAATTTACTTTACTGACAATGATGGGAATCCAGACAGCTAGCTCAGATGTAGACACTGAACTGCAGACTCTAAAAATTGTGATGACACCTGTCACCACTTTCATTTGTCACTTTTGGGATCTTACACCAAAAGCTCTTCCTAGATCTTCTCTTTTTTCATTTTAAAACAATAGTGATTTTTGTTTTCTCAGTTCCTCAAAAGAGCTTTTCAGGGACAAGTTGGGGTTAGAAGCAGCTTTCACTCAAAGTTTACCCAGGGTGTCCTGTTTGGCCAAGGCAGCTAGGTTCCTCCTGAAGTACCCAGAACCCACATGCAGGGGGAGGGGGAGGAGGGATCACCCACTGAACAGACCATTCAATAATGAGAGAGGTGGTCTCAGAAAAATACCTCTATTTCAGTATCCGCAAATAGAGAAATGATTAATCCACATGTTAACAATGTACTTTTCTTGAATAGATCAAATTATCTTACCCAAAGGTTCATTTACATGACTGATTTTGTCAGGGTTTCTCTCACCTCCTTCTGTTTTCTACGTTTTTCTTTTATTTTCAGTGATCAAAGATCAAAGACTGATAAATTATGAAATTAATTACTGACTTTTGTTTTTGTACTGCACATACTGGGCAAAACTATCATTGTAGTTAATGAAAGTTTAAGCCAAGAAAGAACCAATTAACAATCAATCAAGAATATTTTGTTTTCCCATTTGACAGATTATAATAAAGCTGCAATTGTTCATTTATATCAACATAAATCTGCAAGCAAAAATCTAAAGCCCTGGTAACCACAACAAAACACACCTTCCAAACATCACCTATGCATTGGTTTGGATACTTAACGCTTACTGTGTCCTCTTACCTTGACTGGCATGCTACTCCTCAGTTGGACCACAAACCTTCCTGTCAGGGAGCTGACTATTGCACACTTTAACACATAATTTCACAAATAGAGTAACAGATAATACCCATGTTTATAAACATAATGTAAATTTAGATTATAGCATTGCTTGTTAGCTTTTTTTCCAAGCCACCACATTAAGCTTTATAACACCAAGAAACACAATGAATAAGCATCATTTTTTTCCTCTGTTGCTTAAACTTTTCTCTTGACCTCTTTTTCACTGAGATATTTCCAAAATAACAATTCTGCATATTGTGTCTTCATTCATGAAAGCTACTTACCAATACAACTTGGAGCAGGCACCCAGCCACTCCTGGTGCATTGAACTGTGTTTTTGCCAGTCAATGTCCCCAAACGATATCCAAAATTACACTCTATTGTGATTACAGCCCCTTCCCTGTAGCTGTCTTCTTGAGGTCTAAAGTTCCCATTGGGAACTGTTGGAGGAGAGCATATAATTTCTAGATGGAAAGAGAAAAATGCGGTGCTAATTTGAAGAACACCTTTATATTTATTGCAGAAGTTCTTATCTTCACAGTAAATTGACCAAAACTGCAAAAAATAACTGTCAAATGGAGATTTCTTAGGGCAAAGAAAAGGTTAAACGTCTCTCCCACTCTTAGAAACATACAGGTCTGTAAGAATAGAGTATCCCATTGGTGTAAAAGAGGAGAGTGACAGCTGTTATTTATGTCTTTCTAATAAGAAGGTGAAAACTTAATTGCAAATGGAGTGGTTTGGAGCAAGAACTTGAGGTGATCAAACTGAATTTGACTACTCTTTTCCAGCAAGTCATGCCACACACGGAGTTCAAAATGACCTATGCTGGGCTCACACACAGCTCTCCTGGGCTGGTTTATGGACATTGTGCCAGAGGAGGGCAGGTTCACTGGCAGGTCCTAATGGAGAAATAGCTATATTTAACTAGGAACTGATCATACCAAGGCTGTAGGATTAAGGTCAGGGTGTTGCATTGACACCCAAAATATTTCAGCAACTGAGGAAGGATGAGAATGCTATTCTAAAAAGCTCATGACATCTTTATGATGGGAGAAGCCAGGCAAACACATTTTTTATAAACTGGAGACTGTCTTCAGTTTTTTTTTTTTTTTTCTACTTGCAATTCAGAAAATCACACCAACACACTCAGGGCCGGGAGGGGAAGATTATACAGTCACCACAGGTTGGTCCTCCTGTGGAGTGAAGGTGGATGAATCAGCTGGATACATGTGCTGCTGAATCATCTAGGTTCAGTGATAAGTCAAATAGGATCCAGAACAACTTCATGATAGCATAGAGCTATAGGAACAAAGCAGGACAGAAATGATTTTATATTTTCCTACTACAGAATGATCGTTGAGAGGATTTATAGTTGAATTTGGCCCAAGTACCAGAACCCAGTATATCCATGTCTGGAAGAATGTTTTGCTTGTCACTTCTCAAAAGCAGTATGTTGCTAAACCATAGGCAATGCATATTAATTAGTATCATTACTAATCTTGAAGCAGAAAGTTCAAGGACTGAGTGGGCACTAGGACTGACTACTCTTTATTTCTAGAGGAGTCTTTCTGGAAGAAGTCCCAGGAAGGTGGGTGGTACATAACATCCTATAACATTGCCCTTTTGCCAACATATTTTTTCAGTTTCAAGTGTTCTTTGGCAACTTCTTGAACACGATTCAAGGCACTAAAGATTTCTCCAAAATTTATATCAAACTATTTCAGGTAGGACATCATGTGCATATCTCTGTTTGTGGGATTTGGAGTTCTAATTAAAGTCTTTAAGTGCTGTAGCTGAATGAAACTAAAGTAAAATCCATGACCCAGAGTGCTGATGTCAAACAGGACTAGCCTCAGAAATTATGGATTTGTCATCTAATCTGCACAGAAAGCATTTGGGAGTTAGAAAGCGTAAGGGAGTTTCATCACTGTAAATATATGAATTTGTAGAGATCCTTAGACAATTTCTGATAGGAAGTTTGAACATCATGAATAATGTGGTTGTGCAATTACAGTTCTGATAATATTAAACAAACTGTTGTCTTCATCCTAGGCTAAGAGTCATGGACAGTGGCAGGATTCATGCAGACCATGTTACTTTAGTCTCTGATTATACATCACTTCAGAGCCAGGTTAGTTCTTAGGGTTAGTGAATTTCAAATACGTGCTGTATATAATTCTTGACATAATGTCTGTGTGGAGAGTACTATTGTTTTCAGCTAGCTTCATGTATACTGCAACACTACAATTCTGCTGTAATTTTCAGCCTAGACACTTATGGCCATCAATGGACAACTTATCCTTCTGAAATTGGACTACTTCCTTCTGAAGTTGGACTACTATATGTGCTCTTATTCCTTTGGAAATGGCCATATCAACTTCAGATTGTTTTTTCTACAACCCTATCTTACTATTTCCTGACCTTGATTGAGGATTTTAATTTGAAAAATACTTTGAAAGATACTTTTGTAATTTCCAGTCATTTTTAAAAAGGTGCACAGTAGGCTAACAATTTCTTACTGAAGTTCTATCAGTGAAATAGAGATCATTTTTGAATTGTTCCTCTTTGGTTAGAATTAGATCATCAGAATTAGTAGCCTGGAAGTTTCAAGAACAAGTATAATGATGAGCAAACAGGTACTTAGTCTGCTCAAACCATGGTAAGACTCAGGGACACTCAGGCAAAAGGCAGAAATCAGTTCAGTAGGTCAGGCAAACTTCTATTGTCTCACACATTCATACATGTGAGAGGTATTTTACTGTCTTACAATTACAAATAGCAGAGTCTTGGCTATGTTGCCACAGCATCTCAGCTACTGAACATGGAAGACTTGAAGATGCATTAATTTGTATCTCCCCCTCAAAGAACTGCTTGTGATTCATAAGTAGGTCATCAAGCTGAGACTATTAGCTTCCCCCAACTTTATTCATACTGCTGCAGTTCATATGGTATCAAATATTTCTTAACCCACTCTTCCAATATTCAGAACAGCCACTGACTTTCCCAAGTTATGTTCACGTTAAACACAGTAAACTTGAATTTCACTTAAAAAGGTATCAAGTCTTGATGTGAAGAGAGTAGGACTTCAAAAACCATAACACATATTCAGCTTTATCCTTCCTATTTGTTCAAATTAGGAATTCTTTTAAACCCAAGAGTATTTTTGTTATGTTCTCCCCACTAATTCACAGTCATAGAACAGAAAAGGAACAGGATAGCTTTATCCAACTACTAATGCTGAAGTATTTCAGCATCAATCTCATTTATGCAGTACACATGAGCAATTGTATCTTCATAGGCTCATCCAACTATGCTCAAGTAACGAAAGGCTGAATCAACTATTTTTTGCTATGGCCTTTCATGTAAAACTCATATCCAGTTGCTTGGTCCCTTTAACCCCTAGTCCTTCCAGATCTTTGTGGTGTATTGGGCAGATTCCAGAAGGCCAGCTGTGTCCCGGGCTGCATCAAAAGAGGCGTGACCAGCAGGTCAAGGGAGGTCTACTCTGCCCTCGTGAGGCCCCACCTGCAGTACCGCGTCCAGGTCTGGGGACCCCAGCATAAGAGCCTGTTAGAACGGGTCCAGAGCAGGGCCACAAAGATGATCAGAGGGTTGGAGCACCTCTCCTATGAAGAAAGGCTGAGAGAGCTGGGGATATTCAGTCTGGAGAAGAGAAGGCTCTGTGGAGACCTCATTGCGGCCTTTCAATACTTAAAGGGGTCATAAA
>VXAA01003134.1:19482-41664 GCA_013399115.1 Anseranas semipalmata
TTTTTTTTTTTTTTAATGAATAAACTAACTTCTGACAATACTAATCTCTGAAATTACTCCCAAACACAACCAGTATCCAAAATAACTTTAGGAAAAGGCTGACCAGTGCAGTAGGGGGTTGGATTCCATCCAGATTCAGTACATAGTGCATCTGCTCTTTCACCATACGTGTATCCTTCATCACAGGCAAACTGCAGTTGTTCAGATTCCTTGTAAGACTTCTTCGAGGAACGCACAAATCCATGCAGAATTTCTGGTTCATTACAGATAATATCTGAAGTTGAAAAAGAGAAAATTCATATATTTTTATAAATTTTTATTTGCTGAGAATAAATATCTTTTGGAATAATTCTTTTTTTTTTTTTCCATTTGACTTCAGAGAAATCATGTCAACATAAACACTTGAATTTGGAAACTGTGTGGAACTTATTTGAGAACTCTTCAATGACTTGATTGTAGGTGCCAAGTAGCAAGTATGGTGTAGCACAGCAACAGAACCAAACAGATTCACAAGACAGCTTTCAGGGCTACGCTTTGCTTTTTAATGGCTTTCAGAATCAGTACCTAAGGCATGGGACATTCTAAAATAAGCAACTAGGCTAGCTGAAATTTAGGATTTTTTCATTTTTCAAATAATTTCATTTCCTTGTAAGGAAAGCCTAAAGCTCTCTCATATTCAGTAGATGATTAGTAAAATTATGGTAGGAAAGAAAGCATTAAACTATCTGGAAAACTGACATTAGAATATCTAGCTATCTATAAAAGAACCTCAGCATTTCCAGCTCCTTGACAAACCCAGTAAAACCACTGAGATCTTGTAGTTTCCAAAATCTGCATTCATAAAGTGAGATAATATTCAAGGCTTTGTTTCTAAGCCATAGAGAAGGACACCAAAGGGTTATCTTGGATTCCTTTGCTGGATTTACTTTATACTTACGATGAAATACATCTCAGAGGAACTGTCTTTGTTTAATAAAATTCACTATAGTCTACAAATGGTGCAAGCACATGTGATTAATCCCCCTTTATGCTGTTCAAATTAAAATAAATGGGTGTTTCAAAGCTGCAAAATTTAGCTCTGAAATTGTGAACAGACCATACACGTATCTGACATCCTGACATACGTACCTGGTCTTCTGAACATATACTTCCAGATGAGATAACATATAAGTAATCTAAGAAACTTGATGGACTGAATATTTGACAGTGATTGTTACTTCCTGGGATTCATTCTTATGTACTGACAATCTAATCCCACACAATCTCAGTTTGCAAAATGGGAATAACCCCATCCACCAGTACAACCTGGGGGCCAACTAACTGAAAAGCACCTTTACAGAAAAAGACTTCACAGTTCTGATGGACAACAAGTTGAACAGGAGCCAGCAATGTGCCTTTGCAGCAAAGAAAAGAAAACAGCATCCTGGGCTGCATTAGGACGAGTGTTGCCAGCAGGTCAGAAGAGATGATCTTTGCCCTCTACTCAGCACTGGTGAGACCACATCTGGAGCACCATGTCCCAGTCTGAGCTCCCCAATACAAGAAAGAAATGGACATTCTGGAACAGGTTTAGTGAAGGCCATAAAGATAACTAAGGGATTAGGAAAATCTGACATAAAGAGAGGCTTAGTGAGTCCACAGAAGAGAAGGGTTATTTGGGATCTTATTAATTGCATGGGAATGCACAAAGCTGTGCCAGCGGAGGTTCAGACTGGATATTAGAAAAAACTTCTTTACCTTGAGGGCAAACACTGGAACAGGCTTCCTGGCCAGGTGGTTGATGCCCCTTGCCTGTCAATGTTCAAGAGGCATTTGGATAATGCCCTTAATAATATGTTTTAACTTTTGGTTAGCCCTAAAGTGGACAGGCAGTTGGACTTGATGATCTTTGTAGGTCCCTTCCAATCGAATGATTTGATTTGATTTGATTTGATTCGATTCTATATAAATTTCTGACTGTGGTAGATTGAGGTGGAAGTAAAGATGACCCTAGTGACTAGATGAGAAGCAATGGGTACACACTGAGTACAGAAAATACCACTTAAACATAAGAAAACACATTTTTACTTGAGGGTAGTCAAACAATGGAATGGGTTGCCCAGAGAGGTAAGTGTTCATCCTTGGGGATGTTCAAAAGCCTACTGGACATGGCCCTGCAACTTGCCCTAGCTGACTCCATTTTGAGGGACCTCCAGAGGTCCCTGCCAACTTCACCTATTCTGTGATTCAGTAGAAACTAAACATGAATTAACCTTCTAACTTGTCAAGACACAGTAGCTTGAAGAAAGAAAAATCCATCATGATTTCTTTGCATGTTTATATATCTTAAGAACACGAATGAATTAAAATCATACTTGTTTTTTAAACTAGGCTCACATAGATTCAAAATAATTTGTAATTACTTTGGTTAAATAAACACTGAAGTGATTGAATCTTAGGTAGGTACATACTGAAGCTAGTATCAAAGAATTGAATGCAGCCTGGCAAACCATACAGCTTGTAGTGAAAATGCAGAACAAACAGATGGTTCATTTCGATTATATTACCATACAATATTCTCTCATTTCTCATTCTTACCCTACTTTTGCAAATATGTAGAGATTGTTTACAGACAGACTATGCCTAATTGCTGTGCATATAAAGTGAAAGCTTTGTATTTTCCTGTGTGGTAACCAGTCCCTAGAAGTCTGTGAGAATAAAGCTTATTACAAATAATAGTGTTCCTTTTACCTTGGCATTGTGGTACATCGCTATCCCATTTTCCATCAGAAGAGCAATGTATTTTTTTAGATCCAACAAGCTTGTATTTTGCATTACATTCAAACTCCACAACCTGGCCAAAGTAATATTCTCGGTTTAGCTCAAATGCACCAGTCATAATTATTCTTCCATTTTCTGGTGCTTTTACAGGTAAACACTTTGCCACTGGAAAACAAAGCAAAGCAAAGCAAAACAAAACAAAATGAAAAAACAGCCATTTTGAGGGCTATTCTCTGAAATAAATTGACACACACGAAAGTTACAATACAGATAAATCACTGTAATTACCTTAAACACTTAAAAAAATATACAGACTTTATATATTCTGATACCATTCACAACAGATATTTCAACTTAATGAAAACTCCTCAATCATGAAGGAAAAATCTTATAAGGACTTTTTGAAATTGCAGTATCTTGGTGACATGTGACAAAAAAAATGTTGGAAACCATTGCTCTGCATTATGCAGAGAGCAAGCTGTATCCCTAAAACTGAGGACACTCAAAATCCAGTAAATTGAATGCGGAATACCTGAGACTGCCTATTAGGATATGTCAAAACACAGATATCTAAAATTACAAATTACTTTAAAGAAGTTAAAAGTTATCTCTGGGAAGAAAGGAAGCTCATTTTCATAATCATACAGGTTTGAAACTGAGGAAAAGGTTTCCAAATTCAGGAAAGTATCTAAGCTATCCAGTTTACTCAGTTCTGGGGATTGGGTCTCTTTTGTCCTCATTCTTTCCTACTAAGGTTGTTCCACTGTATGCTAATAGGGAGAAGAACTTTTCTAACCAAATCTTAACAGCTAGGATATTCATAAAGGCAGAAGAGGAAACAAGCTATAAACACACATGCATTCATATGTATGTGAAATGTCTCATACTAGCTGTCTTTTATAACCATATTTTGCAGATACCTATTCTGTCAGAGTCTTTATGTGAGGCAGAGCTTTAAGCCTGTCTGGGAGCAACAAGACACAGTTTTGCGAATGCTTTTTGATAAAAGGTTGAGTACTTATTGGATTAGAATGGCTAAGCAGACATTGTAAGAGTTTCACTACTACATAACTTGATTTTAGACATTTGTATATGTATGTGAATTAATACTAGGGGTTTAATAAGTGACTATTGTTGAGTAGTTATTAACACCATGAGAAGTCATAGTAGTCACAATAGACAACATTAGCCGCACACAAAGCAGCAAGATCACAGAGAAATTCTAGATAGTATTAGACAGATATAAAATCACTTTGATAAAGAATTAAATGTCAAACTCCATTTTACCTTCACAGTGAGGAATGTCATTGCTCCATCCATCTGCCTGACACTCACGGTAATTTTTTTGGCTAAGCATCCGGTATCTTACAAAAAAAAAAACAAAGTAAACAATAAATTACAGTCTTATGCGACAGAAACAGCAGTGCTGCTGTTTCGGAAGCAAAGGAAATGGTTTCAGATATTCTAGTACAGACTAACCAAAACATGACAAAAAACACTATTTTTTTCTGCATGTCTCCCCTATTTTGTTTCTTTTACTTGCAAATGGCAAAAATACAAAACAAACTAACAAAAAAAGTAGGAAGTAATCAGTAAGGTATCTTCTTCATTACAGAGACACCAAGCTTTGTCTACATAACAAATAACCTAAGGGTGATGTACACAATCATTAGCAAGCACAGTAAATCCCATGTTGTCTATGCTCCAGTACAAGTGAAAGCCATGGGACAGCATCAAAACAGGATTTAATCCAAGCCATACGTATCACATGCTTTGCTAAGTTAGTGTTATCTTAGATTTGAGGGCATCATAGCCACAATGACATGGCTTCTGCTTAGTTTGGAATGTAGTCAGAGAGGGATTACAGCTAGTCTGAAATGACAGTGAAGAACTGTCTGCACTTAAGGGATTAAGGAGAATATTGATTTTGCAACTCATATTTGTACCAGACTAGATTCAGTAATATATTCCAGCAACACATAGTCTACAAAGCATAAACCACTGTATCATGTGTATGGCTGACTTGCATTTCATGAGGAAAGAATCCAGTTATAAGCATACTTACCTAAGCAGAATATTATACATTTGCCTTGCTGCAGTTTTCATTGCAGAAGATGAATAGAGGGAGAAGAGAGAATTTCTTCCAAGTAGTCAGTGAAGAGATGTTACCCAGTCTACTAGAAATGTCTTCCTTCAAACATTTTTTACAATACATTTTACTTCATAACTCACACAAATGATTTAAGCAGGACTTGATGTGTTGTGGTTCTGAATAGGTGACTCCATTGTACTGTCTAATGACTTCTCCAACATAATTGCATAATGACTGCCTACTGAGAGCACTGATTCCAGCATGCAAATCTGTGTTTCCATCAGCTGGCTGGTCAAGTCATGAGGCAGCTTTACAGATAGACCATTAGTTTTGCTTTCTACTTGGACAACCATGATTTCAAATGAGCTATAGCCTTATTTGTTTTAGACACTTTGGATGACAGCTTCATGTGCGTGAAGTACAGTCACTCCAATACCACCAGACATGAGAAAGAGTTATGTTTAGTATTACTGTAATTGCATTATTTTAAATTAAACAACTACTAAATATTCTTAAATATTAGTAAATCGCAGCTGCTTTACAGGTAACAAATCTATAACCGACACTTCTCTTAACATTAAAACCTTAAATTAACTCCCATATATTGAATTAAATAATATTACCCATCATTACATCTGTACTCAACTCTAGCACCAAAGACAAACTCATCTCCAGCAGTAAGCTGAAAGGAACCAAACTCAGTATCTCCAGGATGTCCACAGGGCTTATCTGGTAAGAAAGAAAGAAAGAAAGAAAGAGAAGTACTTACACCATACATAGAGATGTGAAAGTTTGAAAGACAGCACTTTTCTATTAACTAGTAGAGTGTATTTCGTGTAGAGTGTATGTTCAAAAATGCTCAGCATTAGCTTGATTAAACTCCTTTTATGAATCACTGTTTTCAATAAGAACATACTAGAGTGAGGATTGTTGTTTTTTTAAAAAATGTAAATAACAAATTAGGAGCTTTGATTCCTTTAAAAAAAGGCAGATTTAATCTTAAGTTTTAGGACATATTTAATGGCAGGATGTAACTTCAGCTTTTCGTGCAACTTTTGACATACACTGGTCCAAATCTTCCACTACAGAAGCCACCCATGACTGGCAATGAAATTTCCTCAATCCGATGGGGATTGTGCTGAGTAAAGAGGGACAACCTGAGGCCACAGGAGTCCTGTGGTCCTCAATCCTTTCTGCTCAAAGTTCCCCATAAGACTTTTCTTGTGGTCTGGCCCCAACTATTTGCACTGGATCCCAAAAAGAATTGCAAAGATGAACACACCATCTCTCTCATTCATACCCTTCTGATGTTATAAAAAGGTCTGTAAAATAAACTGCATGGCTAAACTTTATTAGGCCTCCTCAGAAGAAATCCTTCCTGGTCCCTGTCAAACTAGGCATTTTCATTTCTTGGAGCATATCAACATCCTCGCTTTTTCCACGGAAGATGTGTTTGAGTAGGCCCTAGATTTGCTCCAGTGTGATTCAGAGGAAATGGACAACCCCATGACCAATTTCACTGTCTACTGTGGCCTCTCACGGAAAGGGGATGTCATCACTTAATCTGTGCCAAACCATTCGTTTTTCCCTTCCACCTGCACTTTGCCAATGTCAGCATCTGTTCACTGGGTGGCACTATTTCCTAAAATATGTAACTAAAAAGCTACACCAATTTTTGTATAATTGGAAAGATGTGTGCCCTGAGTAGTTATACAAATACATGTAAAAATAAGAAGGTAACTAAACACAAACCATAAAAGAAACTAGTAACAACTTTATTTTTACCCATGATCTGTATTCATCTCTGCTTGAATGACACCTAGAACTTAATTTTATATTATCAAGCCAAATATTTGTATTTCATTAGTCAAAATTTTGTATGTTAGATATGTGAGAAAAAAAAGCTTGTGTGCCTAATATTTATTTGTGTTTAGAACTCATTCATTGCACAAAGGAAGTATCTGCTGACTAAGAATAATAAAATTCCATTTCTTCACTAATGAATTCTGTATGAGGGTGTCAGATCCCTCTAAACTCTTAACATGGTACACCAGAAATAATAAGTAGCAGCTCTCATCCTAAGCATGAATTTTCCTTCACAGATTAAAAGAGAAGGCAGGGAAAAATAATTTTGCTTAAAAAAAAAAAAGGATACCCAATCAACTTCTAAGAAGTTATATCTTTCATAGAAGTAGTTGAATAAACTAAAGAGAAGAAAATATCAACAGTTGACTTGCGTTCAGAAGCTAGGTTAGTGCTTTATTCGACTTAGACTGTAGTTTCATCTGCATTAGACTTCTAAAATTTTGGAAGCAAGCTCCCAGTAACTTAATAAGTTAACCTGAGTATATAAATAGGCATTAACATAATTTGTCATAAGAAAGATAAAATTCTGACTGTAAGTGGCCAGAAAAACAACAGAACTGTTTTTTTTTTTTAATATGCCAAAATAGAATTCTTCCATAACCTGCCATTTGTAGGCAATACACAGTGACTAGTTATTTTTATTTATTTTAAACGCAGAAAGGTCTGTATCAGCTGTATAATGATCTTCTGTGTAGTGGTACCTTAGCTTGTGTCCCAAATATACTACAATTGTATCACCTAATCTAAACCAGAAACACAGGTGCACAGGCACAGATAGAATGGTGCTAGAATCAGAAGTGTCTTGGATATCCTTAAAAGCAATTTCTGTTCTGACAGCAAATAGACAGATTGGGTTAGTAAGGCTCACCTAGCGTAAACCTTCTGTAAAGCAAAAAAATAATTCTTTGACCTGGAGAAAAGGAAATTCTGAAAATGTTTCCTTTTGCATACGTGCCTTTTAAGATGCTATTTTAAAGGATGCTGAAATAAATAAGGTACAGGTAAGGATGCAATTGCAATTTCACATTGACATTGCTGGCAAGGTATGTGATATGCCAGGTCAAATGTTTGCACCTAATTTGCATAAATACTTACTTCTGCATTCTGTCTGTGGGAGGCGTTGCTTCCACACTCCATCATCACACTCAAACAAAATTCGTCCATATTTTATATATCCAGGCCGACACCTATATGTTACTTGAGTACCATGTGGATAAGGAGGGTTGTTCCATGTTTCAGTAGGCACTTCTTTAACTCTCCTAGGAGGAGCTTGTTCACAAGCTAAAAATTATAAATAAAAATATTGGTGACTGAGGCACATGCTACAAACTCCAAAATATTTTTACAATAGAAAATGTAGCAAGAAATCCTGGGGACATCTGTGATCAAATGAGCATATTTTTTCTACTTAATCATCATCAAAAGGGAAACTGCTAAGAATCCACATTTTGTAGGAATAAAAACCCCACAGCAGACAGTCATAATTCATAATATATTTTAGTTGCAAAGACTGGGACCAGAGATTAGTGCCCCGGTTCAAACCACAAACATTTCTTACCCTTCCACTTGCAGGAGCTCTTCCATACCAGTCGTTCCATTGCCACAGAGAACAACTCTGTGCACTCTAGATTTCCTTCCCATCTATTTTCTCCTGGAGCCACCACAATCCTTACTGACATTAAGCTCATGCTCCACTTGATCAAGTTCAGTCAAATCTCCCTTTGCCTTTACATCCCCTAAACTTTCTGTCAGGCTAACGTTATCTGATTTTCCCAAACATTTCCTTCTATCCATGTGATTACTTCTTATGACACGTTACATGATGTAATTAATTTTGCGTATTCACTTCGACCTTTGTAAGCTTCAAAGCATTTTGACTTGGTTTGAGGGGTGGGGTGGGGGCTGTCTGATATTTCTCATTAGCTTAATATTAAAAGCTCCTTACTGGGCCTTCTTCAATATCCATGAAATGTACAGCCCATGTGAATTTTAAAAAATGAATCTGAATCAATTTTATTAAGAAGTTCCTTAACAGTTTGACAATGAGAAAAGTCAGACTGAAGGGGAAAGAAACAAATGTTGGAAAGATGTTAAGAAAGACAAAAATCTAATTTAAGAATGTTAAGAAAGGGTTTTTGTTTGTTTACAATCATTGACCTAATTTCAGTGACAATTCTCTATGCCAGGGTGACTGAAATGTACTTATTTTAAAGGCTGAAGCTTTACCCACAGTAACAGACTCTGGACAGTCTACCTGATTAGATGCAATGTAGTCTATTTTACATCTAAACATCAAAGGCAAGAATTCATCAAGAATAAATACAGCAATCTCTGAGAAATTAAGCCTTAGAAAAGAAATGAAACCTCCATATGGAAAAGAAATGGGAGAAGAAATTTTCACAAGGCAATGAAATTTCTTGGTGAGTGAGATTCATTACTCAGTACAGAGCTGGCACCAAAATCCTCTCACCAGTTTACTTGTAGGGCCAAGGTTTGAAAAAGCACCAGTGCTCTCACTGGTACTTTCCTACAGATTGTGCAAATGCTGCCTGAAAGTGGGACTATAGGAAAAATATTTAGAATCTTTCCCCATGCAGAGGATGTAGCGTTATAGCTTGCTGAAATAAACTGGGGACATCACAACCAGAGATTGAGTAATGTGACTTCTAATACAAAGTGAGCAAAATAAAGCCTTATTCTTCCATATCAAAGTGTGTAAAGAGAATTTTACTTTAATTGTACAAAGACATACTCCCAAACACTCACTGTTTCTATTTCTTTTTTCAGAAATGCCTATCAAATCAGAGACATATTTTTAGAAAGTTGTTTAAAACTTCAGGAAAAATATTTTTTTAAAAGTGTAATCTTAAGTATTCTCTAGCAACGATATTTTGAAAGTATAAAGAAAAGAATGTTCACTGTGAGATCTGATAACTTTCGATTGGCTTAAATACCCAGGAAAGGTAGACAAGCTTTGAGGATACTGCTAAGGTGATAGAGGAACAATTTCAACCTGCCTACAGGTTCACATTTTTTACAACTATTTTAGCTATTCTAATAACAAATCTGTTCCTTCCAACCAATCATTCTGAGTACATAGTATTGCTCTGTCCACCAGAGGGTATTACCCTACCATCAAAAAAGAGCATAGAGACTTTCACTTTTATTAGTAAGATTCATATTAGCAAGACACATTCACATTTTAATACCTCTTTTTCTTTTTTTTTTTTTCCCCAAAATGCAGGAATAGGTGAAATGAAGAGTACTCCCCTAGCTATCACCATCTTGCAAATGTGTTAAAAATGCTTATTTTAGCCCCCCCCCAAAAGTTGTCTATAGTGACGAGACAAGAAATTTTTCCAATTCTACATATTTTTCATTACAACTTGTTAAAATCAGCGCTTTCAGTTTGTAAGCTGAGAAAGCATGCTCTAAATTCTATGATTTCAAGTATAACTTAACAGTTAAACATGTACCCAACTCTTCTTATATTCTGTGCCTGCATCTGCTTTTTAGCAACTGCAAGAATATTCAGATAGTAGCAAATCTGTGCAGCACATCAGTGCAGTGATCATCTCACACTTAAACCAACGCAACATTTTCAGATCCCATTTGTAAAAAAAGTCATAGAGAAATTGCACACAGTGTCTTAGCTGTCTCTGATTCAGACATCTAAACTTATTGCTTTCATCTTCATTTGCTATAAAATAATATTTTTTTTTTCAGGTTTAATTCCTCATAGTTTAATCTCTTTAACCTAGTTTTCATTTCCTCCCTACAAAAAATGATATGCAAAGATTTGGTCTTTGAATCGATCTTTAGAATGTACAGTAATATTCTAAAATATTCATTTGGGGCATATGAGTATGTTGCTTAAAAAAATCCACACACAAAAAACCCATGTTGCGTTTATCATGACACAGTGTGCCATGGTCTAATCAACTTCAATGACGCTGAATTGAAGATGCTGTGATTTCTCCAAACTGCTAAAAAGTTTTCATATGGCAGCAAGTAAGCCAAGCTTAAGTTGAAGGTAATACAGGGTAATGTTGGATGTCCAGATTGAATTGGCTTCTGCAATGATGGAAATCTGCAACAGTGCATGTTTTGGGTGATGGCTGGAAAGTGACAGGCTACTCAGTGGAGGGAGAGCTTATCTGCTGTATTCTCCCCTTACTTCAGAATTGTTACACCTTTATTGTCCATTGTGCAGAGTGGGGCCTCTTAAGTCTCTTCACCATTACTAAGACGTTTGTTTCTGGATTTCATTTCAACTCTGATTGCTCTTCACCACTACTGCCCTGATGTCAGACTACATGATAGCTAATGTTACCCTCAGGTGCCACAGTATGAGTATGTGTTTCGGACTACAGTTAATTACTCTCTTTTTTTATGCAGCTTCTTAGTAGTTTGAGAAAAAAAATCTGCTGACAGAATGTACTTCAAAACTGTATTAATTACATCGTGCACTTTGATCTGGGTGCTCATCAAAATTGGGATTTTTGTATTTTTAATATTAGAAAGCATGGCTTAAATGCAAACCTTCAAATCCCTTCGTGGGAAGCCAGGACAGCTGGAATTAATCATTTAGAACATATATGTGACTTGATCTTGGTTAGAAATAGCTCAGACTTCTTTCTTGCCATTATTATGCCAGTAGCAACTTCCAGAAAGCCAAGCACAAACTATGAATTCAGTTAGAAGTATATTTCAGCCCTTGTGCACCAACCCAGCTCTCAAACAACTCACTTAGACTTCCAACATGACGCTTGAACTACGAACCCTGCATGACCCATGGTAATAGTTGTCCCGGACGGATCAAATATTGCTACATTCGCATTCCTTTGCAATCTCTTTGATCTAAAGAAAGCATTGTGAAAAGGAAGCACAATTTCAGGCAAACTCTCTTTTCAAATTTCAGGACCTTTCTAGACTACTTTGCACACAAATTAAACTTTAGTAGTTGCATTGGAGCAGTATTTACTGTAAGTATATATAAAAAAAAGATGTACATTTCATTAACATCCTGATTTTTCAATTTTTCAAAGTAAAACCCATCGTATTGCTTTGATTAATAAAGTCTTCATAATCTTCACCTAAAATTAAAACCAATCTGAACTGAGCACAGACACACTAGCTCAAAAACAGACAGCGCCCTTTCAGACAGTGCCCCTCCCCAAAAGTCGAACAAAAACAACAGCAAGCAAGCAAACAAACAAACAAACACTGTCAGAAAGCAAAACAATTAAATAACTAAATGCACATTAAACGATATAAACACAATATCAAGGAATATAAATTGAACAATGAAGCAGAAAACACCAATAGAGCCTTCTGGAAAAACACCCAGAATACTAGCTACCTCTTCAAACACGTACAGAGGTGTATCTGCATACATTTATCTCACTTAATTGATGAAAAATACCACAAAACAAACCTGTCATTCAACAGCTATTTCGTAAGCTTTTTCAGTCAATCTAGTAATCATTCCTTTTTCTCAGATTATCTCATAGACTAGTCCAGACAGAAAGAAATACACATTTATTGGATATTTTCTGTTTTAACCTACCAAGTGTTTACAAGTTTTAGATGTTAGAATAATTAACAAATATAACAAATAACAAATAATTTGTCTGGTTGTAGCTTATAGGGATAATAACCACTAAAAAATCATGCAACAGTTTAGTAACAGCAGTAGTTATCCAATAAATAAGTGAAATAATACCCATGACAAGATACTAATTACTGAAGGTGCTAAATACTACCAGAAGAAATCTCAATTATTGTTGACAGAACGTCATTAAAATAGTTTTCAATTAGAACATTTTATTTACAAATTGTTTTAGTAACCATCTTCCCACACACTTTAAGAAAGCGTTTTATTTCATATTAAAGCTTACCTCTTTCTGCAGTACAATGCACCCAACATAAAAGGAGAGCTGTATAGCCCAGGAATGACATTCTAGTGACTCACAAACTCAGCAAATGCATTTAGTACTGTAGCCAAGTTTTTTGATTACTTTGTGTTATATGCACTCCTATTTTACTCCCTGAATGACTCCAGGGACTGACCTTGCAAACCATTTATACTGTGAGTGATTTCAGCAGTCACTTCCCACAACCCTCTTGCAACACACAAGTGTTTCTTTGTTCCTCTCCAAACTTTGCTAAATAAATAAATAAATAAATGTCTGGCAACTTCGGTTGACACTGTCCCTCCCTGCGGTGTGTTTGTTTTCACATCATACTTTTTTTTTTGTCTCCATATTCATCCATTCCATGCTCAGATAAGCTTATTTCTTTTGCCACCCAAAAGAAGTTGTACAAATAATTTTTTCATTTCCTGTGTCTTACATTCTTAGTTAAAAAAAAAAAAATCACATTAAATGTCTGTAAAAATGAACTTCTCCACTACATACATTTAAGACCTACGTTGCGAATAGCTGAAATAGAAAGCAGACAAAAATACAAAGTGATTTACTAACCCATTGGTTCTTGCATAAGATAGCCAACTACCCATAGCAAAGGAAACATACTTCATCAAATAACCCTTGGTGATGCTGAAGCATTTGTTTCAGTATCACATGAGAAATTACAAGATGGAGAAGATGTGGATTAGTGTAGTAATCGTAATATGGATAAGGAACTGTCCAAAGAAAAATAATACAGATTGCACAAAAACAAGAACCACATGGCAAACTGGGCTAACAGAGGAACTCTTCATGGATTAATGTTAGCAATGGTCTTATTAATATTTTCCTTAAATGACTTGGCTTTAGAAGAAGTGCACTCCAGTGGAAATGTGGATCATACAAGGGGAATTATTTGACATCGAGAATTTGGGAAAAAATGTAAGAGCAGAAAGTGTTCTCAGGAAACAGGTGCAAAAGAGCGGCAAACCACACACTCTATAGTGGTGATGTCTGACTGGCATGGAGAATACACAGATTGATCTTCTGTATGCTCCCAAAAAACACATAACATAGCATCAAGATCACTGGCTTAGGTAGCCTACTGGTATAGGTTAAAAGAGAGCGTGCTTAGAAGATAGAACCCAAATCAAACCTGAATTCCAAAGCAGTGAAAACTGATTTTTCTTCTCAAAATACAGCTGGAGTTTGTTTGGTTGTTCCTTTATTTATTTCTTTATACCTTGTGTGGTGCTTACTCCCCAGTATGTGCATTAACAGATTTTGATGAGCAGTACAGGTACACATTAAGAACCCACATCTCCAACAGGAGGTATGTGAGAGGGGGACTGTGCATATAACTCTGTGTGGGGGGGTGCACACAGCATTGTAGACAATGAATAGAACTGTTGGAGATCAGGACTTCTACCACACTTCACATTTTGTACCACACTTCTGATTACTCTTGTTTAAGTACCACCTCATCCTCCTACCTCGGTACTCTGTAGTCAAAAGAAAAGTGAAAATTACTTGAAAAAGTGCTCTCCACAAAAAAAAAAAAAAAAAAAAGGTCTCCTAGGTCTCCTATATAAAAGCAGCTGTCACTACCTCTAGTTTAAAGCAAGTCCTCCTACTCACAGCCACGTGGAGATTTACTGGAAGGCAGTTCAGAGGGTATCACCATTTCCTCCCTTGTCGCTCTGCCCTGCTGCAGTGCTGCCATCACTCTTGTTCCTCCAATTTCTTTCCTGGTCACCCCGAATGTCGGAGCACTGTGGCATACAAGGGCCAGGGGTAGCCCCAAAGTGGACACAGGTCCTTTTTGGATTTGTGCTATGATGGTTCAGTATATAAGAATACATAGATCAGGTCATACTGAATGCGCTGTGTCTGAAACAGCCTTACAAGGATCATGCTCACAATAGAGTCATGCTCACCAGGCTATGGAAAACATACCTTCTACCTACCAAGGTTTCATTTTAATTAGACAATTGAAAAACAAACAAACAAACAAAACCAACAACAACAAAAACACAAAACCTTCTGCACTTTTTTTTATCCTCTCAGAGGAATTATCACATTGAAAATTCCTCATATTTCTCCTTCTACCCTAGCTTTACAGTGACCTTAATGCTCTGTTCTCACTTTGGGCTATTTCAATCTGTTACTGTTTCTGAATCACTATCAAAGCTTTCACTCCAGCAGAACAGTCTGTGTACTGCACAGCCATTTACAAAATGTGAAAAGAAAGGAAGACTCCAAGAATGTTTTTTCTCTGAAGTTTAAATAAACATTTTCCCTGTAGTTTCTGTATGCCAAATGTTGCAGCATTGTACGCTAAAAGGTGTATCAGGCAGTAAAATGAAGAGATATGTAAAATCAACATGAAAAGCACAATAATTAGCAAATAGGATCATTAAACCTTTAAAGGTATATAAAAATAACAGGGTTTGTTTAGAAATAAATACTTCTTTGGGAAAAAGCTCCTGGGATAGTTTGGAGCTTGTGCTGCTGCTTGTAGTTATGATTAACAGCTTTTGTAAAGTTTCATTAATTATTAGTAATATTCTCCCAATGGCTGTGCCTTCTTAAAGGACAATTAAAACTATCAGCAACTATTCCCATTTGTATGTCCAGCATACAACTCAGTTACCTAGCAAAGAGGTGACATAAGCATTTCTTTTTGTAGAAACACTGTAGAAACTTACTGGACAACATAACAGTTATTCAAGCTATGGTAGTACACAGACCACCCTCCTCCTCATCCCCCATACGGTAAGATTCAGAATGAACCAAGAACGGACCTTATCCCTAACAGATAAGAATCTAATAAGCCACAAGAAATGTACATTTAAACAAACAAAAAAGGGATGAAATCAGTATGTTCGTGTCAACCTAACTTACTATTGAGTTCTTTTTGAGAAAAGGATGTGAAAGAGATCAGAATGGCATTGCTGTTGTAGTTCCGTTGCAGCAAGATAAAAGAAAATGATGATGCTTTCAAATTATAATATCTGGGAACAGAGACTATTGCTAGGGAAAGATGCAAGACAGAAGTACATATCTGAATGGAAGATGACACAGTAGAATAAGGAAAAGTCCAGGCAGCCCTTGGAAGTGAAATGGAAATAAGTAGTAGATATTTTATCTAACAAATACGATGTTATGGTGACAAAAATGGGGAAGGTAATCAAGGCTGCCTTTAGCTGAGCAGCAACTAACATAAAATGATGGGCCTAAGAAGGAATGCATGTTAGATTATATGAAATAAATGTGCAAGAACTAGATCTAACAAGATCTAAAATTACAGTCTCAAAGTACTGTGGGCCCTATAATTGTTGCACAGCTCAGCAACACGCCCTTTGCTTTCCACCAAGCTCAAGAAGCACAACTATTGGGTAAAGGTAAAATAGAATGCTAATACCAACACTTAAAGGTCATTTTGCCCTCTTGCTACTCAGTAAGAACCCACTTAGGCATCCTGCCCTGAGCTATGTCCACTACTAAGTATTGTTAGCATACAGTGGTGATATATATGCTTTTTAGACATAGTCAAAATTGCTGTAAACAAGCTTTAACACTTAAATCCCTTAAGGCATCCTCTAGATAATCGTTTCACACTGTTGCAGTTTTTAGTCCTATACTCCATATTACTAAACAACAGTTTTGTATTGTGGTAGACAAAGAGGTAGAGTCCTCAAAATATAGTTCTCATCCATTTCTGATATTGGCTTGATTTAACCTCTCACATCCATTCAGACTGCTGGATGCTGTGACTCTCAGTCCACCATGCCTAAGTTTTCTGCTGCAAGGCATCTATGTGCTGCACTTTGGATTTGAAATTGCTTTTGGACTGAAACCCAGGCAAACAGGACCTTGAAGTCCTGTCATAAAGCTGGGATTTCATTTCTCTTTGCATGAGTTCCAGGTGAGTTCAGTGAGAATACTGCTACCCCCCTTTTCAATTCCTTTGTCTTTTTAGCCAGTAATAATAATAGCAACAAATCAAGTTGGGAAACAACCTTTCCAAAGGGATTACATAGATCTATGTACAACAGTATCTCAAAAAGCATGAGGTGTTTGAGTCTTCTGAAATACAAATATTCAAAAAAATTAATCTTGATAGTTAAAAAAATAACAGAATGATAGAAAGTAATGACAGTGCAGATTACAGCATGAAGACACAAAGTACAGAAAAGGAGAAACAAACAGCCATAGTTCTCTTTCCATCTGAGCTTTGCACCTATTATTTTCTTGCTTTTTAAAAAGATAGTGGCATTTTTTAAATAAAAATACTGATTTCTAACTGAGGAGTATACCTTTTTTTCAATACTGAATCTCTAATTTCCGAGATAAAACAATATTTATCAGGAAAGATTCTTCATTTCAGAATTACACCTAGGCACATTTTAACAGATAAAGTCATTATGCTCTTTTTTTACTGAAAATTCCACCTTTGCAGGCTATTTTGGAAGTGAATTTGCAGATAAAGTTAATCAAATATTGTTTAAATACAGTTTACTTATCTAAACCACGATTCATTTTGTGATCTGTGAATAATGAGTCCCCAAACTTTCCATTCAGCTGGCAAAGCTGCAAACTGTCTCATGTGTTTTCCAATGATGTCAGTACTCTAGTCCCCTGCTCCATTCTAACCCCAAAACCACATAGACACACTTGAGTGAGAATTGATCAACTTGCAGAAATGTGAAAGTAGAGTTCCAAAAGCTCTCATTAACTACATAAACATCCAGATGCTTCTTAATTACGGGGCTGGGGGAGGTGGAGAGGATATCTAAGAAGTAATGGAAAAAAAAAAAAGCTTCTAAATAAGTTTGAGTTTTAGTCATTTATTTTTCAAACAATTGTTTAGGCTGCCTAACCCTTTACCAGCACCACCAGACTAACAGCAGAAAGCATGTCAACTTTACAAAGAAGGTATTTCCACTTACTGTTTTTCACTACAGTACAGACTACTCCCTATGGTAAGCATCTTGTGTATGCCTACTTAGTGAGTTAGTCTAATATGGTCTTCAATATTCAGTTATTATCTTCCTTAAAAGGACAATAAGTGCAAATTACTACTGCATATTACAGAACCATTTAAAATGATTTTGCATTTGTTTCATATATGCCTTTTTCTTCTTCACCTTTTGTTTGAGAAGCTTATTTTTAACCATTGTTCTTTCTTCTCTAACTACAATGTAATAATATAATTTAGAAGAATATAAATAATAGGATGATAAGCTTATCAGATATGGTAGATACCTTTTATTGTCTCTTTATCTGGTATACAATTGAAAAGCAACGGAGGGAACAGAAGCAAGAACTGTGTGTTATAAGACTATTTCAGCACCACAATGCAAAGGACCATCAATACCTCAAGACATTGAAATTCACCAGTTTATCATGGGCAACATTCTCCTCTAACTCTTTGCAGGCAGGTTTTACTTTGATTTACCTGAATAATTTTAAGTATCAACACCCACAGCAAAGAATGGTCCAGTAAGTATCAGTAAATAAACTAAGTAATAATAAAAACATACAATCTTTTTGAGGAAAGTATTAAAAACTAACCAGATAATCTGATTTACTTGATTACAGCAGAATGCACAATCCAGATTTAGATAAATGGGAAGAACATCTTAAATTAAGAACAGTATTAATAAATTATATATAACTCCATATACACTGCAAGTGTTCAAAAACATCCAGAAGTCATTTGCATTACGCCAGCTGATGTTTTACGTATACTCCATCAAAAACATGAGTAACATACAAAGGAAACTTAAATACTTTTTTTTGTTCTTTCCATACCTTAGCATAATCCAAGATTTATATACAATCACTAGCAAAAAACTCAGTAACAGTTCTTACCGCCCCTCTGCCTCCCTTAAACTTGAGAGTTAAGCACTTGGAAAGAGTTACCCACCCATATCTGGCCAGTACAAAAAAAGTTTATAAAAAGAAAGATTCATTAAATTCTATTTTCAGTCTCCAAGTCACGCCACAGATGCTTCTGACAGTTCTCAGTGCTGCCATCCCCTGAGAGTACAAACCTACATTTGTTCCTTGAAAGAACTGAGTGTGGCTCACAGCTTCTCTTTAACACATAAGCATGGCAGAAGGAAATCCTAGCTTGAGCATAGTGACCCAGCATAACAGCTTGTGTACAAGAGCATTTGTCTCCACGCAGAAGATTCAGTATCTCTTCACTTGAAGACATTCCCAGGGGGTTTGGGTCACTAATGAAAATACTAGATTCAGCTAACTAAAATCCCATCTCTACCCAATTTTATATACTTAAGAGCTTTCCAGAGCGACCAGGCCTCATACTGTCAGACGTAAGAACACAGTTATTCTATACTGCAAAGAGTTTATATTACTTCAGAGAATAAAATTAAACATCTGTATATATCTTGTTACTATAGTATCAGTTATGAGTTTGCTTTCTATTCGCTCTGCTCAACTATTTAGCAGGTTGCTAGTTTGCCAGTCAGCTACTACGATTTTGAAATGCACTTCTGTGGTTGAAAAAGTGCAAAAGCTTCTACTGCTACTTAGCTCCTCAAGTATGAAAACAAATGTTAGAGTAATCAATTAGGGTGGAAAAATTAATGAGGCTGTTAGAAGGTACAGTAGACACACAATTAATTTCTTATCTGACCTATGAATCATAGATTTCAGAAGAGGACTACAGTTAGCCTAAACCCTATTTTACTTTTATAACAAATCATTGTAATACACAGGTTTCCCTCTGCCTGAAGTGAAGGAATAAACATAGAGACCAAGGAAGCTTTGGCAAGATGAAAAGATACTGGGGCAGAGTGAGGAAACAATGTTTTCTAAGAACAGACACCTCGTTTGGCTGGAGAAACAGCCAAGAAAGAAAAAATTAGTTGTACATAACAAATATTCTAATGGAGAAAGATCCTGTACTTTTTTCTTTTTTTTTAATTAGAGTTTTAAGGAGCTCTGACTTTAGAATGTAGCGTGGTAAAACTGGTAAGAATGTGGCAGCAGGGTAATTCACTATTTATTTTATTTATTTCTCGTATCAGCCAAAGCAAAGAGTGACTTACCTTTGAACTGTTGCCACATAGGCACGTCTGTTTTGCTTAATCTAACAAGCCCTTATGAGAAGCACATTGTAAACTCTGAATGCAACAAGCTCTGAAAAAGGGTAAGCATCATCCACCAGTGATCCCAGCATTTTACAGAACTTGGGATACAACATCCTATTCTCTAAAGAAACAGCAGTCAGAGAAGCTATTCTTCAGAATTCTGCACTAAAGAAGCAATGAAAGATGCATTGTCTGTAACAAAAGAAGAGATAAACCAAGTCCCGAATTAATCATCTTGGTTACTGCTAGAAATCTTTCCACAGCAGCACGAAGCTTAGAGTCGGATTCTCAGCAGGGCATATCACTATTATGTGGTACACTCCAGGCTGCCATACTTAAGCTGATGCCATTTGTGCCATATTAGCTTTTAACTAGCTTACTTTTTACACAGAAATCCAACTGGATGGAAAATAGAAGGCTCAATCTTCAACACACATAACAAATGTATGCACCTAATTAGATATGTGGTATTTAGGGAATAACTTCTCATTTATCACTTAGTCCCAGAGCCAACAAAGACTAAAAACCTCATCCACACTTAAAAAAAAAAAAAGTGTGTAATGTAACAGAATTTTTGTTTACCAAAGCTGTGGCATTAGATACTGACTGTAATACATATAACAGTCTGGATTACAGTGGACCTTTAAGAGGAAATCTAAAACAAATTTCTTTGCTATTTCAACTTGGACAGTGAGTTCAAACAGATCTTCATGTTGGTATTATGTACTCCATCAGTCACGTCAGAAATTAAAATATTTCCTAGAGTGCCTCTCACTTTCAGTTATTGACTACAAATTTCATCTTTCAGCTTCAGTTTTCATTCTGCAGTTCAGAGGCTTTAAAGGAGTATAATATGATTTAAGACTAACTTTTGAAACTTTGATCATCCACAGATTACTTGCTTGAGTTTAACAATATCACTCAAATATGTTACAGTCTGATCTCACTCAGAACTGTTACCAACACAGAAAAAAAAAATTGCTGGGAAAAAACACAATTAGAACATGATTTGTATATTTAGTCATTAATAAACACGCAGCTAAAAGTTAGAATTCTGAAATAAAAATAAAAGCAAAATAGTTAAAGGTGAGATTGAAACTGATCCAATTCAAGTACAAACCAAGCTATTAGCTTCCATGAGGTTAAAAAAAAAAAAAAAAAGCATTACAGTGTCTGCTTTCATGCCCTTAGTTGCTGGTCTGATCTGTTTTAACCTGAAAACACCTACAATACTAGTATGCAACAAGTACAAAAACTATATATTTAACAAAGAAAGTAAATTTTACATTAGATTATATTTTGTAAAATCCTTTTTTATATCTGTATACAATTTTACACATTCAACATCTACCTAAATCCTAAAAGTATATCTCGATGATCACACTGAAAAAGTATAGGAACCGATGGCAAAGCAAGGTGCAAAAGAACACCCACACATATCAGTAAGAAGCATTTGGTTGATGCTTGTTTGTGCAGAAAACTAAAACTGTAGCTTATTGAATACTTTAAACTCGCACAAATCTACTGCTGAGAGAAGTAGGTCTTCCCTACCTTATGACCGCTTGTTACTGCCTCATTGCTGCTCCAACTCTTTTGCTAGCACACATGGTGAACCTGGGTTTCAGAAACTGATAGATACGAAAACTAACCCAGAAAAAGAAAATAAACGGTTATTTTTCAGCTGCACAAGTTCTGTATGGCGCGAGTAAGCAGCCAGGGATAGAGGAACAGTACAAATGACCCTTTTGATAGTGCTGACAATTTATTAAGGCCTATCAAGCTACAGGGCAGGCAATAAAAGGAAATAATTTTAAAATGATTCCATTCCACCAGGCACTGCTCACGAACCTCAGGACTCCTGAGTATCCCCAGGAAGGCACTACGCTGGAAGTCGGAAAGCACTTTTTCAGTTCCAGAGGTTTCAGCCTCCCCTTGGTAGATGGACAAGCACAAACTTGCGGGTCAGGCGAGCCCCTTCTGTTGGGAGTCAGGCACAGCAGCTGCACGACTGCGCATCTCAATTCAACGTCCCTGGATTTTTACAGGGCCTCATTCCTCCTGTGTCAGGCAAAAACTCAAATGATTAAAGGTGCAGACTGACCAATGGCTTATCGTGTTTGCACCTGAGATTTCAGAGGAACCGGCACAAAGCAGGATCAGCCATGTCTCACTAGCCAGGTATGTCTGACTGACTGAAGATGAGCAGGCGACAAAGTTATTAAAGACCCAAGCAAGCTCAGGCATGTCAGTAATGCAGGGTCTGCGCAGAGGCTCCCTAAAGACAGAGCAGCCCCCCCAAAAACACAAAACAAATAATAATAATAATAATAATAATAATAATAATAATAATAATAAACACAAAGAAAGGAGAAAGATCGAGCCACCGAAATATAAATCCCCGAGATAAGACACGTCATTCTTCGAATTTCGG
>VXAA01003134.1:42799-136356 GCA_013399115.1 Anseranas semipalmata
TGTCTGCCCGGCGGCCGCGGCGGGGGGAACAGCAGGACAGGTGCGGTGCCGTCCCCGGACGGCGACGTGCGCTGAGGGGAAGCCCCGGCCCCTGCGCGGTCTGGCCGCCCTTCGAGGGGCTGGCAGCCCGGGTCTGTGCGTGGTTTAACGTCCAGCGTGCACGCGTCTTTCCGTGCGTTTCCTTCCGTGCTAGGATCTTAGGCTGAGATGTAACTACCATTCACTTATTTCTGTATGAATTATTTCAAGGGTTGTCAGCATCTTTAATTACTAAACAAATCAAACAATGCCTTTGAAAGAAAAAAGAAAATGCACAACAACGTGTGTTTAATTTCAAAGTGCTAAACAGTACTCATGAACACCAACAGCATTATGCCACTCTGACCACTGCATCCTGGCGTGTCAATAAGCTATTACACGATCCAGTCTTGCAAAATTATGTGCGAGATCCACATGGCACTAACAATTTATTATGGTTAAATGGCAGAAAAACAAAATTGTCTGCTCGTATATCGTGGCACGTTGGATCAATTTTAATTCGATACATTTATGTAGTCAGAATGAGTCATGTTTTAACTCAGCGGTCAGAAACTTTGATTTTAATGCTGGTCTACGTTCTTTAGATTTTAGCTACATTCCTAAAGAAAGATGGATTCTCACTGGTAATCGCAAGATCATGCAGATACGTAACTTGTTATTACCTTTGGTTATGAGAATGTTGTATATGTTAAAGCAATTAAATTGTGTTTATTGAGACAGTTATGAAATGGTGATGACATCCTAAGATAGTCACAAAAAATGCTGTTGATTGGAAATGATAGCATTGTAAGTATGGTGTATTAGTTGAACATAATGGAGACTTAGTATGTTTATGGTTAGTATGTAACCACGTTAGCATGGTTTTATAGTTAAAATATTAATTAAACCATAAGTATATTCTGTATTCATAATTTCTGATGACAATATTCTTTGAGATTTTAGAAAAAGGAGATCTTAGCATCTTATACCTATATTTTATTTTCGACTGGAATAGGGAAAAATTGCACAGCTTTTCTTATTTTACCAGCTGTTAGTTTATTTAGCTAGGATTTTCATGGCTAAAATAAAAAAAATATTCTCTGTACACCTCTTTGGACTGCTCCATAGCTTCGTACTTTTGCCAGCTCTAGTTCAAACTTCTGTCAAGTATTTCCCGGATACCAGCTGTTTGACTTTCTTAAACTTTATAAAGTTACCTTCTATGGAAGAAGCATGGCCTGGTCTCTGTAGGAAATAGTGTGTAAGCAACTGTACAAACCATAGCATCCGTTTAGCTATAGACATTTCTATTGCAAGTCTATATCCACTTAACGAAATATATGTAAATAATCCTTGGAAAATATTGATAGTAGAATTATAGCATGACAGTGTTACAGAGCATGATTAATGTTGGAAAATTATACCTAAGGATTAGGGGAAAACAAATAGTTACTTTTAGTTATTTTGTTAATATTCATACAAACATTGCAAGAAAGATCTCTGGCCACATCTGAAACATAAAATATGAACCCCGGGGCTAAAAATTACTAGCAGAAATGGTTTTGCAGATCTTCAGGTATTGTCCTCTACTAGGGCTGGACACAGCTGCAGTGTGTGGGGAAGGCTATGCGGTTGTTTCCCCACAACACAATCAGGATCCCGCTTTGCATGAGGCTGTCATAGCAGCACTCTTCTCCTCCAGCTCTGCAAGTTACCATAGCAGTCTCTTCTGATACTAGCTTTCCATGAACTGAACAAAGTCCATTCTTAAAAAAAAAAAAGTTTTTTGTTTGTCCACTTTACAATAGGATTCTGTTGAGATTCTTGTTTTTCTGTATTTGAGGATCACTTTTAATACTAAAATACTACTCTATCCCACGTTACTCATATTTTCCTACTATCAATCATATGAAAAACATACTCTGCATAGAAACATTGTCAAATGGAATATTTAGAATACTAGACATACTTTCAGGAAATAGTTAATGATGGAGACTACAGACCTGTGGGGACTTTAAGATAAACCGCTTATTAGTTTATAATAATTAGTCACAGGAGCGATATTTACAAGTATGCCTTTATTTTATTTTATGTTACTCTTATTTAAGGTTGCAAAGAAAAGGAAAAAGTGGTCAAAGTTTGGTTTTGGTGAAGCACATTTCTTGTGTTCTCTTCTAATTAGTGTGTAATACAGATATTGCCAAAGGTGTTGCTTGCACCCTCTTCAGCTGAATGGACATTAACTGTGGATAGAATACCTGAACACTAAAATACAGTTAAAGTAGCCTTGCAGTATGGACACAATAGCAAGTGATCAAGATAGTTGATTTTAGGAAGTTACTTGCCCTTGGTTGAGATCCTGGAAGTAATTTTCTGCACGTTTCTAGTTCACTGCAACTTCGTACTTCCAGTTGCTTTCAGCTCCTGCACTCAAATTTTATCGACTGTTTTCCATCTGTGCTCTGTGAACTTCAGGTCTGTTACCAGCTGAACTCTCCATTTGCTGTCTTAGTCCCATTTCCCTTCTGATCTTCCTAGTCTCTCTCTTCATCCTCAAGGTCTTTCTTTTCTGCTTCCACTCTGCCCTTTCTGGAAAGATGCTCACTCTTTGCTGGCTGAGAGGCTGATGTTCCATCTCCGTGCTTTTAGATGCCTGTTGATTCTCCTTAGGGGAGAGGAGATGCAATCATTCCTCTCTGATCTGACACAAACCAGCCAGGGTTCTGTGTCACCAAATCTCAGTTTCAATGGCATAGTTTTTCAGAAATTCATATGGTACAATTTAATAATAAATATGATTGAAATAATGTAGGTCTCTCCTCTTTTTTGCTGAAAGACATGTTTTCAACGTAAGCATAGTATCCAATTTCGAAACCTTACAGGTTGTTTCTTTAGGAGCAGGGTTTGATCAGTTATTTATTTTAAGGGATCCTATTCATTTATAAAATGCATGCACAGAGTTCTTCTTAGCTGAGTGTAATAGGACCCTGATTCAGGTACCTGTTTGCAGACAGGTTTCTAATCTTCATTTTCTCTCCAGGACTTCTCTTATGGTGGAGCTTCATTCAGGCTTTTCTTTTTTTTGGTGTCTAGTTCATGGTCCGTTTCTTACCTATACTTCCCCAGTAAACTAACATCCATCTCACTACTTTTGCATTTTTCTCTCAGAAAAAATAACTCAACTTGCGTAGCTTGGATTCCTAACCAACTTTGCAGTTGGCCTCAGTAACAGATGGGTTCTGGGCTGTCATATTCCACAAACCATCAAATTATATTTTGTACTGTTTTCCATAAAAGAAGTTTCTGTGTGAACAAGAACATGGTGAATGTTTGGCAAATGCATTTGTTCAGTAAATAAATTATTTCAATCAATTTATTAACATTCTTGAATTTGCTGAGTAGTTTTTCCTGAAAAAAAAAAAAAATTGGATGTTAAGACCAGTTTTGTTTTTTGAAGAGCTAGATTTTCAAAGGACCTAGTTCCCTTTGGTGCTTACAGCACACAAGAGTCACAAATTCCCTCTTTCTGATTTATAGCTGAAATTTTCACCAAAGTCTCCCATTTAATTTGATACGATTAGATAAGGTTAACTTGATAAGGTTAAATTTCTGGACTATTCTGAGGCAATCTTTTCATATAAACTTCCCATTGGGCTATTCACATTTTATATGAAAAAAATATTAATTTACTCAGAGAGATCTTTGTAGGTAGTTTTTTCTTTTGTAAGTTGAGGCACCCGTGTTCCTGACACTATGTAAAAATATTTAAATATTGCCTGGATTAACATGAAAAGCTTCCAGAGGAGACCAGGTGAAGGATCAGCCCAGTAGCTAAGGCGTGTGTGCGCCATATGGGCTATTTCTGCAGCAGGTAGGGTAGTGTGCCGGGTTTCTTCTGGCCACGTAAATATTTTAGCCACTGGATTAGCGGTAAGGAGAAGACTGAATAATCAACTTTTTCACTGATTTTGTAAATACCACTAATATCCCTTTGTGAAGCTCAAATTTTGCTTTCACTATTGAAAGTATCTGAAACTGAAGTAAACTGTTTGATTTGTTGGATATACTGAGATGTTTTTTGTGACCATCATAATGCAGTTTGTCTTTCAGTTTGGCTGCCTGGGAAGGGAGCTGGAGTAAAGGGGTAACTCAGTGATTAACGCAACAGTTATTTAGCCATTAATTCAGTGAGGTTTCACTGAAGTGCGATTGTAACAGTAAATTACATAATAAAATGTTTCAGTTTTCATAAACCTACTGATAGTCAATTCTTAGTCTTACCAGCTGTGTTGAAGAGCAACACAAATAAAAATAGAAAATATCCTACTAAGTGAAGACCTAACATGTTTACAACCTGGTAAATAATTTGCTTCAGAAAAGGAGAGAAAAGAAGATATTTATTTTAGGTTCCCATGTCAGCTTTGGAAAGAGCTGTTGGGAAGACAAAAAATATGTTCTTGTGTCATGTATCTGTGTACATATATAATCACTGTATACTTCAAAAAAGCCTAATGAGAGGATACTAGAGACTTAAAGAATTCTATGTTACAAGTAAAAAAAAAATTAAATTACATTCTGCTGATATGAGTGCTTTTTTAGTATGGTCAGTCATAAATTCCGTACTTAAGTATCTTGCAGAGTAAAATTTACCTCACATTTCTTAAACCATTTGCATACATACTTCTAGTCCATTCTTCGAAGCATATAAAGATATAAGGCTGCATTTGTTTTAGTTTAGTAAATTCAAGCGAGTCATGAATGTTCCCCGCCATTGAAGAGAGATTGTGTACACTAGTGACCTCTTCAAATCTTCTGCTGCGTGCTTTGGCTATCAACAGCTAGCCAAAGCTGTCTTGAACAGCGCCCAGCCGTGACTTGGCAGTTGGAGTGTCCAAGGAAGCACTCCCAGCCGATAGTTGCAGGTAGTCACCCGATTTAGGAGGCTGAAACAGTTTTCCCATATGTATGTAGGCTGTTTTGTGCCATTTAATGTCAGTGCCTGGGCATGTTAACTTACTGGTAAAGATGTACCCAGCATGGGTCACTGTCATTTTATGGTGGAAATAACCACTACACTTGAACATTACGTGCTGCCTGTCCCATTTGTGCTGCTAGATCTGTCCTTCCAGTCTCCTATATTTCCTGCACAGTCACAAATTCAGATTATGCATATATGGTGGCTGTGTTACAGGGAGATCCATTTATAACTCACAGACATGCTTATGCCTGGTGTCTTCCTTCCTCAAATATACAATATAGCCTTAAATGTAGGCAATAAGTGTGTTTTGTCCCAGAGTCCTTAAAAAGGAAAAAAAAAAACCATTCTGCTAAAGAGCTTTAATTTATTGGAATAATTCTTTTCCTGCAATATTTTAGAAACAGAAAAAGAGAAAGAAACATATGGATGTTTTTAAAATGTGCAGAGTGAGATTCATTCTATTGACCTCATAGAAACATATATAGCATTTTCTGTTTTAAATATCCTTTACATAAACACCAAGGGTTTATGTAAGATTAAGCAATATGTTGGGCTTTCTTTGGATCTTGCACACCAAGGTAAATTTTATCAATTCTGAGTATTTCTAGCAATATTAATTAAGACCATGAAGTACACATTACAGGGTTGAATTGCTGAATGAATACAGTCCGTCATATTAACAGTGTATATACAATCCTGCATGTATGATTGTACAATCATAAATATCTATTTTATACTATTATTTCACTCTACTGCCTGTTGGAGTTCAGAATTGTATACAGAGATAATATGTTCTAGAAGAATCACCGTTACTGTGTCACTTCAAAATCACATACAAAAAATGTAAAGAACAAAAAAAAAAAACACTAAATCTTGATACATTTTCCAGCCCCCACTCTCAAAGCCTCAGATTTCATAACTTTTCCATATGCTGTATTTACAATTTCACAGTCATGGAACAAAAATTTACATTTCTCAATTCTGCATTCTTTTTATTTCTATACATAAGTAACAAGAGACATTAGCTGGTACTGGGAATGTGTTTCAAATACTGCTCCTATATCAAGATGAAGATTTGAGTCATTTTGTTGTATTTCATGATGAAACTATAGATGTAAATGTTACCTTTGTGCAAGAGCTGTTTTTATACTGGCTACTTAAAGGATTAAATTAAGATCAGTTTTCCCTTCTGATGTGCTTACTACTTAAATGAACATTACCACCTATCTGGAAAGGAAAGAGATTCAGATAATACAGAACACCTCCACACATCACTTGGACAATTGTATACTGCTGGCTGTCATGTTGACTGGTGACTTTCAAGGAACAACTCTCTACTGTAAATCTCAGAAGGCACTTTAACAGTCATTTGTCACAGTGCGAATTACTGAGTAAAGCCCTCCCTTTGGCTTTCCTTGTGGAAATCACCTGAGATTGCTAAACTAAAAGGAGATAAAAAGCCCACACATTTCTGAATCAAATGATTTAAAATATCTGAGTCTAGATTCAACTTGCACAAAAATTCTATTATAATTTCCTCAAAAGAAGGTTCTATTATGGTTACTTCAAAATAATCTCTTTCCTTCAAGAAATACTTCTGTCAATTTGATGTCAATTTAACTTTTACGAGTTCTTCCATGTAACAGAAGCTACAAAGTAAAAGGACTTAAGCAAATATTGCCCAATTTATCTCGATTTATCCTCATAAGTAAATTTTCAAAATAAATTAAGTGATTTAGAAGCCTAAATTCTATTTTAGGAGCTTGATTTTGATTGAATCTGCTCAAGATTGTAACGGTCTTTCTAATTCACTAAGTATTTTCTTGGTATCTGCAGTGAGATGGAAAGTAGATGGAAAGTTTGAGTTGTCCTAAAACCTGACAAAATTGCTGCATGTACAGGCCAAGCCCTCTCTCTGTGTGAAAAACCACTTATATTAAAAAAAAGGATTAAAGAAAAATGTTAACATTTGTACAACCACTGCATCAGCCACACCTACAAGTCCAAGTTTATACTTATGTGGAATGTTTAGGAGCACAGTCCTGCATGAATAAACTCTTAATTTATCTCAGAACTCACCTTCCTTCTAAACTTATTTTAGGATTAGGTCACTTTTATAGATAAAAGGGGGAGTGTGTTTACTTGTGTGGAAGGGAGGAAGAGGAAGTGATGCTTTGTAGAAGACACTTCTGTCAGCCTCATGCTAATTTCTGTTTCAGCATCATTCTTGTAACAACAGTGGAAGCAAAAATGTGTTGTTTCTATAGTCTACTTAAACTAGCACAAACTGGAAGTCCGGGAAAGACATAAAAAGAGAAGAGGAACGCTTCAGTATTGTTATATCTGTACCTTTTCTAGGAAGACTTAGGTGGTGTACCCTAGCAGAAATTTTCTTGTGCAGAAAAGGTTCAAGTGTCTCAGCTTCAAAACTCGGACAGATCGAGTAGTCTTCCTCTGGGACAACATGGTGCACAGTTTGTAAATGTGCTTGGTACTTCAATCATTACTTAATTATACACTTAATACTCTAAAGCTCTTATTTTTCCATCTAGAACTTGATACATGCTACTTTACATCTGGCAGACACTATAACATTCCATGGGGAACTGAAGCAGTTCCTTCCCAAATGGTTTCTCTCTTAATTTTATGATTATTATTCTATCACAGCCAATGATTATGATTATTTATAACTGTAAACTTCTGTGCTGCACTGTGCATTACTCTCAGAATGGCTCTTCTATAACAAATGGTAACATTGGTTCCTATTCTCTCCCTTTTATCCTGTAACAAAGAAATAGATCACTTGGAGCATCTGAAATGTCTGAAGTTTCAAAATTCTTTTACTGTACAATAATTCTGCTAAGCATCTCAGTGCTACACATCCAATTTCTAGACTGCACTAGTAAAGGTGATCTTTTGTACTGAATTCTGTATGTTCAAGAATGTGTACTAATCCGCTAAATCCTTTAAAATTCGATTCCTCTTTTTTTTTTTTTCCCCCCAAGTAAATGAGCGAGTTAAGTCCTTCCCAGAGGTCTTTACACCATGGTCCCATCCCTCTGTGTCATTAGAGAGAATGTCATACAACTACTGTAAATGTTCAGCAGCACAGAAGATTTGGTACAGAATGCCTTAAAACAGCTGTTAAAGATTTCAGCCACCCCCATGCAATCATCTGCTAATTATGTTAGCAGTCAACTTCCTGGTGGGAAGTAGCAGTAAAACAGAAACACTCATTAAGAGACAAAACCAGTGTTTATACTCACAGATAGAAACAGTGATATTATTATTTAGTAAGAGGTATCTCTTGAGGGACAAATCCTGCCTCTCCTTACAGAGATGTCTCTTAGGAAGTGCTGTAGTTTTGTGGTGGAAAGTTGCTGAGTCTGACGTCTTTGTGCTTAAGTTGATCAAGCCATGGTAGATGGGGGGAAGACATTAGGTCAGTACTGGGGCAAGTTATCTGAGTTAAGAAAAAAGAAAACTTTGCCTAACCCTTTGCCTGGGTCTTACAAGTCTCCTGCTTAGCCATTCATAACTGTGTATCTAACAGCTAGGAGAAGGATCATATGCCTGGCAGGGGCAATTTACAAGATTTGAGCAACAGTCGCTATGGATTAGCTCTGCCAGGAAAGTCCTGCCCCGTCGTCTCCTAGATTCTGTAACCTGAGTCTAACCACTTCGACTTTTTGCAAAGAAAAGAGTTTGCGCTTTAGCTTTTTACGATGTTGAAGTTAATAGCATTTGCTGTACTTAAGTAGCTTTAAGTTACAGAGCTCCTTCAAAGTACAGTGATTGCTAAAATACTTAATAAGGGGTAAACACTGTAAAACAGCCTCACTCTTTTATCATTCTAAATAGCCAAAACTCTTCTTGGGGTATTATGTTTTTCTCACTTTGTTTTCTCTTCCCATTGTGACTAGAGAAGACTTCAGCACAGATAAAAGCACAGTTAACAAACCAGATCTGAAACAAATACAAATGGGAAAAACAACAAGCTGAGTTGCAAATGGAAAATTGCAGTTTTATTTGTTCCTTATGTGACAGCACCTGTTAATAAACAACATTCCCTGACTCTGGAAGGGGATTTAGTTTCTCATCTTCCCATCAAATTCAAAATAAACTAAGGGCACCAGTCATTTATCACTATTGCCCTGTAGTTCTCACCATCAAGTACAGACAGCTATAGCAGAGATGGTCTAAAGGCTAGGCTCTATGTTTAGCTGAATGCACACTTTTGAAAAGTAAGCAAGTTATGTTTTTACTGTGTACAACAATCTTGCATTTGATCACTTGTTCAAAGTGGTTTAATCAGCTAAATAACTATTTAAAAGGCATTTTTGTAGATATTGTCCAGTTTTTAATTACTGTTTTGTTCTCTCAGTAGTCATTCAAAAAACACAATGCAAACACACAGTGTAGCAAAGTATTCTGTAATGTGCAGACGTTGATTAGTTGACTAGTTTTTATAAAGACTATCTAAATGGATTTTTCACTGCCTAAGAGTATCATAAGAGTGAAGCCTATCTCACAAGTGAAGTTCCAGGTATCCAGTATCTCACTGATACTGAAGAATTCATTTACAAACTGTATTCAGACAGTGACCCAAATGATCATTTATTTTTTTCACTGAGACTGACCACAGATTGCACGAAAATTACAATTCAGCTAAAATGATACCAAAAAACCCCACATTTAAAGTGTACTGAATTTTAAAAGCTTGATTAGTTTTTGCTTCACATTTTTCCTCTTAATTTGGCAGTTCACAAATCTCAGTCCAGGAAAAAAAAAATCTAAGTTGAATGTCTGCTGGCATTATAAATTCATTTAATACTATTAATTGTGGCAGTTAAGTGGTTACGAGAGCTCAAGTGATGTCATTTTTGTGTCTTTGTGACCGACTCAACTGGTCACTCAGACTGTTTTAGTGTGACTTTGGCAAGGTATTGCATGTTAGGAAGAACAGGGCTGGCTACTGGAAATGCTTCAGAGTAAGCAGCTCTGAGGGTATCATAGGGATCGCTGAGCATCAGTAGGGAGGGAACTTTTGTGAGCCTCTAATAGGCAGGCAGTCTTGTGATGTGCACCATAGGCTAGTCTGAGACCGTTGTGGAAGGCCTCAGATTTTGCTCTTAACAATTTTAGACAGAAATGAGCTGGTATAAGATCATCGTTATCAAAATTATGAGGTAAACATCTTCCTCTAAGGTGGGGATGAACGGGGAGGTAGAGCTGTCTACCAACCTGCTGCTACTTGACTTCAGGCTATGGTGAGCTGTGGATTTAGAAATTCCTTTCCTTTCTAGGATAGCAGTGCCACTTTACAGTATCAGAAATGGTCATACGGAGAGAAGGAAGAGTTGGAAGTGCTACCGTGCCTTCCTGTATTGCCCTGGATATTTGACAATTCGTTATCAGACCTCCTAATATTAATACAGCCACTTCAGTTCGTAAACACAGATCTCTGCTCGTTGTATCCATGTATTCCACCTAATGTTAACTGCTCAGCCTTAAGATCTATATAAGGCATCAAAACAAGATAATGGAACAGTGCCTCTCCTAATCCATCTCACTAACACAGTTAGCTAAAAAGGTCTTAAATAATTTGACTCTCAGCAAAATCAGCAAACTCTGAAATTTCTGCATTCATTTGGGAAGTCACATTTGAGGAAAAACTTAGTTTACATTGAACAAGCAAGTTTTCTGAAGGCACCTGCTAACTCATTTTGTAAACGCACCTAATTTCAAACTCCCATAATGTGCCTTATTTTGAAAAATTAAATACTGGGCACAGAATTCTACCAGCCATACTGCTGATGAGCAGCACTTTAAAGTGCTGTGAAAATGCTATTTAACGTGAACAAAGATGATAGAAATAAACTTCTAAAATATTGTGAAAATATATTTTAAATCTTTCTTAATCTAATGAAAAGACAATGAAAACTATACCTTATAATTAATCAGGAATTGTTATAGCTTACTCTAAGGAGAATGAGATTTATATGAAATCCATGAATATATGTACCTTGCTATCTGTGAGGAACAGTATCAGACAGGTGACATTTTAGAGATATCAATGACTTTTACAGTACCTGTTCTATTATGTGTTCAAAGTTCCTGAATCTTTGCAACTCCTTAATAAGATACTTAAAATATGTATTACAATTAAAAAAAATAAAATAATAATCATATATAATGAACGTACTGTGCAGCAAGCTGTGTTTGAAAGGAAGAAAGCAATTCCACACCACTGTTAGATATATTACAGAAGTATATATATGTTAAGCTGCAAACATTACTTCAGAAATCCTATATATTTTATCCTCCATCTGGATGGTAACATTGGAGCCAAAGCACCTTTAAATACTAGAGAATGAAGATGGGTACACATCAATGCACAATTATTTTAGGAAGTTACATCCGCATGGGCTAAATGTACTCTTCTGTTGATTGTGCAGAGCAAACCTTTCTTCTGTGGGGAACTTCAGGCAAGACACCTACCACCAGTACTGGGCTTTTGTTTTATGCCTTTTTTCTAAACCTTTACCTGAATACCCTTCGAGTTTGTATTTATCTGTTAAATAATCACATTTGTCCTTTGTGTAACTGTTAAACACATGATTGTTGGAGACTGAAAGCATGTGCAGCTCCCATAATTTCAGGAAGATTGTGATAATCTCATATTCATCTCTGTATTTACTTCTTGGAGTTGTTGGCATTCTTATGGCAGCTTTTGGGGTACTGTGTTTCCAGATTGCAAGCCTGGACTGTTTGGATATGTATCTTAAAAAAACAACAACAAAAAAAACCACCACACTTCTTTTTGTAAGGCTCCCATGGTCCTGGGGATGTGTAAAAAGCATGTGCAGTATCACTTTTTTTTTTTTTTCTCCACTTTTTAACACTTCAGCTATATATGGAACCTCAGATAAGTTCACTCTAGGCTTGCTAAAGTATCTGTGGGAAGTTTCAGACAAATTTAATTTTATTTTTTTATTTTTTTTCTCTTGCAGATCAGGCATATTTCCTACAGTTATAATTTCTTACACTGTAATATACAAATATTGCTAATATAAATACATCTCTAGACAAATGGAAAATTGAGCAGAGTACAAAAAATGAATGAAACATTTAAACTTATTGTATTGTTTTGGTTGTCCAATTCTTTCATCCTACCTAATTTAATACTTCTGTTATAGAAGGAAAATGTAGCTTGCAGAAAAAAATGTTTGCAGAAGAAAAATGTAGTTTAAATGGTCTGATGTAAATCTTATTCTGTTTCAGTGTGCTTTGTGACAGTGATCAATACATATTTTTGGAATACACTCCAAAAGATAATGGGATAATATTTTTAGTTTCTAAAAATTCTAAAAATGTAAAGCTAGTATTAGTATCTTTTAAGCACGCTATTGTTAAATAGTGATATTTCTCCTTTGGGAATACTGCTGGCTATGATGTGAGTCAAGAAATAGCTATAAAAAACAGAAATTATTGTGTATTTTTCCCCCCTCATAAATGGAGTTCATATAAAGGTGAATAATGATCAGAATTAACTAGGTATTTTTATTAGAGGAGAACGACTTTGTACATGTTACCATACAACTTGGTCAGTAAATTTCCACATTCACTTTTAGTAACACTGAAGAGGCTATTTTAATCCTTTCCTCAAAAGAAACTGGAATAAAAAATAATTATTATATTGAATAGTGGTTTGATGAGAATTAGCACAAAGCTTGATTTTTAACTGGAAGCCTAATCTCTTCAAAGCTGAAAAATCTTTTGCAAGTAGTTTTCTCCTTCTCTGATCAAGTTAAAGATTCACACTGCAAAAAGTTCATTATCAATTTTTACTTTAGATCATAGGGCAAAGAAATTTCAGCATTTATTCCCCATTGCAAAGCCTGACGCAGATAACCTGTAAAAGGCATTGTTACTTGGAAATTATGCACAAATGGAAAAATCCCCAAACACCCACTCTATTCCTTCTTTGCCATTCTCCCTTCTTCCCACAGTCACTCCTTCACTTCCAACAGATTTAGAGTTGAGTCTATAGCTTGTGGAAGTGAAACACTAATGTTTTATCCATCAGATTGCCATGCTACCTTAAGTGGATTCCTACAAATTCTGATCTGTGCAGCGAGACTGTAGAATACTACATTAGTATACTAGAATATGGTTTTGGCCAGAGTTTCATTCCCTTTGTATCATTAAGTATTCATTAAAATACTGTAAAAGCACTAGATCTACATGAAGAAAGTTAGCCAAATTGTATTCTGACAGCTATGAGAAATTGGCGGGAAAAAAATCCACAACTTATTTTTTTAAAAAGTAATTTGCATAAATTAAATAACATATTATAAATGGCAGTGCTACCAATGCCTACTCTTAAGTAATTCTTAAATAGAATATTTCAGGTGACATCTTAGTGACCAGCATTTGACAAACTAAAAATACTCTGGAGGATCGAGAAGTTCCCAAATAAGTCATGTGTATCAGTCAAAATATTGATAATATTAGTTTGTTGATATTCAGTATTTTAAGAAGGAGATGCTTTGAACACTTTTGAAAAATATAACTAGTCTACATGTCCAGTGCTTAACAACAGGCAGATACTAAAATGGTAACTTGACATTGCAGCACTTGGATTAACTGTAAACCTTTGCCACCAGCTTCCATTCCAAGTACTCTTGCTTCTTGTAAGAGAACATAAAGAGAACGTAGCATGAGTCTGGGAAATTCAGATATACTATGAAACAAAGCATTTCTGGTATTTGCTTTAATCATTAATTTCAATTTGTAAAGTACCCCAGGCTGAAGTTTACAGTGTCAAATAATGAACTGAAACATAACGTTTTTTCTTTGAAAAGCTGCATCAGAATGAATACCTGGCATAAGAGATGAGCTAGCATGTAAAGGTGGTGTTTATGTAGCCGAGAGGAATTTTTGTTCTCATTAACATTACAAGGAAAGCTCTTGTTAAATTACTACATAGCTGTCTGACCATATCCAGAATGCACATACTCTGAGATTTTGATAAGCACTTACACAGATAAACTTCAAAAAATTAGTGTCACGTTGATTTTCAGAATAAACAAAAATACTGTAGTCATATGTGTTTTAAAGTTAATTCAGTATAAACTTATTGATAGTTTGTGATTTTCAAAAGGCGTGACAGAGAAATGCCAGAGTGGTAAAGAAAATACCCCATTGGCATTTGATGATCTCACCTAGAATATGGTAGCATAAGCAGGATTGGTGGATAAATGCTGAAATACTGGCATAAACAGGCTCCATAAATGGAGTAGGAACACTATTTAACATTATATTTGAGTATATTTGAGAGATATTTCTCCATTTCCAGTGGACAAGTAGTTCAACACAGTCAGCTGGAATAAAGTTATTCTATTGAAAATAATACAGATTTTATTTTCAACTGTGCAGAATTGCAGAAGAAATGGTTCTGAAGAAAACAAAACCAAAAACTCTGGGTTGACCAATTTAGTCTCCGAGTCTAGACTGAATTCAGGCTATACCTTTCTCAAAAAATTTTCCCAAACCAGTCATTATTTCATGGCTTCACTAATGATAAGAATCTGGACCGTTTCAAAGAGAAGGCATTTTACACTCAGTCGTTTTTAACTGAGACTGTCTCCTTTACATTAGTGATTATAATGCATATTTCAAAACACTCTGAGGTATGAAAGCATTATTTTATAACTGTTATTTATTGGTAGTTTTTGTAGTGACATTTTGCAGTTAGACAGTAGAGTGCTGAAATAAGCAAGTGACCGTAGACTATACATGAAGTCCAGGCTAGAGAAGGGATTTGAATCACTATCTCAAAGATGTGCAACAGAAGGCCATCTTTTCCCTTACCTATCATGAGATTGGTAGATTAGATGACAGCATGTTTAAAACATAGGAAGTGAGATAACCATAGTTCCCCCTGCTCTTTAAGTGCAGGTGGTAAGCTACAAGTCCTAAGCTTTCCCTTGTCTCAAACTTCCAATTTTAACAATGCAATTTTAGACCTTTCAGTTCAATCACATAGGTACCAGGAGGGAAAGATAAATACATGCCATTTGTCTGAGCTATTAGAAAAATGAAGGGGAAAAAAAAAAGCAGCCTTGGAACACTCCGGTTTTCTGAAATGTTTCACATGCGTTATGCCTTTCCTTATTAAATAAGGAAATAAAACCTCTGTTTTAGTGGAAAAAAATATTAGAAATCTTTTCTTGTAAAAAATAATTGAATTTTTACTTTTTCATTCCCAGTCCTACCCCTCTTAATACTTTTTATGCTAAGACTACTGTTTATTGTAACAATTAATGTCATGAAATTCTTTCTTCTTTTATATATTTAGTCATACATTCTTAATAGCAAAGGCTATTTTTTTTCTATTTTTCTCAGCACCTAGCAAAGTGATGTCCTCATCTATTGGAATCCTTATTGTTCTGGCATAAAAAAGAAAAAAGAAAAAAATCTAGAAACATTTCCAGAATCAGAGCCTTAGGAAACCTTTATTCAGATGAACTGAACAACTGATGTTTAGCCTATTTTTTTGTGTGACTAATCAAGGTATTTATTTGGCAATCTGTTATTTAGTTGGTCCTCCACCTATGAGCATACCAAGTACTTTGCCTGCCTTAGACATTACTGATAGATAAACAAAAGTCACAGAGCAGACATGAATATGTTTAGAATCATCACTTCCATGTCAGCTCTGTGTTATTTCACCAAAGCAATTTAGACAACAGAAAAATAGGAGGTAATCATTAGCAATTTGTTGTGCAGCTACATTATCTGAACACGTAATATATGTACCTAGGAATATGCAATATTCTGACAAGCCTGTTCCTACCGCTTTCCCTCCCCAGTGCCAAAATAGCTCATTCTACACCTGGAGTATGCGTCTGTCCCATTAGACCACAATGCATTTTTATCACCTCTGTGACCACATGTACAGCAGTCAGAGTCTCGTTAATAAATGCTAATAAACATATTTTTATCTAAATGGTCAACAGCTTCACACCATAGGAAGAAAGTTGAAATATATAGATTTATTGTTCCTTTGCAATTCAACTGTATGTACGTAAGTTGCAAAATGCTTATTCAGCATTACTCATTATTTTAGTGTGCTTGTTCAAGGCCAATGACGATTAATTCTATCTTGCTTAGTCTGATTCTTTGATATGTCTGTAAGAAGTTACCTGGCTTATTCTATTAGGATTCTCTCTCTGTTCTATCTACAGGAACAATGTATATTCTTTATGAAAAAGGACTGCATATTATTTTATTCTTCAAGATAAATCTCCTTCCTACACAGTAGTTTTTTATTTCCTCTATGATTTTCAAGCTAATTTACCTCTATTATATTTAAAAAAAAAAAAGGTATGTTTCTTTGGCCATAATGGCATTGGTACTGTACATTTTTTTCCTAAAGAAAATGTCTTCTATGAGGATAGGCTCTCCCTTTGTATTATATCATCCTTTTGGGGGGGAGGAGAGGGAAGGGTGTTTACTTCTTTTCCGTATAATAAAGTATTTGATTTTTTACTTTCAGTATCAATCTCCAGAGAACCTTTTTGAATGCCTTATAAAAATTTAAGTACATGATGTTCACTTCAGACTTCCCCCTTATCTATCTCTTCCAATTATCTCATAATGGAGCAGAGTGCTACAGCTCATACTCTATTTATATCTGTCATTTGCTTCGTTCTTAGTTTGTTCCCAGGCTAAATCCAACTTGAAGGTCTTGGCATGGGTGCCATTTATTCTTTTTCATCTCTTGTTGACATTCTAACTAGTACTTGTATTTTTATCAATCCTAGTCTTCATTGCAAGAATGTTCTTTTGTTAGCTTTTTGCCACGATTTTATTTAGTTGTGATTTTTAACTCTTTACTTTTTCTTTCTAATGTTGTGATTACAATTTTATGTCTGGTTACAATTCGAATTATCTGGTTACAGACAATTTGATGTCTGTCATTGCAACCTAATATCTCTGCCTGGAAACCTTATAGGGTTAAGAGTTCAACAACTGGAATATATACAACTAAGCAGAATTATGATATTCATTGGAGAACATTAACCATATATCTCAGACTACTATACCCATGCATGTTGTTCACATCCAGTTAGAAGGTGTGAACATTTGCGCTAAGAACATGGCTTATGCAACTCCCCAGAAATTGAAATCACTCCACACTGAGCATTATCTCATATCCGTTTAAAATATTAAGGCACTCTCCAACTTGAATGGCTATAGAATTGGGTCCTTGAGACTCTTAAAAAACAAAACCAACAACAAAAACACAAGACATTCTTAGGAGTTCATAAAGAGAAGAATGGGACAAAAAGCACATTGGAAGGAAAGCACTGGGATATGCAAAAATCTGCTTTTGAACTTCAAATATATTTGCCTTATATTTTAATTATTAATCGTATTTGTATGAAATCCAGATACCTTGAGGTCAGACCATTGTGGAAAAGCACTGTAGGGAAACAGAGGAACACATGACTTCCATTTCAAGAAGAATGTGGCAGAAGTCAAGGAATTTGCACCAAGTAGATAGAGCGCAGGACCAGAATGTCCTGATCAAATATAGATCAAACAATGAAGAATTCAGTGTACTGAACTACTGCTAATTGTGAAAACATGCGAAAGACTGATAGGTGAGATGCACTTTTAGCATTTGAAGACAAGAAAGATGAAAATGGAAGAGTGACTGAAGGAAAAATAGACGAGTTTACAGTAGTAACTGGAATACAGCCTCTCTCCAGACAGAATAGTGGCTTGATAACCTTCATGTGGTAGATATGTATTTGTGCAGATGGAGTAGGATGGGGTGTTCATGGCTCATGGCTGTGGGTAACTACTACTTCTCCAGTACCAGTTTAGGACAAAAAGATAACCCCAAAATGTCTCCTCTTGGCAATACTGTAGTTATGCATCTTGCACTTCTTTCAAACAGTTGCAACTATGCATGTAAAATGATCCATTTTGATTTTAAGAACACTACAAATTGAAATAGGTTGCTACATTATGCTTTATTTTAGTAAGCTAGCAGTGTATACTGCTGTTTAAGTTGACTGTGTGAGTTTATACTGCTGAAATTTAACATTGTAAGCTTTTTAACTCCCTTTGTTAAAAGGGTGAGAGTTCTCATAATATTAATCTTTTGCTAGTCATATTTGGATTTACTCAAGTAGGTTTCTTCTTAAAATCAAAGACTTCAGTCTGTTATTTAGCAGATTAAACTGGTCTGATTGGTGAGTTATTTAGCAGACAGTAGTAAGTGATAAGAGGAAATGTGTAAGATCAGAGCAAATTAACACTGACTCTTGTTCTAATATAGCCTCATTATGGTATACTCTCTTTTCCAACTTCCCCCTCCATGAACACTTATCCCATTATCGTGTATGTTCCCATATTTTCCCTATTTTGTCCTTGCCATCAATATAGTTATTATTGAAACAAATGACAGTTTTTCTAGAGATATCAAAGTGCTTCTGCTGCTATGCTCTGAAGTGCTAAAATGTACTCTGGAACTTTAATATTAGTTAACATTTACAAAGTGTTCTTAGGCAGCCTAATACAGACAGTGTGATTAAGTGAAGGCTGCAGAGAAACAGCTGTAGTTTCTTAGCCAGAGGTAGCTTGTGTTTTTGAGATGGGCTTTGGCTGGATGATTGTTAGCATGATCAAGTAAACAAGTGATCTGTTGAAATTGCTCCTGGAAGAGATCTAACATCCTAATAGAGACGGTATGTGATTTTTTTCATAATGCATTTGGAAACATTTTGGCACTTTATAGATCACTGTTTAGCAATTTGGCCTATAAAAATATAGCCTGGTTTCATGGAATTAATTACAAAAATATGATAATAAAATTTGTACAGATTTGAAGGAGGCAAAAAATGAACCAACTAGTATTTTGAAATACTGTTTATATCTTTGCCAATTACAAAAGTCCTGAGTGAATGTATAATAGAGCAATGACGGTTATTATTAATGCATTATGAATAGCATAGATGTTTTATAGAATCGGTGTAAGGCCTTTTCTAAAAGGACCAATTATAGAAATATGTATAGCCAGTGAACATCTCACTGGTAATACATGTACAATAGTTTACTATGCTAAATCAAGATTTAATTTTAAATATAATTATGGATGACACCATTTAAAAAAAAAAAAGACTAGATAGCAATATAAGCCCAGATACCTATAATCACATTTATGAATGCAATTCCATGAACATCACACGAACATCACACTGTACAACCCTCGCTCAACTAGAGTTTTTGGTTGTGGTTTCACCAATCACCCTTTCCTCCCAGTATTTTTATTATGAGCTGGGCAACTGCAGAGTTGGTCCATTACTTCTGCAGCAGCAAATTCATGCTAGCTGTCTTACACCAATACACGGAGATAGTTCATTATCACTTTAAGCCAGTCAAACATTGCAGTTCCATTAAGATCCTACCTTTTCTACAATTCCAGAGTGTTTGGTCCTGCTGTGCCTTTGCATTAACTACGATAATCATAAATGATATCAAACCTATGATGAAGGTGAGACTGATTGTCAAACTGATTCAGTTCAAAAACTTACTCTCCAAATTAAAAAAAAGAATATACACAGACACACACACACACACATATATATAAATATAAGTAGTTTTCAATCAGAGCAAATCCCTAGTCTGACTCCTATGGAAAACACTCCATTGTAAGGGCAACATGAGCACTCTCTTTGTGGAGATGGCAGGTTCTTACACTGCTCATAATACAACATCCTAAATTTACAATGTATCTACTGCTGTCTGTCAGCAGTCAGTATAAGCCCCTTTTACATAGTTTATATGCAGTTTTGTGCTTACATGTAATTCATACAGAAATCTGTACTGCTGGTCTATCTGGTAGTATGCAAATCAAGTGTTGGTTGGTGAGTACTGATAGATTTAATGATAGCTGGCATGAAATTGCATTGTTGAGAGCAGCAGAGAGAGCAGTGAACTACATGTTGATAAATAAACAGCCATCTAGTTCCAAACATAAATCATACAGCTACTGCATCATGTAAACTAAAAACTGACTATATGACTTTCCTGGAAGTCTGCAATAAACCAATAAATACCAAACAGATGATTCAATGAGGACATGCATCTGACTACTTCCTAATGATTTTGCTGCTTCTGCAGACAGATCTCAAATCTACACCAGTAAATAAGTCTGCACTGCACACTTGTACGTATTTTCGGTATTATGTATACATTTGGCTGCAAGTTTATCACGTATGCATCACAATGTTAAACATTCAGCTAGCTCAAACTGGTAGTGGTAGACCTGGAAGTGCAGTCTAAGCTTAGGCTCATGTCCTAGACACCTCAGCACTGTCAGGCCTCTGGTAGCAGCCCTTTCTCTATTGTATGACTAATAGCAAGCTCAAATCAAAGGCCAAGGCTTGGGCCTCTCCTCCTTTCAGAGCTGCTATTCCCTGCTCTGCAGATTGCAAAAGTAGCGAAATGAAAGTCCATTCTTCCCTCGTAAAGTAGCTGTGGGCTACATAAGAATCCTGGGCATCTGCTTTTATTTGCCATGTTGTAAGTTTCCTCCTGCTTTCTCTTAGGTTTCATTGTGGTAGTTGCTCTGTGCCTCCTTTGTAATAATTTTCTCTCTCTCTTAAAAAACAAAAACAAAAACAAAAAAAAACAACAACAAAAAACCAGACGACTGCATAAATAACCAGTCCTGTCATTTGGCCTTTGTGGATTACTATTGCAATAGTGGTTTGGGCTGTCACACATTTATTTAAATTCTATTGTACTATATTGCACCTGTCAAGTAAAGGTTTTAAGTCCTTTTTCTGAATATAACATATTTTAGCTTATCAGTCCTACCCAGTTATTTATGTTTATATCACTATGTAGATATGGATTTACCTTCCACATAGCATAAAACTCACCCAGCCTTCTTCGTGCTGTATAAACTACTGTGAGTCTGCTACACAGGGCCCTGGAGAGCAGCTTTGGCACTTACTCCACACTCATCATATCCTTCTCTGGAGGGGATTAGGAGGTGATAAACGAAACTGTGGTGACAGCTGGGGGTGGCAAGAGGAAGTTGTGAGGATTAGGGATCAAAGGAAAGGAGTAAGTGACAATGATGGTAACAGAAAGTGAAATTGAGTACTTTTCTTCCTTCCCATCTCCCAAGGTGAAGAAAGTCTACTTTTTTTTGCTGAAGGAAACATGCAAGGGGTAAAATAATCGAGGAATCAAATATGTATATATCACAGGAACATAGAATTGTACATACAGACTACAGGTGATGTCACCGGAGACTAAAGTTAGCATCAGCTTAATTTTGGTGAAGCTCTAAATATTTGAAGTTTATATTGTCACAAGCATTTCAGTGCTTAGTTTCCCATGACCTGGCAGTAAACTCCTCTATTTTCTGAGAATATAGTTCATACCCAGATTGCCTTTGCAGAAAAGGCACATGTGAATTGTAAAGTAAGTGCCAAGCTTTCATTGACTGGAGATGAGTTTCATCTGCAAGTTTTTTTTTGTTTGTTTGTTTGTTTTTTACCTATAGCAGACTGAAAATATTTATTGAGAAGATTGTGTGATTAAAGTTCTGAGGCATCATGTTAGTTTTACGTCACAGGAAATGCGGAAGACATTTCACTGGGTTCACTTTGAAGCTCGATTTTTAGATCCAGAAACTTTGATATGTTCAGATGCTTTTTTTTCTCATGATTAATAGTTATCTACACTTCAGGTTTATAATTGTTTTAGAGAAACAGGCTAAATTTCCTGCTTCATTTCTCCTCCAAATATCAGCAATATGGTCATTGTGTATGAAATGAAGCAAGTAAGTTATGCTTAGTTTTTGTCTTGAAGGAAGTGGCTTTAGGAAATTGAAAAAAAATAAAAATCGTGTTAGTCTGAATGGGATCGAATAATTCAGACTGGTTAGAGGCATCAATTTGGTGGCCAATTTAAAAAGAAAGTAGGATCTTGAGTGTAAAATATATTCACTTTTAACTTAACACTTAGGAAGAAAGTCTTTCACATTTGAAGGACAAATGCAGGGTTGTTTTTCTGAAACTGCAGACACTTCCAGTTTATCTGATGCTTCTTATAAAGCTTTCTTAGTATTTTCAGTGAAGATGGCCTTATTTTTTTGCCATTTTTACTGCAGAGCTCTGTGGGAAGCTGTTAAATAGCTAAGAATCATTATCATCTCCATGTAGTTATGTAGAAAGCAATCAAGACAACTAAGCTAGGGCAAAGAAGTACGAGAAGAACATAGCTCCCAAAAGGGAGGGCACAGAATATAGATCACATCCCACTAAGTCAATGTGATACAAAAGGCAGCATAATGTCTTGCATAGTAACTGTAGTTTTATGCAGGGAATAACATTAAGGCTACAAAAACTTAAAAATTTTCAGAAGTTCAATACAAAAAATGAAACCAAAACAAGATTATTGTTTGGCTTGATGTATACATTTTGCTTGGAAAGTTTGAATAGATTTTCTGCTTAAAGAACAGTAAAGGAAATACAAAGTAAATTACGTTCTTGAACAAAATTTTCAGAGGGAAAACAGGAATTTGTGATTTTGACACGACACGTTGACATTTGTCTCAAAATTCAGAATTCCATTTCTGAAACTTCTCTCCTTAAGAAGTGTTAATCAGTAAGACTGCATACAAAGGTCATGTAAATTCTGCTGTTTACACTGACTGCTGTAGTTTAAGACTTTTTTTTTTCTCCATAAGCTTATATTTTTTGTGTGTGGGTACAGCTAATACCTCTATAATTTACTGTGTCTTATGTAAAAATTTAGGTTAACCTATTAGGCCCCAAGATTTCGAGAAAAATCTTAAAAATTTGCTTTTCTGACTTGATATAATTATGCTATCCATTTTTCAAGGGAACATTGTTGGTTTTAATGAAAGAATAGCTAACATATATAGCATAATACTGTAAAAAAAATGAAAGCAGAAAAGCCACCAAACAGAAGTAATAATCAAGCAAGATGTTAACAATAAAAAGCTGTGGAGTTATATCAGAGACTGATCAATACATATGCTCTTCCAAATCTCACGCTGACCTCCAGTTTTGTGTAGAATATGTTATACAGTTGAAATAGCAAGAAAACGCCTTTCATTTTGGGAGAAAAATAGTAATGAAATACGAATTAGTAAGGAAACATCAAGTGTGAATATTTTACTATTTGGTTATTTTACTCAACCCTAAGTGAAGAGAATCTTTCCATTGAGCTTAGTGGGCATTGGGTCTGACCTACTAGGAAGCTGGCCGTGCATTTCAGATAACATACTAATAACTCATAATTAAAGTTAAATTTTACACTTGGTCATGTGATACTTTAAAAATGACAGATTGGGATTCACCCACAAGGTTTTTTGTTCCTTTTTTGGATTTTTTTTTCTATATCCATCTGCTCTTTTTATCTTCTCCCTGCTGTTCCATTTTCAAAAAAACTAAATCTTAATTTCTTACTTTTTAAGTAAAAATAAAACCAAGATAAGTGATCTAATCTGTGAGGATACCATGCACTCTCAGTTTTGTCCTACTTGCTGTTTTTGAAAAGGTGCAGTCTTGAGAAATGACAGGGAAGAAAAAGGTAACTTAACAGATGAGCAATAACAGATTAGTGAGATAAGTCTGTCTTACGGATAAGAAGTGCAGTTTAAGTGATTTGTATTTCTCTCTTATTCAGAAGCTGACTTGAGACACTTGCAAGAGACCAAATTTGAGAGGAGCATTTGCTCAGAATTTCGTTAAAGTCAAGACACTTTGGTCTTATCCTCATTAAACAAGACACCTATGCACACACAGCGCTTTCTGCTGTTTGAAGTCCTGGGCCACTACAAAAAAAAACAAAACAAAAAAGATAGCTGCTATGCCTAAACAAAGACGACTTGTTTTCTTATGCGTAAGAATGGTGCACCTCTCTAAAGGGAGCAATGAGTCTTTGAGATTTGTATATTTTGAGATGACAGAGTCTACCAGAATTTAAGGCTCCTGTTTATCTGAACACCTGTTTCTATCTTTATCTGGGCAATCTCCATGACAATGTCCCTCAGTATTTATCTGCTAGCTTTGTAAGAGAAAAGTGTTAAATTGAGAGCATGGAAACTGCATCCAAACTTATTAACATGTGATGTTATTTCACAGTAAGTTTTATTTTAAGTGTTGGAGTAGGAATGGTACAACTGCATCACCCCAATCCATCTATTTTGAACATGCAGTGGATATTGCAATACATGGTCTCCATTAAGTTTCTGATTGGCTTGAGAAAGGGGTATCTTTTAGAGGCCATATAGCAACAACAGTAAGGGGGCCCATATGGCATTTATACAGTTCAGCAGAGTTTATTAAAGCCCTGGTATCTGTGGGCTATCCTAATATGCAATACTGGAAGTAGGCTGAAAATTGATGAAGTAATCCATGAGGAGAGGGAAGACAAACATCTCAGATTGAGATCTCTTAAGGTTATGAAATGGTAACAGAGACCAGTAAGTCCAGAGATACCCATGGCACAGGTGAAGATTTTGTGCGTTAGGAATTCAGAAGGAAAGGAATGACTGATTTACTATTAAGGTAAAAGATAAGATGACAGGAGGAGATGAATAATAAAAAAGAAAAAGGAGAAGTTGCCAGAGGTAACACTAAATTAATGACACCTGGTGACAAAGGTCTGTGGAACTGTTGACAGTGACATAGAAGGAGACCTAGAGAGAAGACTATACATTCTGTTTTGTCTGTGGTTAAAGTTAGAGGTGGTAGTGCTGTGGGAGAGAATGAATTATTTCTGCAAAAGAAAAAGCAAAAATAACCAGAATTGACCAGAAGGAGAGGAAGTTCCCACAGGAGAACAGAAAAGGACTAGTTACTAGGAGGAAGGTAAACAGAATCCCAAATCACATTTCCAGATGGTGAGAGTGTAAAGAAGAAAGGTGTGTTGAAAGCAAAGGTCCACGTACAGAATTAGACCAAAGAAAAGAAGCCAGAGGAGTGTGCCATTTTCTCTGTGTTTTCAGGTAGAGTAAAATGAAATTCTGTAGTGCAGAGGAAGACGGGACAGGGTGAGTTCTGCAAGGAACTGGAGAAAAGGACTGTGGAAGAAGAAATCGGAAATACTTTAAAATTTGAATGAAGGAATAGGGAGGAGGATGAGTTGGAATGACAGGATGGTGGAGAGCAAATTGAGTGTGGAGAAGAAGAGAGGTCTCCGAGGACCAAGGAAGGAGGTGGGCAAGAATGTAAAGAGATGGAGGGCTAGAAAAAATTCCTGAAACAGTCTGCAGAGTCAGGGATGGTCTTTAGAGCTTTAATTTAAACAGAAATGTGTCTACCTGGGGAAACTTACTAAGATTTTTGAGAGGGAATGAGACAATGAGAGTCTTACTAAGGTAACAATTAATTGGAAACATTACGCAGACAGAAGTTTGGTAAGCATTAATAAATAGGTTCAAACGGAAGGTTTGCAATATTTAGCAGTAAAATACTATAGTAAAAAAAAATTCTAAGAACAGTAATTTCTAATCCCTTCATACAATGTATGTGGTTCACCTAGGCAGGCTGCATGACCCTGTGTATGCCTTGCCTATCACAGAGCAGATAGATTCCATGAATAGACTGCTGTAGTTGTAGGAGAAGGATCTGCCAACTAACTTTTGCTTTAGAATGTCAACAGGTGATAGGGACATGTTGTTGTGATGCAGAGGAATAGAGCATGTTAGGCACATGGATCCTCCTAAGGCAGTTTCATTACTCATGAATCACCAGCTGTCCTGTTGCCTTTCATAGTAATGCAAACTTTCCCTTCAAATAAAAATTAAAATATTTTTTGAATGGTAAAGAGAAAACTTGGTACAGAAAAATAATTTCAGGAAGGCAATAGAAATCTGGTGAACACAGAATAATATGTGAGGAGAAAAAATAAAGATGTAGTGTTTTGTGGTGGGTTACCGTGTCTTTCACTCCTAACACTAATATATAGTTAAATCCAGGTTGACAGCAACTGAAAAGTCTTATCAGTGTGCCTGATATTCAACAAATTTGTTTCAAGTCTCTTTTTGAAAAGCAGTTGCCAACATTATTAAAAAACACAACCAATATTCAGTTACAGTTAACTGGCACAACTACATACAACTGTATAGGGCCTGGAATCAAACTCATGAAGTATACCACATTACTCAGGGCTGCTGCAACATCAGAAACTTAAGGGAGAGATGGAAGGTACTGGCAGCCTCAGCAAGGTCTCCGCGGTAAGCCTCAGATAGTGCTTCCCTGGGAAATAGCCTCTAGTTTTGAGGACATACAGGACAGAGATCAGACAGAATGCTGTCCTTTTAACCACTTCCTGAGCCATGGTATAGGTGTAAAATTAGATGACATCGCACAGTATTATTCTAAAGATGCAGTCATTTTTCTATTTTGGCAAATAGTAATAGAAAATAGAAAATTAGCAGGACAACTGTTAGCAGCAATTTTGGAATCTGTAGCCAATCAGAATAAGAAAAAAAATACAGATCAAAATGTTAACCATGCAGATATGTTTTAGAATCATGTTTGGAGATCATTTAAACTTGGCAAACAAGCAGTTCAGACTAGTCACAGGTGTGATAATGAATGTTTTTAAATAGGAGACAATTACAGCACTAAGACTAGTAAATCTAGAATAGTTAAGTCAAACTAGAACACCTGGGTAATAATATCTTCCTTGTGTTCTGCAGGCATAATAGGAAGAGTGCTTTGATTCACCACTCAAGAAAATGCTTCATTTCGTAATGAGAGGAAACACTAAGATAAGGCAAATGTAAATATTTTAGATCTTGATTTAAAGCCTGGGCGGTTTCCAGTCATACGGAGTTTGAGTATACAGCACCTTTTTTATTTAGCATGCTTAAGGGCTGTAGGAGCTAATTTACCTGAGACCCCCATAGTTGTTCTGGGATGTCACATAGAATGAGTAGTGGTGGCTGTACAGAGCCCAGTGACTTGAGAAAAGTAAAAACCCTGAGTGTCAAAATACTTCACTACAGTTTGAAACTCAATATTCTGTATGTCTTGACAGTGAAATGAAGAGATACAGGCAATATTGTACAAGACAGTATCACACAAATACAGTTCTGCAGAGCTCTTGAAATTATCCATTGGTTTATTCATAACAAGTAGATAAAGTCACCTATCAGAAAAAGACCTTATACCTGTCAGTTTTAATTATTCTACACTTGTTAGAAGTATTCTTTAAGAAAATACAGGGCCATATTGCAAGTATTAGATTTCATCAGCATAGTGCTTGGCAAATGGCTTCAGTAGAGACTTAGCTTTTAAAAACTATGTCCTAAGGTACCCAGACAAACATTGAGGCCCTGATCTCCACAACTCTCTTGTGTCTTGCTCACACTGCAAGAACAGACTAACAAATTAGGATGCTACAAAAGCTACATAGCATCTTTTCTGTCCCTCCAATAAGTGGGAGCAGACGAGCCCAAATGTTTTGAGTTGCTGTCATTCAGTATGGAGAGGAACTGGAAAAACTCAGAACATCTGTTTAGTGTTCATCGTGACCTATGCAACTGAAGACTCATTTCTCCCAGAAACAAACAGAAGACCTCCCCAGGCTAAAAACCAGTAATGGAAAATTATTAGTCTTACTGTTGTTTCCTTCAGCATGGGAAGATGGAGTATCATTTGACAAATGGTCTTGACTGATCCTATCGATTCTGATAGAACAAGAGGGCCTGGAAAGTCCGGTGCTTTAATATGACCGTTTCTCTGTGAAGCTCTAAACAAATCAGAGTTCCAAGTATTTCTGAATTTGCAAAACTTCAAAAAAAGAAGACAAGGTCTACCCAAGACAGTCATTAAAAGACACTAGTCTTTTCTTAAAAGCTGTAAGAAAAAAATGTCCATTCCTGTTTTCACTGTAAAATAAGCTCTGACAATTCACTTTAGCACTTCAAATACTGCATTTTTAAGCACCTACCTACACCATCCTTAAACTTTCAGGTTTGAAATCTAACAGGATTTCACATATACTGGATTGGCAAATCCCAATTAAAAAGAACATGGTGTCTGTATTACAAGGCTCTTCTTGTGGGAAAAACAACATGAAATGTCCCTTCCCATAAAGACAGATTTAAATAAATGGATACAGTTATCTTCAGGTTGGTTCCACTTGTACAGTTGATGCCTTTTCTTGGCTCCAATGTCAAGAAATATTAAGCATAAACATTTTGCAGCTCTCAGTATGCACATAGTGAGAAATCCCACTCATACTTTAATTCTGAAAGGATTATTTTTGCCACATCTGCTACTTTCTAACACAAAAGAAAAACAATTTGTAAATTTGAGGGTGCAGGGTAATATTGTAACTACAGTAAAATGGGTCTATGGAGTTAGAATGACATTATAAATAGCAATGGAAAAATGCAGGCAAAATTAGTTAAGTAACTGATTCCAGTGATATACAGTCATGTGAAAAAGGACTTTGCATTAGTGTCCTTGACGTGAATTAGTATTTTCCTGCTATACTTTGCATTATATTAAAATGTACTACTCAAATTACATCTTGACTGAATTAGTAGAGTGCAATGTATACTTGTACTTTGGGTACTTCAAGATGTGTTTGAAACATTCCACTGACATCTCTCTTCTGAGTTTAAAATGGAGAAGACCACTACTAACAGTATTTAATTTTAAAAGGAAGCTTTTAAAACAAAAGAACAAAAAAAAATTAAGCACACCCACAAGAAATAACAGTATGTTTTCAATAGAAAATTCAATAGAATCATATGATTTCAGTTGTTTGTGCCAGAGATATATTAGCCACGTTTGTGCATTTTCAGTAAAGCTGAAGCAAGAATCAGTAAAGCAAAAGACCTGTTAACTCCCCAAAGCAGATTTTCATGGAATATTCAATACCTACCACGTAGAAAAAGTCAGAAATGATTGACTATGTACGCAAGATCCTTGTGTTCATTAAACATTTCTGTCCAAGTAACCATCATCAAGGAATAGTGTATGAATCCATCAGCTTGACTTACTTTTTGATCAGGGTGGACTGAACTACAACTGCCTTGTACAGGGAGATGAAAAACATGAAGAATATTGGGAGCATAGGACAAAACCAAACCTACTCCGTGGGCCAGATGACCTACATACACAGATCCCAGCCTGCACTGCATGTGTGCCATTTCATCAGCACCAGAACCACCAATTCCGTTTGCTTGGAACCAAACTCCAACTAGGGTTTCTGCTGCAACAGAATAATCATGTTTTATATAAATACATTGCAGTGAACATTATTCACTCGAAACATCCTAACTAGCGCACGAGTGCAGAAAAAGCTTTTGCAAGCCCTTCACTGATAATAAAAGGTGATCTTAGTATTGCAAGTGAAGATCAGAATTTATTTGCGTTGCTCCTGAAACGCTCATTTTCTAGGTTACGCTTCATAGCAGGAATAAGACAGAAAAGAACAAATACTTGGGGTAAAATTTTAATAATTTAAAGACCACAACAATGATTGAAGTACAATGAACATTCTCCCTAAAAATAAAAAGCAGAATACTGAAAAAGAAGAGTATCCAGAGGTTTCTGTCCTTATCCCTGCCAGCGGCTCCTTCAGCCATTCTTAGTTTTACTTTGTTTCTTAAAGGTTGCTATTTACTAAGTGAAATATTCTGTCTGGTAGCCAGAGTATTATGAAATTTTACAGTGATTATGTTTGTGATAATGCATTTCCTGCAAACGTAGAAGGTCAGTATAGTTTTTACTGAAGTTTAAAAAAACAAAACAAAAAACCACCAGGGGAAGGAGGAGGAGCTGAACCATAGGAGCGGTGTTAGCAGCATTTGTGGTACGTTTTGCCATGGAAACTGCTGCAGCGTGGAATCCCAGTGTGCTGTGAGTGCTGGTTGCTAAGGAAAGCGAGGCAGAAGCAGACAGCTGTGAGCGGGCTAGCAGAGCAACCCCTAATGGCAGTGGTAGGGGGGCGATTAGCTCCCACATCCTCTTTCCTCAATATCACTAAATCGCAGCTTTCTGTTAATGTGTTGTTCTTTCACGGTAAGTGATGACTAATTTTCTTACCTAAATCTGAGATTGAAGTGTGTGTAAAAAGATTACCAGTACCGTGCTCCTTTTAAGTAACACCTCTCACTTCAATAGCTTGTGCCACTTTGTTTACCTACTAAAATACGTCCTTGAAGATTAAGTATATACACTTATGTTGCAGTTGCCAAATCATGGGAAATGTTTCCCACTAAAACTGTCACTGCATTAGTGACAGTGAGTACCTTGGGAAACGTGCAGAAAAGAACTGAAGCAGAGCTCAGGCCCCCACAAACCTGCTCACCTACTAATTAACCCCTGGACACACTTCCTTAACTTGCCTTAAGGTTACCAACAGTCTAAGCTGTACTTCTGTTAATGCCAATGCCTCCTGCAGTCCTGAACAGCACAACACTCAGTCCATGTTTAACCTCAATAAAAGCCCAGTAACAAGATGTTTGGTGTCTGATGGGCTTTTCCTCTAGACCTGGGGGAGTTTCTAGGACATTCCTGCAGGCCCAAGCTCTTCTAAATACACAGTTGTGGCTACTCTTAGTTTAAAAAGGGGAAGGCAGGTGCATTTCTTCTCTTTATTTCCAACTGCTTACAGATCTTACCTCAGAAGGGATAGAGCCAGGTATGGGAGGAAAGCTGGTATATGGTAGAACGTACTCAACTCTATCACGTCATTGCACAGAAATAAGTTCAAAATTGTGTAAGTTACAGAACTTAGTTCCAATATGTATAGCTGCTTAGAAATAAGGTTATGTTATGGCATCCTTTGAAGAGGAAGCAGTGTAATTCCGCCATTCACTTTTGCGATTTCACTTTAGCAGTAGTACGACAGTTCTCAAACTGAGGACTGGCTTCTCAAAGAGGCACAGAAATTGTTCTGGTGTGATGTGAATGAACATTCATCTCTGGAGAAGTAGGATTTGTGAGGGAGGTCTGGCTCATTGAATGTAGCAGGGACTCCAGTGAAAAGTGAAGTTACTGCTGCATTCATCTTAGAGCAAGCAGCACAGCTCCACAACTCTGGAATAGCCTAAGCTTTTCTGTACAGTTAGCATACACCTTTTTCCCCTTGCCAATCTCTGCAACACTTTTCATCTCCCTTCTAGTTTGAGAGCTATTGCAAGAGTTGTACTCAGACTGAAAGGAGGGTCAGACACATGAGATGGATCCTGTCAAGCTAGGGGGAATGGAGGGAAAGAAGATACTGTTGCTTTAGCATATGATTTTTAGTATGATTTTGCTTTCAGGTCTCATGATTTTATTGTGACAAAAACCAGTGAAGTTCAGAGGGTGGTTTGTTTATTGCAGGAGCATTTGATTCAAGGTGAACACAAACTAGTGAGCATTTAACAGAAACATGAATGCTTAACAAAGATGTGAAGATAGGAAAAGGAGGAATCATTAAAATGCCAACTTTACAGAAAGAGTTAAGTTGATATGGAAGGTTTAACCTGAACATCAATGAAGTCTTCCTTACAAAGATGCAGATACAAGAGTAAACTTCCAGTGAAAATTCAAAAAATATAGAAGCTTCTGATTTTTCAGTGTAGTGTCCAAATACTAATGAAAATGATTCTGCATATAAAAGGGATAATGTGTGTAAAGGGAATAAACTAGATACTTTTTTTTTTCCCCTTTTAATGTTAGCCACTCAAATCTGAGTGAGCTTTTGGCTGAACACTCTCTATGTTCATCCAGTCATACAGAGAGAACAGATTATTAGGGAAAAGTTATTTTGAAAAACAACATTTATTGTCTTTCATATTCAATTCTAATCCTTCCTTTTATATTTCAGGGTGCAAGTTGAATTCTATATGAATGAAAATACATTTAAGGAGAGACTAAAGCTCTTTTTCATCAAAAACCAAAGATCAAGTAAGCAGTTGGATTAATTTCTATTAAGCATAATTGTGATACTTTGGGTAGAATCTAATTCCACTGAAGGCAACAGCAAAGTTATCATTCATTTTGTTCTGAGCTAATTCTTCCCCCACCCCCCCACAGCAGTCAGTATAAAACTTAAAACAAAGTACTTGTTTTGTGAGATCAAATATTTATAGGAATGTGATTTTATTGTTGTATAGTGATCAAGCTGACTAATTTACATTGATTTGACATTGCAGTGCTCATTAACAAGTCCCGACCTTATGTCTAAGAAAGAAAAGCACCTCTAAAATGTTGGAAAAGAAAGCAAAAAGCTAGATGCTTCTGCAGGTGTGTTTAATTTTTATTAAATATTCCTAAATAAATATCAAACCTTTTCTGTACAAAAAAAAAAAAGTGATTTGGAAAGGAAACTAATGGGAAAGAACCAAATTCTCAGTTTCCCGAATGTAGTGGCATTTTAGTCTGATTTAACAATATATCTTCACTGACATAAGCCACTGAAGTTCATATGCCATCAAAGAAGAGAATAATGTGGAAAAACTAAGACATTCATCTTTATATACATACATGCAGCTGATGCAAGGGGGATAAAAACATTGTATGTATGTTATCAAATCTTGATTAAACCAGTGAAGTTCACAGCTGAGAAGACCAATAACTGAACTTGATTTTTTTGATTGACCACTTCCCCTCACCCTACACCTGTAAAGAACTAAAATTAGAATAGTATTATACATACAGTTTTATACATTTTATAAAAGTTTGTAAGATAGGAAGAATGCATTTTGGTCTTTGGAATACAGTTAAGATGGCTCCATGGCATTGCATCTGCAAAAGGACAAAGGAGAAAAGAATGAACTTTACCATCTCAGTGTCCCAATCTTAAGAAAAAACTGAAGAAACTACATCCAGTTTAAAAAAAAAAAAAAAACAGACCGACCACAAGATCTATCTGTAAGACCTAAATACTAGTTTTGAATCACAGGACATGATCTTTTTATTGGCTTCTTTAACTTTCAAAGTGAGATGGGCAAAATATTCCACTAAGCCACCCCACCTCCCACAAAAAAAAAAAAGCAAGAAAAGCATTGTACTGTGAAATATTTGATATTTTCAATTGATCTTTGGAATTACTTGCAGATTTCCATCCAGAGAATCAGGGCTAACAAAGCTGCTGGAGGTTCATAAGTTTGGGTGATGGAGAAATCTTTATTTTTTTATTTTTTATTTTATTTTTTTACACTTGCAAAGACAGCTTATGGGACAAGTCACCTTAATTCAGGTGCCAAATAGCATAGAAAGCAGAGGGCGGCTACCTCTGCTAGTAAGTGATGTGGATAGCCTTTGAGTATCTTCATTTCTAGACTTAAGATAGAACATAGGGTTGTTTATTTTTAAACACATTGTTAGATATTTAACTAGATTTGGTTGGTAAATTTGTTTTCTAATGCAGATTTTTAGTTGAAATAAGTCTCTAATTCTGCATTAGCACAGTTTAGAGCTCTATTACATTTTGGCCAATATGAAAAGAATGTGTACAAAGCTTTCAGCATACCTAAAATAAAGAAAGGAGATCCATAAAGAACAATTTCATGCTCTGTTTTATATTTACAAATCTCTGTTACAAAGAGTGACGTTTGCTCATAGTTAGGGATCAAAAAGTTAAACTAAATTTACATTATAAATGTAATTAATTGCACCACAACTTCTCAGATAGTTTTAGTTCTCCTCTGCTTTTTTCTCTGTGACTTCATTTGTCTCAAGTAGTTTATATCTTTATAGCCTTCAGCTTCTGAGGTAGTTGATACAGCTTGTAATGGAATAAGACAAAAAAGAAAAAGTATCCCAAACTAGAAAAAAAAAAAAAAAAAAAAGAGTATTATTCCTGGCTAGAGATGCAGTAAGCAGTAAATAGCCTTCTTTTTGTTCTCCGAACTAGTCCACGAAACAGATTTGATGCACTGTTCTTTACTTAGTAAGAACATCCATAAAAGTAAGACCTGACTTATTGCAAAACTTTTCTCACTGATAAGATAGGAAGGTTCTGAAGACCTACTTGCTTGAGATAGGGCAAGAATTTTTTCCCCCTACTTTGATCTTAACAAGATTTAAAAAATACTTGTATACAAATACATATTTTGATGGCAGAACTGAAGAGCGTCCATTTAAAAATAGATAGGTTTATCAGCAGCAGCATAAAAATGAAACGTAAAATTAGTTAATTGGTATGAATTCATGGCCATTACTTAGCCAAGTGCTTACCCTTCCGGCCAAGCACATTAAGAGAATTGTCATAAGTTACTATACTGGGACATCTCTTCTAGGTTATGATTGGTTAAGCATTGGTCTAAGGAAGAGAGTAGGAAGCAACTGTTGATTCATCCTATTGGAGACGATTTCAAGCATCAAGGAGCTGATAAAGACATTGCCCTTTAGATCTTGAGAACACTGAAAGCCTTCTTTCACATACTAAATCTCTAATTCCTATCATTGCTGATTCTACCGACACAATTATTTTCTCAAGTTTTTAGACAGTATAACTAAATCAAACTCCAGATGTTCACCAAACAGTTTTCACTAATCCTCAAGACTTCACAAGCAAGTTTAGATCAGAGAGTGAGAAGTAATATGTGGTCTGGTGATATTACTCCAGAATTTATATGAATTTTCAATAGAATACTAGTCTAATTGGATCATAAACACATCTGTAGCATGAAACATATGTTTCATTCATTATTCCAGTTTTGAAAGCATTTCTGTGAACTGGTAAAATAAGACCTAATCTACATCTAATGCCAACCTAGCTACCACTCAATCTTTTGCAAACAAGTTTATAATCAAAGTTCAAACAATACACAAAATGCATTTTAAAAAAAAAGTGTCAGCCAGCCACAAATAAGAGACATTTGTATGACTTGCTTGTACTTGCCAAGATCACACACAGCTTAAAGTAAGTCTCAATGGAAAAAGATAAGTGAAGTTTCAATTCAGCAGAGAGGGAATAAAGCAGATAACCATCATCAGGATATGAATTATTAACAGTATATTTTGATCCAACTCCTAAAGCCAAATGCTACCAAGATGATTTTGCTAAAAAAAAGTATGTTAGAGACTTATGAAGAAAGAATAATGGAAGGCAATAGTAAAATCTTCAGCTGCTGTCCCCATCACTCTTGCTTTGATTTAGATCAGCTCTCCAAATTGGAGGATTAATCTTGGAAAATGCTTGTAAGGGAAGCATCAAGAAATTATAATAATAAAAACAACAACAACCACCACCAAAGTTACAGTCAGTACCGGTTAAGTATAATGTACCACTATACTTAAAGCTGCTGACAAAAGAGGTAACAGATACATGTTCAAACTGAGAAGGAAACATTAACATTTGATGTAGTTATATTTATTTCACAAAACAGATTTTGAACTGTTATTATCAATTTCTTCTTTTGAAGGAGACAAAGCATCTATCACTATGGTTACGGGCACATGATGAAATTATAATCTCATTAAACAATTCATAACAGTATGTGACTGATGTAGCTGAATACAAGTTTCAGGCACCAATGTCAAAATAAGAAATATGCTGTGCAAGTGACCCTGCTACTTGAACAGGGAATGAGGAGAAAAAGGAAAAAAAAGAAATTAATCAGGCAACCATGTTGCTCCACTGACAGCATGTGAAATAGAGGACCAAAATAGTCAACCAGCAAACAGTAATACTAAATACTTTCTTTGCGAGAGTAATAAATAAAAAATTATTTTAAATTCCAGCCTTCTAGTGACTGCCCCCTCCTTCCCTGATTTGAAACCTTAGATCTCCAGAATAGTGGAATAAATGCATTTCTTCCAACTCACAGGCAACATCCCTACATTCTCAGGCTACAGAATGTTTTGACCAGAGAATACTTATTTAGTAAGCACATGTTAGTTAATACAGCTTTAGCAGGGGTGACTGAATATACTCTCTCCGACAGTACATCCTATTTCTGGAGGTTGAAGCACACAGAACTAGAGAAGTGATTTTCTGAAAGAGAGGATATACTTGGTTTGTTCTTCCCCATTAATATGGTAGTGCCTGAGCCAGTCTTGTATGACAGGTCTATCCTGTTGTGCTGTCTACATAACCGAGTCGGTGATATACATACTTTATGCCAACCAGAGCCCTTACGTGGAAAGCATGTCTGCTGTGAAAACTCTGTCTCATTGTGTGGGAGTGAGACATTCCTGTTGAGATATCCAGAGCTCGACACACTTTTAAGTATAGCCTAGAATAGATCTGGGAAATTTTAATCTTGAATAGGTAAGAAGTTTTAGACCTTTCAGGACCAAGACTTGAGAGTTAAGAGTCTAAGTTAGCAGCCAGGATCGCATACATTGATTTAGGTTTTTAATCAGAAAAGCACCATTTTCTTTTGGTATTGAAATCAATATATGATTTCAAATGATTATTATAAGTTGGCCCATTATCAATATAGAAAAGAAACATTTAACACCAATGTTAACATTTACAGAGCTAAAGAACAGAAGAAACAAGTGATAGACTTTTGAACTTATCTAACAAAGTTATATAACATGAAATGGGTAGGGGAAAGAAATCATGTTTTTTTTTTTTCCTATTTTGTTTTTGCATTATCTGTTCTTCTCATAATTGCTTCATTGTTACAGTAACCATTCATACTTTAGTAGAGTCCACAAAATGGTTAGAGCAGACAATTTATATTTTCTTTACCAACATTCAAAAAAAAATACAAAAAAGATTACAGTATAGTCCAAAAAAAGTACTAGAGTACTTTCTAATCAAATAATAGCACAACAAGACACTTACCTACCTTCTACCACCCCTTAATGCATCTACTATTTCATCCCCTTCATTCAGCTTTGGGGAATAAATAGTCTGTGGCTAATTAGGCTTGATAATACAGCAGGAATCACTTAGGTTAATGTTCACAAACCTAATTGCCAATAACAGCTGTGAGACGTCTCATAGTCAAGACCTACACACAGGATTTTAACCCCTAGTTTACAGATGATGAGATGCTGTAGAAGTCCATCCAGTTCTCATGTGATAACTTCAGCTTCACAGTTAAATTAATAAACAGTGTTGTAATAAACTTTAAGATTTCTTTCAGCAATTGAATGGTAGAATAATTAAGAATCTATTTTTCTATGATTGCTGTATGTCTCATTTTAATGAGAGTGGAACTAAGAGATACAAAGGGTGATTTTTTCAGACCTATCTGTAAGGTGTTCATTTTGAACAGAGGGCTGAGTAAAGTGAAGAAGTATGTAATAAAATCATAAGGTAATTATAACTATTTCCTTAAAAGGGAATGTATGTACACAGATTTGGGTATGCACAATGAGGCTGTAGTTCTCAAACCACAGAAATAATTATATCGAATCCAGCAGGCCTACTAACATGCATGCAACGCAACAATAAAAGATACTGTCTTTACTATGACTAGGTGCAAATGAAATCAGATCTGTGTGAGACCCAGTCAGTCAGCAATATTCTGCTTTGGACAGAAGGCTTCAGCTGCACAGAATAGGACTCTTGGTTGACATAACTGAAAAAAAAAATAGCTCTTAAGGTTGCCTTCCTTCATTTAACCTTAGTCAACTAACAGTTTTAACTTAATTAGTGAATGAAAATTTAAAAGAATGAGTTAGATACAAATATTTACACTGGTGAAATTTTAAGACTAATGAATTTAATAACAAGACTGAGGATTTAAACTCTAGTCCTCTAATGACTGCAAAAACCTGATTAAAATACAGTTAAGTTGCATTGTAATAGACAATGGCTCCAATTAGCACTGAATTAAAATGCCCATGTGATAGAACCAACTGTCCATGTGGGTTCCTTTGAAGGAATCCTGTTTCTGTGCAGTAGACCTATGTTTGTGAGATATACTGTAATATTTCGTGATAGTATTTAGTATTTGAGACGTATCAGCTAGAACATTTCAATACTCACATGGTCCATAGAACAAGTTGTTGATTCAGTTCAAGTTATGCATTCAGCATGAATTTCAGATGTCCTGATTCTTGGATGCATAATTATGCAACTTCAATGTTAAATAACTACAGTTTAATATTTATGTTAGGACAGTATTAATGTATTCTGTATGAGAAGCTACTGCATGAAGACTTTCAGATATTAATATTTAAATACTTGCCATTGGATATCCTCTGCCTATAGTTGAAAGTATGCCTTCCTTATGTTACTGTATCTTGTATCTCAAATAGTATATGCCATTCTGGTTCTCCTTTTGAGAAGGAATTTGTAAAACTACAAAAGATCCAATGAATGGCTTCAGGAAAGATGAATGGCATAGAATAGCTTTGAAGCAAATGATTGGGTAGATCTTCACATTAAACAGACTGAATCTTAACCCAGAGATTTCTGGAAGCTGGAAAGGTGTATTTTATGGGTATCTGACAGACGTATTCTTATGTTCTGTATGATATGCCAAAGGCCAATATCAGGGACAGGTTACTGGCTGGATAGACCTTTGCTCTGTTGCAGCATGGCTATTCTACCTCCTTTTAGTTTTACATTAAAAGTGGGTGAAACTATAAATAGTCTGAATTCCTGTATTTTCTTTTCTTTTTAATATAGGCCTGAGAATACGATTATTCAATTTTTCTCTCAAGCTACTAAGCTGTTTCTTATACATAATTCGTGTACTTCTGGATGATCCGATACAAGGACATGGATGGTAATGTTTGTTTTGTTATTTGTCCTCTCAAATCATTGTTTAGCTTATATAAAATAAATTAATTGTATGATAAATGTTTGATATTCTGCCAATAGGGATTTAGTTTTGTCTTCCAGATATTATGAATTGTAAAACTAGTCTTATATTTTGAATGGAAATAATATAATAATACTGTCTTTTCATTTTACTGATAAAATAATACTGGCTATTTGTGCAGACACTGTGCAACAGACAGTTGTGGAAACATATCTTTTGGTTTTATTACTACATAACATTTCTATGTATCATATTTATGTTTTTATTTATATAAAAAATGAAATTACAGACATCTGATTGCTAGTTTATGTAACAGTACTTTTAGGAGCTGTATAGAATGGTGGCTGGTAGGTGAAAAGCAAGGAGAACTGAGCCAGGAAAAAAATGGGCAGATGAACAAGGAACAGTACTTTCAAGGGAATAATGAATGGTTTCCCAGAGAATAAATTTACCACACAGGTATTCTGTGTTTTGTGGTAATAAAACATAGTCCAGGAACTATGCAGAATTAGTATCCACATCAGCTGGAATGGTTCAGAGCTGTTAAGGACCACTGTTTTTCCTCTTGGTCTCGAAGTAGCCCTAGATAGCAGTTTCCTTCTGGGGCGTCAGCTGGCAGAGCAACTACTAATCAGTAGTAGTTTGTTAGTAGTTTATTAACTCTCCTGCCAAAGAATATGTGTGTTGCTCTGCAGTTGTTCTCAAGACACCTGAATGGAAAGTCCTTTCAATGTAATTTGGAAATAAGATATATCATATATATAATAAGATATATCATATATATAATATACATATTGATATATATATCAATAAGTATATCATATATGGTTTTGACTTATCCATGCCACAAATATTAGAATATTAACTGTCTTACTTAAAATCCCAGATCCTGGAGACAAGCAGACAAATGCATGAGGTTGAGCTTTCATGCAGATGACATTGATGATAATTTTCTAGCCCTCTACTTTCTCTAAACACATAGAAGAGAGGGAGACCAAAAGTATATTATATGCTCACGATGTTCTGTCATTCTAATGGATGATTTTTTGCATACCTGCAATTGGCAGTATGATATTCTATATGGGTTGTTGGATACTCTGCTTTTTTTTTTATGTTTTATACAGTCAACCACCAATTGTAGAAGAAATGATATTTATAATTTATGCAATAATTTATGCAATCCTGTACTTCAGTTGTATTTGTATCCTGGATATATTCAGTCTTCTCAATTGTGAATGCTAATAAGCACCACTTCTTTATTAACTTACTTACTTTCACTTGGTTTGCTTTGTCAGCCTTAAATACTGACAGAAACAAAGCATGGATGCAAATACTAAGTTCAGGATAGAACTAGCACTCCTAACAGTTTTCGTACAATGTTAGGCAAAGGACAGAGTATGACTTCTAATTTTAATATTTGAAAATCAATTAAATCTAATGTGGGTAATACTCTATAAAAGTTAATGCACAGGAGAAATACTGTTTTTCAAGAATCAACTCCAAACTAAAGTGAGTTAAAGAAAATAGCAGTATATGAGAGAGGAATGTGTGAATGGGAAGTACAGAAAACACATTTGAGAAGTCTTTTGTGAAAACCTGTTGTAATAAATCAGAACATCTGAAAAAGGGCCAGAAAAAAATCTCCCTGGAAAAGCAAGAACTGCAAAAAACTGTATTTTTTGACTTCCCATGTATCTCTGAATGTCTCTTCAAGGAGAGGAAATGTGTAGGGAGGAAAAAAGTAGCAGAGTCTGCAAAACCTTTAACAGTGATGGAGAAGTGAAAAATCCATGCTTTATTTAGACGCAGCACCACAGCAAATCAGGAACTTAAAAAGCCTTCTTCAGCTTTCTAGATAACCTTGCTCTCTTCTCCTGCTTAGAGTTTATATTCTCCTCAAATTAGCCTTTCTATTGAAAAACTAAAGCCATAAAAGTATGTATCCTTTTACTTCTTCTGTGATATTGTTAAGAGCTAGCGCAATAAATATTAATTCTGCTGAAACTCAATGGTCCATCCAAAAATACCAGTACTTTTGCACCAACTCCTTACAAGCATTTTATAGCGACTTGGGAGAAAGAAGGAGACATTTTAAGCTAATTGATTCCTCTGTAAATCTGAAAAGAAGGCGGCACTCATGCTGTAATGAATGACTCCTAGTAATAGTCATATTCTACACATCTTAAAGTATTTCTTAATTCAGTTTCGGCCACTTTCTAAATCTCCAAACAAATGCCAAGCATGTGGGGTAAGCAGCATCTCCCTATCATTGACAATAAAGTACCTTTTAATGACTTTATGGTAGTGTGACTGGGCCCTACTGTATAAAGACTATGAATTTTACATGAAGATCTACTGTCTTTTTATGAAAAAGAGAAGTACAACATAATTGAATAGTTTAATGAGAAAAACTGCTGCTTGTCAGTACCTGGTGGACACAGCTGCCTGTTGCACGTGCCCGTATGTGCACTCCCTAAACTTTCAGTAAAAATGAGTTTGCCAAAACCTAGTTTTAATATTTTTAATAGACTACAGCAATCAAATAGGGACCATGTTAACAAAAAATTGCAAAGATCACAGTGAATTCCTGGGGCAGGGACACACAGTTTCAACAGGCCTATGTAATCCTGATCAGGTCCTGATGATTTTTCTTGTGACTAAAATGTCCATCATTGAACAATGTAGTCAATTGTCCTCGCTCAAGATGTTATTTCAGAATATGTGTTGTGAGTGTGATGTTGCACATAACTTGTAGTGACTGATGTAAGTCGATCATGATCTTCAGAGACAACTCTCACAAGATTATTCAAGTTGCTGCTTTTAATAGTTTGACTAGAAAAAAAATAAATGCAAAACAAATTTTCATTTGAAGGGAGGATTTGTACCAGCAGTTTAAGGAAAGATAACATCACATGTACATAGCAGCTATTTTTTTTTTTTACATCAAGGTCACCAATTTCTTGCTCAAATTACTGCTGCATGAAACCCCAGCCCACCTCATATCCTCACAAGAGGATATGAAATGTAGTTTGATGCAATCTTTGCTGTTGAGAGTATGGCAAGTATATGTGCTCTTTCTATCCCAACCTATCTGTGTGATAGGGTTCCTACTATGTCTAGATCTTCAATATTTATTCTGTACTTAGCTCAGCTTTTGAAAGTATACTTTGTTATTTTGTTTTTAAATTGTTTGAAAATAAATCTTTAAAACATGTAACTTAAAATGCTTCATAGTCTTTATCTATGGATACAGAACACATAAAGAACTACTTTCTAAAAATTACTTTATTTTTTAAAATGTCTATATCCATTGTCTAGTGTTTCAAACTATTATATATATTTTATAGAACACTGTTAATAATGTAACTAATATCCCTTTCCCCCATATGTTTATATGATTGTGTTCCCGTGTATATTTGCTAATGAAAATGGACTTTGCATGGATGTGATGACAACTATCAGTAAGGAATTAAACCGGGGTTGTTCCAATCAAAACTACACACCTGGAACAATTGATTGGTGAGTTCCTAGTTTAAAAAAGCAAACCAAAAGTCCACGTAGTGGTGGGAAGGGGAACAGGAAGACAAATACACTTCTGTCTGGAATGGTGATATTTTAACATAATGGTGACATTTCCATAACTTTCAAGCAAGTACTTTCAAGTTCCTGTATATTCAAAATTGAGTTTTAAATTCTAATTATTTCTCTGATTGTGTAACTGAACTGCTGGATTGGATGCTGTTGCAAGATCTCAATTCCTGTAATGCTTGTATCTTGCTGAAAAGAAATGGACACCCTTATTATTTAGAAAAAAAATTATGACTAACAGTAAATGACTAACAGTAACTTACTGCGCCATTGAGGGTGCCAGATTCCAGTAGTGCTCTATCAAGTATTATTGGGTTTAGTAAATACTAAAACAACATCAGATTTTTCCAAGATATGACAGTTCCTATGATGTAGATGCCATTTATATCATTACGCAGATGATAGCAGAAAATTCAAATGTAAGAATTGTCAAATTTCTTTTTCCTGGAACAGATAATTATTCCTCTGCATCTCTAGAATCAAAACCTCAAATTGATATATCCTTTCTAGAATCATAGGAGATGAAATAGCAGCCACTGAAGGGAATAAAAGATATTACTTGTTACTTTACTGGGTGTTGGATTACTCCCATGTGAACTCAGTGCTTGGCTCTGGATTAGAAAGACAAAGAATGCCAATACTCAGCAGATAACTACTGATTTAATTACTGAGATTTTTTTTTTTAATATAAGGCTGCTGTAATTTCCATTGGCATGTACAATTTGTTTGCTCTTGTTTTTTTTTTTTTTTTCCAAAAAAATAACCAGTTTTTATTTAATTTCATATTTATTTTTGTGCTATAATGAACAGGTCTCCTATTATTTGGGTGAATCGAAGTTTGCCTTTGTGGGGATTACAGGTAATATGTAAATGGCCAATTTAATTCCATTTAATAACTGTTGGCAATATTGATTTATATCATTTTAGTGATGTTAAAGGATACATGGAAAAGTTAATGTTAAAGAAATCTACTTGATGAACAAGCACAACAAAAGCATAACGTAAAGATAAGCTGATCTAACTGATTAAAATTTATATGCCTTTATGATGTATTCATAAAGTATTAAAGCTTATAGCAAAATATTGTAGAATTAGGATAGCCTTTTCTCTTAGAATTATCCATCTCTGTTGAATCTAGTAGTAAACATTTGCTATAATGATGAGTTTAAATTTCATAACTGCTTATGATTAGCATTATTTGACATGTGCTTCCTGGGCTTTCATGTTAAATATACTAGAAAGGTAAGGTTACTTCATAATATAGGAGCCATATGTTTAGAGGAGTATGTTACAAAAAAATGCATTACATCAGTCCTTGGTGGGTCTCGGAGATCTTTTGAATTTTGTGGTTCAGTCCTCAGTGTCCTGGAGCCTGATCACTTTAGAAACCCTTTTCTTACTTATGGACAGCGCTGTAGTCAAGTGGTGTTACCACCCAATGCAGAAACTCAGTCATAATTGTCCGTCCTTTCTAAGGGATGAAAAATTACTTACAGGATTATTGTGTTGGTAGTTGAGGAAGGGATGGAGGGTTTCATCTTTGCTCCATAGGCTCGTCCATAATAATCTACATTTGTTAACCTTAAAGGAACATTTCAGAAATCATGTTTTTAATTGAATTCTAAGGAAAAAACAAAGAAACTACCTAAAAGATATAATGTAAAGGAAGGAGATTTGCATACTTACTCTGTATTATTACAGTTTAGTAATTTTATCTTCTGGAGTACTGCTTTTTTATTGTTTTTGTTTTTCTTTAAAATAGGCAAAACTACCTTGTTGCTTCTCTTGGAAATCTGACTAACCAACTAACTAAAAATAATAGGACTTTCAAGTGCTTAATGTCTCTTAAAACCGAGCTAACAGTTATTAAAAACCACATGATTTATGGAATATATAAAATACTATTTTACATTGTTTGCACTTTCTCCAATACTTCAAAACCATTTGTGAGAATTCTCCCTGTGAAATACATGTTTGTACTAAGAATTCTGTAAGCTTCTAGAATGTTTATACCATTATATTCTTGTACCATGGTTTGTACCTCTATGCAATATACTATTTTACTAAAGAATCCCTTAATGAAAATACCTTTTAATTGCTTGCTTAAAACATGCAATTTGAGTAAACAAAGTTTGACCTGGACATTCAGATTACTCTATTCAATTGAATTAAAAAATACCGAGGGATTTAATTGCTTATGATTATAGTCTTATTCTAATAATTTTATTTAATAAACATAGGAATTTATACGTGTCTATGTATGCATATGCATATACACAGGCATTCGCAGTAGGATATATACAAGAGTTAAAAACAAAGATTTATTTTTATTTGAGAAACAACCTGATTTTATATAAAGATGTGTTACTTATTTGAAGAAACATTGGCTGACTGTGTGCTGGGCTTCCTAAAAACCACGGAAAGGCCACCCTGCAGGCTTTCTCACGTGTTATGCTTGGAAAAGAGCAATGGGACTCAAGTCACAGCCTATGCTTTAGTCAGAAAAATAACAGTATTTAAGCTTCATGCTAAATGCTGTTAGCTGAGATGAATTCAGAGGATGGATGGAAAAACTTTATTATCTTTTCCTTTTCAATGTGATGTTTTATGTCATATTCTTTAGCAGCCAGTATTAATGTATGTATTGTATCTCTTCACTTAAGGTTTCAGTGGCTTTAATAAGTCTCTTGGAAACACTGCTGCTGAGTTATCTGAGCTACAAGGTAAGTACTTTTAGTTGCCTGACTTGTATCTCCACTGAATCCAAAGCTGTAGGGTGCTCTGCTTTTTTCAAATCAGTACAGCGTTTCCAACATGTCTCTTCTGGGATACAGTCCCTAACAAGAGAGAGATGCTACGAAAGTGTCAGTTTTCAGAAGTATTCCTTCTGATATTATTAATACACATACTAACAGTAGACCACAAAACTGTAGTGAAACTTCCAATGAAAGTCATATTAAAATAAAAAGTAACCGAGTTAAGTGTTCCGGTACAATATTCATGTGCCTGCATTTGAGTCCACACTGATGTACAAGCAAGAATTTGAGAAAAACACAAATATAGAGGACAGCATATTGTCACAGGCAGCCCTGTTCTTGTTACCCAAGTTTATGAGCAAATGGTGAATATCTAGAAGTGGAAGTCAGAAATGGAATTTCCATTTTTTTCCTTTGTTCACTGGCACACTGTCATTTGAAAATACATTTTCAAAAGTGATCTTCGTTTTTGGATACCAATTTTTCAAGTGCACAGTTTTATATGTGTATGGAGTTCTTAAAGCAATGGACGCATGATTCCCATTGATATCAAAGCTGGGCCTACTCAATATCTATAACTCATATTTCAGGCTTGTAAAACTGCACACCAAAGACAGGCCAAGGCAGTATTTTATTTTATTTTATTTTATTTTATTTTATTTTATTTTATCTTATTTTATCTTATTTAATTTTATCTTATTTTATCTTATTTTATCTTACTTTATTTTATTTTTACAATTACAGGTACCTAGGTACCTATATACTTGTGTCATCTATCTCTGATGGCATTAGGCCTTGAAATCCTCTGATAAAAGAATGGGAATACAATATATTTTTGTATTTCATTCTCCTTAAAAATTATATTCTCATATTTTTATTGGATTTTCATCATGTAATTAATTTATTTTGTTAACTGATATCCTAGTGAGTTTTAGCTACTCTTCATTTTGACTATCCGGGAAAAAAAAAAAGACTAAAGTCATTTATCAAATTTCATGCAAAAAGACTTGGTTTACAAAGCTGAAAATATCTTGGATCACTTTTTTTTGTTGTTGTTGTTTGGATTTCTGAATTACTGCCATTCAGTAGCTATAAGAGCCACTGAAGTTACAGAATTGTATTTTGTGTGCTTATCAAGGCATAAATGTTTTTCTTAGTGCCCAATAATGCTAAGAGATTTAAAACTGTCTACTGGCTAAAAATTGTTCTTCTTAATCCTTGTAAGCAGCATATGCTATTTAGGTGTTGCGGTTTACAAATGCAAATCAATTGTAGGCAGAAACAATCCAAATTAAATTAACACATCTAGTGCCAAAACATAAAGAGCAATTGCAATTTATACAGTTCCTGAATTTATTAGGCAGTGTTTTATCCCTGTCCATTGGCTTGTGGTATGCACCAATTTCCGTAAGTACAGAAGATGAGAGAAATACTGGCAAGTCATCTCCCATGAGAAGTTATTTATTACTGTACAATGGGTATAAAGCTCTACTGTCCTGATTTGCTGCATATACCTGTCACAGAAGTTGAGGCAATTTTAGGGTGGCTATATTTATACTCTCTGTAAGGCAATAAGAAAAATAATTGAGGAAGAATAGCTAAGAATAATAACTAAGGAAGAATAATGGTACTGAAATGCACTTTGGCAATCCATATGATGCAAACACCTCCTTCCCTCTGTTCCTGTCCTGATGCTAAAAAAACTGGAAACATCGTGATAGAGCCATTTACCCCAGTTTTACACCAGCCTCAGTGAGCCAGAAAGGCACAATCAACAGCTAAAGCATTGCAATGCAGGATTTTAGAGATTTACAGGCTTCTAAGAAAAAGTGAGCAGAAATAGTTACAGACAGAAGAATTTGCCAGCAGGCTAGGCCATTACTTGTATGAAGAGTCAATGAAAAACTAGAATTATTAAAAAGATAAATTCTGTAGGACAGGAGCCTTATCTCCTTATCTGTTAGTGTGCATGTAAAAATAAAAGTAAGCCAACCTTGGAAGAAGAAAAAAAGCAGAGACAAGATCTCTATGTAGTATTCCAAGGTACCTAAAATGCAACAGGAGGAAACAAAAATACTATTCTTTGAAAAGAATGAAAACTTAATTTGTGAAGCTCTTCATTAGCTGAGAGAATGAGTTGACTAGTTAATGCAATTAGAATTCTTCATTTGAGCTGTCTTACTAACAGGTCATAGCAAGGAAATATATAGTCATATGGAAGCAGGGAACTGCTGTAGTAAAAATACAGATTTAAAACGTATACCTATGAGGTACATTATGATAAACAGTAAGAAAAATAGTTAGGCCTAAGTTATGTCTTATATTCTGTATTCACATTTTACATGTATGTTTAAATCTGTGAGACAAATCATCTTCCTGAAATTTGGTTACTGGGAGAGACTCCGTACGTGGCATTGGAATATCGCGTATATTCCTTATCAGACTTATATGTAAACCTACTTTGACTTTTTTTTTCTTCCCTTTTCTTTGAAGGGAAATATCTGGGAACAAATTCTGAGAATACCCTTCCTCCTGGAAATAATAAATGCTGTCCCTTTCATCATCACGGTAAAGCTATTTGAATTAATACATTTGCACATTGCACTTTTATAGCTGCACAAATACTCTTAATTTTTGTTGAAGTAAAAGTGAGTTGTGTGGATGATAGATTTGTGCCTGTGGGAACCAAAATCAGTCAACAACAAGAAGAAGGTAGTTTTCTACTTAAATGAAAACAATACATACCACTTTTTCCCCAAAAGAGGGCAAACAAAACCAAAGACCCCTAACTCAAATGACAGCACAATCAATAAAATAAACCAGCTAGACATAAAAATCTAAGAATCTTTAGTGTCTGCACTGAAAACTGACTGTCTGTATTTTATCATATTGTCTTATATACAGTTCATCAAAAAGGAAGACAAAGTGTTCTTTAAAGCCTTATGTGATACTAGAAACATATTAATAAGATGTGTTTTTCCTGAATGCTCCATTGCTGATAGTTTCTTGAGTAGAAAACTGTTAATGAATTTGTTAATTTTTCCTTCAGATTTTCTGGCCAGTCCTAAGAAACCTGTTTATTCCTGTATTTTTAAATTGTTGGCTGGCAAAGCATGCTTTGGAGAATATGATTGTAAGTATGACAAAGAAAATAACTAATTTGTAGTTTCTATTTTCTTAGTATATTGTCTTTAGTGGGATTTTGGCATTGCAGTCCGCTGTCCTACTTTGTTAGGAAGCTAACCAGTTCTGTAGTTATATTATACAAATGGTCAAGCATTGCTAAAGCTGCATTCTCCATCAAAATTAGAAAAAAATTATGTCAAGTGAAATCTCAAATTAGTATAAATTGCTACTGTGCCAGCAGGGGAAAGTTAGAATGGTTGGTTCTTTTGCTACTCCTCCATTCATATACAATTACAGGGAACTCAAGTGCTATTCCTTAATTGGTCTTTGCAGCCTGTAATTTGTAAGCTAGATATGAGCAGACAAACCTTGAGGCAGTTTGCAATAGTATCAAAATTGTGCTGGGATGAACAAAGAACTAGTTAAATAATCACTGAATCACAGCTGGCTCTTTTGCACTCTTCTATGTGATCAGCAAATTCTAAGTGCATTTGAATGAGTGTATTGTATCGGGACAGTATATAATTCCTCTATAGAATCAGCTCATACTTTATTAATTCAGAGCCAAAAATAACAGCTATTTTCCATTAATGTAGAATGATCTTCACAGAGCCATCCAGCGTACACAGTCTGCAATGTTTAACCAAGTCCTCATTTTAATATCCACCTTACTGTGTCTTATCTTCACTTGGTAAGTGGCCAACATCCCTTTGTTTTTATTATAGATACTGACTTTTCTCACTTTAGTACATGGTGATAAAACAAGCATTGTGGAAATCATACATTGAAATAAAAAGAATAATATGCTTGTAATGAAAGTCTTAATTAGCGCCTGGTACTACTGGAGTCCTGATACACTGGGTTTGGAAACAACGTACATGCATGGGAGAGGGACTCATTCTCACTCTAAGGAAGAAAACACATATGATGCAAAAACACAGGATAAAGGGGTGGGGGGAAATTTACATACATACCAAGAGTACAATCTAAGTGGAAAAGTTGTTCGAATTTGAAGAGTGCCAACGGAAGTACCCACAGTAAGGCAATCTTCCTCTGACTGGTGGGACACACAGAAGAATGCAAAAAATCCCAGCCTTATCACTCAGATGACCCAGTCAGGTCCCCATAAGGAATAAAGGGGGCAGCTAGTAATAATCTGATTACAGAAGGTAGATTTTCTTAGTCTAGATTACAGAAAGTAGTGGATGGTAGGTTCAGACAACCAAAATGTCTTACTCCGAGGAACTTTTTGTTGCAAAATCTGGAAAACTTTTAAGTTCACAGGGGTTTGGGAAGCAGGGACAAAAATCTGTTGAGGGTATTAAATACAGACCTACTTGGTTCCTGAAATTCAAGAGCTGCATATTATTGGAAACTAGAAAAAGATTCGTAGGAAATACTATTTTATTGCCCAATTTTTATACTGTGCCTTAAGCATCTGCTGTTGACCAGGGCTGGAGACAGATAAAGTACGCTACATGAGTGTTTGATATTACTGAGTATGGTCATGCTTATGTTCACATAAAAGGATAGGGGTGGTAACGTAGCTTGGTAGCTCACTTTTAGTGTATGTAATTTTCTCAGCAGTAGTGCCTGGGATGTGAATGTCACATATGGAGGAAAGTAAGTGTAGGAAGAATACGTGTGTTAGGAGATGGCGTGCAAGGGGGCAGAGAACAGAGAAGATGAGTCTGTGTGGAAAGGCTTAACAACCCCAAAATAAGATTTTGCCAGACAGGGTGCCTTTGGGTTATCACACTGATAAAGTTTTGTCTGTCATTTTGGAGACAGTGATTTCATTTTCTCTTACTTTATTTCTCTAGTTTGTTCTTGATAGCCACTGGTAGGTGCTGCCTAACCGTTTTGGTAAGAACAGTGTAAAATAACATATGGCCTTTTCCAGTCCTGTCCCTCTCTATCCTTTATTTAAAAAGAGGAGTTTGTTCTAGCCAGTGGCTAAATGAATGGTCCTTTGTCTTATGGCCACACAATTCCATGACAAATGCTGCCAGTTCTAGTAAGCTAGTAACAACAAGATTTCCTAAGAACTTACTGTGACCATCCCTGGTTGATACAGTACAGAAGATGCAACTAAAATGCTCACTACCAGGCATTTTGATAACCAACAGTAAAACATGCAGAAAATGGCAAGCTCACCTGCAGTAATTATGTCTGGTCTCAACAGCTGTAGATAGCAGCTCATTACAGATCATTATATACTAACCTAGTATTGACCATGGTAGACTGCAAAATAAGCTAAATGGGATGAAAACACCCATTAATGCAGTAACTAAGGAAATTAAGAACTTTCAGAATGACCAAGAATAGATGTTCAGTCATCTGCAGCTTGCCTAAGACTGGGGTTCTGTTTAGGCAATTGTTACTATTGCTTACATGAACACACATAATGGTATTTTTATACTTTTTTACCCTTCTATGTATGACCTTGTATTGTAGAGTGTATTTTAAACATATCTAAAAAATTCTCTATAAACAGTCAAAATCAGCTTAATGTCTTCAATTATGTCATATCCAGGGTGAGTTTGAGGGAGTATTTCATTTTAGGAGACATCTTTTAGAGATTACATGAATTTTGTCATGCTGAAAGAGGAGCAAAGCCTGTTTCTGGAATCTGCCCTCTTGAGGATGGCTTTCACCAGGCTGTTCTCTCATACTTTCTACAACAGCAAGCAGTAACGGAGTGACTGTATTTCCCCCAAACACATATGGGACTAGATATGGATTTATCTATACATGTAATAGAACACAATGCAAAAAAAAAAAAAAAAAGTTTTGAGCTAGTCTGTTTTCCTAAAAACACATTTTGATAACACTTACAGATATTATCTTGGTCCACAGAGTAGTACAGCTGCAGTAATGCAAATTGATAAGCCTAGCTTAGTAGTTCAAATACAGTGCTTACAGTTTCAGAGCAATTGCACTCAGCCATAGTTTTGCACTTTCCCCTTGGAGTATTTTCAGTACTATAGAGATATGCTCATGGTGTGCTTTTGGTGGCAGTGCTAACTATCCCCCACTATGCCTCCCATCCCAGCTTTGAGGGATGAGTTGCCTTCTTTACTTTCTTGTGTAACTACAGAACTCTGCAGTTCTGCAAGGAGTACAAAATAGCTGGATGTCTACAAGCCTGTTGGAGCTGACATGTTTCCACAGATAATTCTGAAAGTACAATTTTGCTGCAGAATATAGAGTATAGGCTCTTTTCTGAGAGCCCATGTGTTTACAGAGTAAGAGGGATATTTATGTCAGAAGATACTTGTGTCTATCTTTGTATGTGTGCAAGTCTGGTGAGCAGCAACATGCCTCTCTGCCATATATCTGCCTAGGCAGAACTGAAATTATTCTTTCTTAAATGTGGAGGGAGCGTTCAGTCCCCAGACACTTAGAAATGCCTCAGCACCCCCAGGACCCTGGGGATGAACCGGGTTGGACCTCCTGACCTCCCACTGCTTTACAATGGAGGGAGAAGATTAGGTGTGTCTAAGACCAGTACGTTTTTGCTTGTTCTTCTAATGTGTAGACAACAGCATTGCATTTGCTACCATCTGATTGTCTTTCTCAACAGAAATTTACCTTAAAGACTAGTTTGAGGGATCTGCATTATATACACTAGCTGAAATGAAACAGTAGTATTTATAAAAAAAAAAAATTTAAAAAATAAAATGCATAAAATTAGCTCTTCCTCATCAACTTTGCTACTATCTGCATATGTGCTTTCAAAATAATTGAACTTCTATGATAGCTAGCAGAAAACCCACAGAAAATGAATTAAATTCTGCCTCTTACATCATCAGCAAAAACATCAGTTACATCTCAGCAGTCCTGTAAGTGGTAGGAACACATGTAGACACATTCCAACCTATGTTTTATTACTCAAATATAAGCTTTCAGATGAAAAGATAAAAAAAATTAATCAGTTTACAGCTAATTGGCTAATCTTGCAATTTTTAGAAAATCATTATTCAAGCTGTCCTTTGCATTTGGAATTTAGCAGGAAAAGGCTCGTATATTTATGCATACAGCTGACAATTTTCAGTGTTTTTACAGAACAAACAGTAATTGCATAACAACATTTGTGGTCTACTCTACTCTTTGATTTTTGATGAGAATTGTTTATGGATCTGGGAGTAGAACTCATCTGCAGATTAGTAAATTTATAAGCCTAACTCCATGTATCTGCAGTTTGCAGATTACATACATGGAGTTTTTTTATCTTTTCTTCTGATTCCAAAGATAGATTAGGCTATCAATAATTTCTCTTTAAATACCTCAGTGATCTCCTAACCAATTATTTATGTACTAAAAGAAGTGTCCTCCTATATGACAGACTGTTCAGCAATTACTGTTGATAGAGTTTTAGTGAAAGTTACAGAGCTAGTCAAAGTATATATTGTGTCATTTAGCTAATGGATGTTTGCATTTGCTTGCCAAATGGAATACTAATTACTTCTGTAAACTCTACAGTAAGACAAATAACAGTGAATTACTATTTCAGGCATCTTTCTATAACACTATGAATCATCTAATAAGACTTTGTTTTAAATCAATGTTAGTCATATATCACTATTATGGAATGATTAGCTTGTGAAAAAGGTGGCTACAAACAGATTTTTTTTTTTTTTTTCATACTGAAGAATGTAAGAAGCCTGCGCAAACTTTACTCATGTCTTCATTGAAAGCTCACTGAGGAAAATCTTAACGTTGCCTATCCTTCAGTGCTTTCAACATAAGAAAATTAGGATGTTTCCACAAACTCACTTACAGAATACCTGTAGTATGCCAATACTGTAGCCTCAATGTCAATTGAAAATTCTCATCAGGAGGAAACAGTAGGCAGAAGTTGCTCGTAAAGATGAAAACAAATCCAGACAACAATCTAGTCCAAACAAGACAAACCTTCAGACTTGGAACACTATGTTACAGAAGAAAAAAAGGGAGGAAAAAAAAAAGGAATAATCTCATATAATGTTAGCGAAAATAGGGCATCTCAATGCTCCGGTTCCTTTTATTATCAATAAGAGAGGCAGCCACCTCAGAATGCAGTGCAGATCTGAAGTTAATTAAATCACTTCATGGAGGTCTGCTTCTCTGCCCTTCTGATTATAGCGGGAGCCTACAATGGCAGTTCTCCAAGAAAGATGGCTAACATTAGGTAGGATGAACTCAGAGGACGTTGGTGGATTATGTAATGTAGAATAAGATGTGTTTTTTTGTGTATACAGTTCTTTCTCTGCTGTTATGTTTTGTTGTACAGCACACCCAATGCTCAGGTCTTGCCTCAGTTTATGATTTAGAGAGACTTGTTGCATTCAGAAATAGAACTGAATTAAACTGCAATTCTGTCATTTATTTATTGATCAAATCCAATGATTCTCAAATGGTAAAGCCCATGAGGTCTCAGGATCTTAAGGACTAAACAGGAGTTGTGGAATTTAAGTCCCAGAATATTTTAGAGCATTAATTGAAAGTCCTAAGTAACTGTAAATAATATAAAATAAATTATTCAACTATTACAAGAATCCCACAAAGTATTAAATAAGAGCAGTTGTTCTTTTCTGTCTCTGAAATGAAGCAGATCTGTCAGGAACTTGCTTGTTTCCAACAAAGAATCTCTGTTTTCTGTTTTGAAATATTCCTATGCTGTGCTGTCTAAACAGAAAAAATAGGTCTTAGAAGTAAGCCAGGTAGTACAGGTGAAAACTTTCAACTGCTTCAGGTGGTCAAGAATGATAAGTACCCCCAAAATCCATTGTACCAGCTTCCACCCAACACACGTCCTGTTTCTTGGTTGCTGAAATCAGGGCAGGGGGTAGGGGTAGTTTTCCTGTGAGTATATACGATTAAGATGGAGTTCTACTTCAGACACTACCTTAATGCTACCTTAGGTGATGGAACAATAAAAAGGTTGTGTAATCCCTGGAAGGTCAATAACAAAACATTTCTTAAAATATACATTTGTTATTTGTGGGCAGGTAATCTATAAATTCAATTAAAGTTTATCTGAAATATTACTTTCTGGGAAAAACTGTGTACAGGAACATGAAGACAACATTTTCATCAACTTCAGTAGGAGAGAACTGTATTTACCAATATAATATTAATTATATTTTAATAGAAGATTGTGGGGGAATTCAGAGTTGGCCCTAATTTCTGGCATCAAAGCAGTAGTCAAAGTCTCATTGATTTCACTGTGCCTGTGCCACATTTCTGTGTCTGCAGTGACCAAGCATTTCCAAGATTATATCTGGATATCATTAAAGCTGTAACAATATTACTTATATGGTGGTAATATATGTCATTTGAAAAACAGGAAAAAAAACAATAAACATACCCAAACTTTAAATTCAGTTATTAAAAATAACCAATAAATAAGTATTTTGAGATTTAAACTATTAAATAGACATTTAAGTAGTAAAGCAAACTGCTGATTGCATTGTTTGTTCATGTGTGTCATGAACTGACAAAGTTACTGCTTTGCATCTTGGGTAGATGTCAGGAGCTAATGCTCCTGAACTGTTTTTCTTAATATCTCATACTAAGGGAGTCAGCCAATCAATAGATGGATATATGTTGTTTTCAGGTACTTGTCTCAGGCCAAGAAGTTGCAGGGATAGCTGAGGACAACTGAATGTGAATCAGCACATTTTTATCTGTAGGTTAACTGCTGAGCTTTCAGCAGGGCCAGTACTTAGCTCCCTTATGGCAGATATGAACAGGCAAAAGGGAAGAGATTTAGCCAGAGGTAGTATTTCAAGTCAAAAATTTACTGCAGAGAATATTGTCTGACACTTTTACATCCTGGAAAGAAAACATAAGGACAAAATAGTCCAATGTTGTTAATTTCTTTACAGATTTTGAAATCTTGCTAGTGGCTAGTTACTATGATATACTATGTATATCATTTTTCAAACATACCTTGGCAAGAGTTGTTTATCAGGTTTGAATTTCCACTGAAGATGCTGATTGGTGATCCAGTGTAAATTTAACCTGGTGCATAAAAAGCATGTTATTTAAAGATAATTTTTCTGTTAAAATTTTCAGATCAGTAGCTGAATTGCTCTTTTTATTTTTTCCTGATTGAAACTGTGCAGTTGCCAGAAATGCATACAGAGTATGTTTTGTTAGGCACAGAAATTGCTAAGGTACCTTTGGTAAAATCTGCTGTATAAGAAGCATGTAAAACACAGTATTGTCACAAATAGTTGACAGTCTAGATTATTTAAATGGAACAAAATTCAGATAAAACTCCTATTGTTTATAATCAAATAGGGTCTTCTTGGATGGGCCACATCTTTCTCACCTTTGCTAGCAATGGGGATCATTTGCTTATGTCAGTAGTTGAAGGCCAAAGCCTTTGAGAAAGTTTGATGATGAAAAATTCCAATGACAAAACGTAATAATTAAAAAAAAGTTTCATGGATTAATGCCCTTGTTTATTTTTAATGCAACTATTGTATTGTGACAATACAGAAATATTATTGAATATAAATTTATTCTCTTTTTTCCTTTGGATGATAGTGTGGTATTTGTCATTATACATTTTAAAAAAGATTTTTACATTTTAAGTTCAAGAGTTCAGATCTTACAAAAAGCATTTGGCTGATCAAAACTGTTACAGAGTGCTGCTTAAGGAGTATAGGATACAGGCTACTGAAAAACTTTACGTTGTTTATGGAAGGCAGAACAGAAATCATGTTTATTATAGGCAGAGCAGAATTATGGAAGCCCAGTCAGAAGTCTTTTTGGCTACCCGTCAAACATAGTTTCTATGGAAACTCAGATAATTATACAGTGATTTTCATGCTATTTTAGTTATTAATTTGGTAGTGACATAATATTTCCTTTGTTAATCTGTTTAGATGGTTCTACATAGTTATTTCTAAAATAATTAGGTCAGCGTCTTTCCCATGCTACATGCAGGGAATTCTTTGTGCAGCAGATGTAATGGAACATTTAAAACTAGATGCAGAGACCAGTGAAATTAAAAATAATTTGACTAGCCTGTTTATTGTGATCTGTGGAACAAAGTCGTAAAGATTAGATAGTTCAATCTGTATTATCTTCTGAGTGTGAAAGACACCATTTGTAGTCATCTTTTCTTCTGAAAATAAAAAATAATCAGGAAGACTAAATGGTAGTTCAGAAAGCTGCCCTTCACAAAGCTTCTGTAAAATGGAGTGTCAAAAACAGATTATTTATAAGCAAATCTTCCTATTTCTTTTAATATGTAGAGAAATATTAAATCACAGAAGTAAACAATTTGATTGAGGGATTTCTGTTGTTTTACTATACCCTGGAAGATGAGTAAGGGTTTTAGGTACTTGTGATCTTTTCAAGTTACAATCAAAGCTTTGCTGATTTTCTAGCACAGGTGGCAGATCATTTATTAAAAGTAGTTCCAAACTGAATTTAGATAAAGGTGGGCAAAGTGCTCCCATAGGGAGCCTTGAGACATAGGGAGCTACAGACATAAACTTGACAAGCATGCAAAGCCATGAAAATTACTGGAATGTGGGTTCTCTAGTAAGCTTTCCATCATTTACAAACACGCATGCACACATACCTGCTGCTGAATCACAGACTTGTAAGTAGATACCCGGCATGAAAATGTAAATGTTACATATGCAAAATATGCATGTTCTCTTCAGAATAGGGGTGACAAGAATAACTTTGGTAAAATAAATTGCTAGAATAAAAGCAGATCTGGAATACAAACCAGAGTCTGTAGTTTGTGAAATACTTTATTATCATACTGGTTAAAAACAAACAAAGAAAAAAAAAATACCTTAGATTTTGCTTTGATTTTGGGAGGACTTCAATAAAAGCAGATAAAGTTCTTCTTAAAGGAGCAATTTATTATATATAACAAGTGCTTAAAAACTTGTCTTCCATCTTTTTCATTCCATGAAGGCATTACATATCACATCCTTCTTTTTATCTTTGCAATAAAAAGAAAAACACGGTATTCACATGCTGTCTTTGAGAGTGTTCTATCATTTTAGACATTAGCAAACAGAATGCCATGTGTAGCAGCAGATGACTAATTAGGTTGAGGATGTTACTTCACTATTTAAATCCAATGCCTGGCATCAACCCGTCATCACTCACTACTCCTGGCTCAAAAATGAAGTTGTCATTAGCATGCAGACTTAAGTTATATATATATATGTATGTATAAATGTATAATCTTTCACTGACTGATTCATTAGTCTGACAAACTATTTATTTTACATTACTAAGATCTCATGTTTGTGTTGGTTTATGCTAACACATTTAGATGTATTATTAGATGCCATCAGTTGTTCTCTGATGAACAGTAACTATGTGTAGTGATTTGATCACTTTTATTGGTCTTTTACGTGTTCCAAGTGTATCTTCAGAGTGTGGAGTTTAGCACAGTTAATATTTCTCAAGTCAGAAAGGGAAAAGTTAAAAAAGATGTTGCTGCAAATTTGGCCATACAAACAGAAGCTGGCATCAACCACCAGGAATTACTCGCTCACATTAGGCATAACTTTACTGAATATTGAAAGGATGTCTCAGAGACTTTGGTAGAGCGAGAATAGCAGTGTGAGATGATCTAAAAAGAAGATGAATTTTCATGCATTTAGGAGAGTGAATTTTAAAAGAAGGAATTCTCAGTTTGCTCTTCTGTATACTTGATATTCCATTAGAAATTGCTATAATATTTAGCCAGATGTTTTTCAAACAGGTGGAGACTAGAGTGGTAAACAATCATCCAAACATAGTACCACATTTGGGTGATAAACTTAAGTTAGATGTCCATGGATTCCTCTAACTCACCTGTTTATGATACTCTTTCCATCAACAATAGGGTTCCCATTCCCTATGCCAGAGCTATCACATGACAAAATCACTTACTGAGCTCAAATAAAGCATATAAAGAATTAAAACTATGATTCATTACGAAAATTTAAATATAGTCATTTAAATGTAATCTCTGATAATCACTTGTGGAAATCAAGAAAAGTTTTTAATAGAACATACAGATTTGTCAACCACTTGACTGAATCATCACAATAAAACATCAACTTGGGGTTAAAAAGTGTTAATCTCCAAATGGTATCTCAGCTTTAATAAATTTGTATTTCTAGTACTGCCAACAGATACTACTTTCCATTCTTCCTCATCCCCCACAAAGTAGACACCTGTAAATAAAGGCCCTTATTAATAAAGGGTATAATCCAAATAAATAGCAAAGGGATACAGAAAAAAGCATATATAATAACTGCTGTTGGCTAGCAGCAGTCTGATTAACGAGTTCTGTACTTCCCTTGGCAATGAAAACCTTCTCCTAAAAAAAGTTAAAAATAGTAAATTATAGTGAGTTTTCAACCTTAATAAAACATCTAACTGTATAGAATCATAGAATCATTTAGGTTGGAAAAGACCCATGTGATCAAGCCCAACCTTCATGTAACACTATGCTTATAATGTAACTCAAATGTAAGCCTAACGTTGGATTTATGCTCCCATTCTTTGCAAAAACACAGCTATATTTTTTATGTTTGTGGAAGTTGTACATTTCTGCAACATATATGAAATATTATATATATACTGTACATTATAGTGGAAGTGCCTGAGTCACGGCAATAAGGAAGAAAAAAGAATTGGTATTCATTTAGTAAACATTGAAGTAGAAACCGTGGGTTGAATTTGCAGACTGAATACTTAACAACAGGCATGAAATCAAATTGTCAATTCCTTTGGGCACAAAGTACCATACCTAATTACATTCCACAGCAAAACAGTATGCTTACCAATATATTACAAAAAGAACAGGAGATCATATGAGGGGTGAGGCTGTTTAAAAACATCCAATGCATTATGGTCTCCTATAATTGCATGTAATCTCCTGGTTTGCTTAAGTCTACAGTGCAAGAATAAAACTCTTCATGAAATTCTAATAAATATTTGAGTTATACCTTTTTCATATTGTCAGGATATCTATCATTATCAGCTAATATAGATGACAAGTAGCAGTCAACTGCTGCTTACTTGGGAAGAAAATAAAGAAAAGCAGAGAACGAGTACTTGTACTTAATTTGGTTTTCAGTTTACAGTGTTTTCATATCGACAAATTAAATCCAGTCCTATATTTTGCAAGTTTGTTATCATTCGTGATTAGCAGTGAAAACAAATTAAATAGAAAGATTCTATGCAAGGAAGTTAAAAATAAAAGAGGACAGAGTTACGTGTGGGCATATATGTACATTTATGTGGGTACATTTATGTACATACATGTATGTACATATATGTACAAGTGGGCCTAAAAGAAAGCTGGAGGGTGATGCTTTATCAGGGAGTGTAGTGATAGGACAAAGGGTAGTGGCTTTAAACTAAAAGATGGTAGATTTAGATTAGATGTAAGGAAGAAATTCTTTAATACGAGTGTTGTAAGGCACTGGGACAGCTTGCCCAGAGAAGTTGTGGATGCCCCAGCCCTAGAAGTGTTCAAGGCCAGGCTGGCTGGGGCTTTGGGCAACCTGATCTAGTGGGAGGTGTCCCTGCCCATGGCAGGGGGCTTGGAACTATATGATCTTTAAGGTCCGTCCCAATCCAAACCATTCTGTGATTCTATGATTTACTAAAATTGGATAAATATGGCAAAGTGAATGAGTGTGAATAATGTTTCAACTATACTCCTTCACTTGATCTCCTTTTGTTCACTTTGCTAATAACCTGAAACCAAAAAAAAAGAAAAAAAAAATGCAGAAAATAGATTCAGCCAACTTTAAGGCTAATGTGAAATACTTTGTCTTGAATATTTAGAGTAGAAGTCTGATTCTAAAGGCTGTAGTGAGTATGTAGGAGGAATACTCACCATGGGCTAAGCAATCAAGGAAAAATACACTAGACAGAACATAGAAGAGGCCAACTACAGTTTGCTGCCACCCCTGCTAGTCATAGTGATATTCTTTCTTCCTTCTCATTTTTCAAGTATTATGATTATTAATCCCATATGATTTTGCTGGCTACTATAATCGATTCCCCACCTCATTCGTGTGAGGTCATCCTGATACAACCTGTGCTCTTCCTGTAAATGATGAGTACAATCAAGTACTGTATTTTGAGACTAGTTTGTTGGGAATTGATCATAACCCATATTAAACATACTTGTGATTATTAAACAGTGACAACTCATGCTTCAGATCTTAGATTTCATTGATCTGATCATTCACTGATCTATAAATATTTATCTGCAGAATGAACTCCTTATTGTAAGTATAAACACTGTACAATAGAAGGTGCACAACAGATCTCAATGGTCCTACATAATTATAGCGTTTCATAGTGAGCTTTCATTTGGGCTTCTCAAAATGTTCAAGTCAGTCCACCATCTTCCATCTGTCTCCTCTTTGAATCTGCAAACCTCTCTCCTTTGTTCTCAGAAAGATTATATAAAGTACAGCAAGCAGCTGTCATGAGAAACAGATATTTCTCATCAGTTTCTAGCCTTCATGTCTGGGTCTTCTATTTATTCATATTCTACACATGTATATTCTATTGTTTTTCTTAAGGAGTGCTTTTCTGCCTTTTGGGTGCCTGATAAAATAATCCATAAGCCTGGGAAACATATGAAAAGCTGTTTCTAGTAAATGATACTCCATGATAAGTTTTTCTTGCTTCAGTTCTAAGACCCATACAAGGGAAACCAAGAATCATACATAATTTCCAATTTTCTACCAGTGGAAACGACACCAGAAATATTGCTGTATGGAGTAATTACTCTACAAGATAGACTTGCAAGACCTAGAATGAGAAGGGTAGAGTTTGTGAGGTGGACTGTGCTTCAAGAGGGCCTCAGAGATGATTTACTGTATCAGGAAAAGTCAGTTTCCTGATACCAGTCTTAGTTCTCCATATGTATTATGTTCTCCATATGTAGCACCATGAAAAGATTATCATTATTATTATCATCATTATTATTATCATACTGTGCAGTCCTTTAAGGTAATTGGTGATGAAAACAAACATGAATGGAAGTTTCTGGGAAAAAAGATGAGCTTAATGCAGACAGTGAGGATTGGCTGTAATAGCATATCAAAAAATTATGAGTGAAATATAAATAAGGAAAGAACTCAGTTTATTCTGTGTCTAGAGGTAAAATTGAATTCTGACAGAACCTGGGTATAGCTGTGCAATAGAATGTATATTTTATAGAAATTTAAGCTCGAAAGGAAAATTTCACCTGTGACCTTTCCAAAGGGCTACACCTCTCATGCCTGTTGTTAACGTGGGTAAAAAAAAAAAAAAAAGGTATCTGCTGTCAATCGCTTGCAGATTTTAGGTCATTCCTGCCTGTATTTACAATTGGTCTAAGTTGCACAGCAGGATAAGCAGTGCAAGAAAGACCATTTTTTTCTGAATATTACTTATCTTTAAATTTCCAATAAATTAATTTTGGTTTAAGGTGTTACTAACAAGAAAACTTTCCAACTGGAGGAAGGTAATTTGGCTTGTCCTGAAGCAGTTGTTTTAACAGCAGAAACTGTAAAAACGGGAAAAAAAGAGTTGCACTCAAAATGCAAACAAGTGGGAGGCTGTCAAGAAGATGAAAAAGTGGATGAAAGCATAGGGAAGCTCCTTGAAGAATATCCTTGAGAACCAAGTGAAAATGTAAAGTCTGATAAGGAAAGCACTTGAATCACCAGAAGTTAAACTAGGAGGAAGATTCCAAAATCCTATTCCACAAAAAGAAAGGAAGTAGGAGAGGAGTAGTTGTCAGGCTTTGATTCTAAGATAAAGCAAAACCAGTACTAAACAATAAAATGAATTGTTTGTCATCAAAGAAAAGCTATGATGAGTTAGGGTGAAAATAAAACGATTTTATCAGGAGCCTGTGGACCATTTTGTAACACTGTAACAGTTGTAAGGTGGTAAATCACCTAAGACTGATCCTGTCTTGAGTGGCTGTAAAATTGTTTTTTTTATTAACTCTTTTCCTAAACATTTATTTAGTTCCATGGCCTAGCTTATATGGGATCAGGTATTTAGTAAATTAGATATGTTGTAGACAAACTGTCAGGACAGACTGAAGCTAAGGTGTTTTACCACCACAGATCCACACATGGGAGAATCTTTCTATACTGTTTTTGATTATTCTTTCATTGAACATCTGCTACTGCTCTCAGTAGAAACAGGGACTGAATTAGAAGAGCCTTTGCATAACCTAATAAGGACATTGCCATTTTTTTTTCTGTCAGCCTTGTACAAACTTTCTCTCTATTAATCTAACTGGAGAATCATTTTGCCTGTTCTTACCAGCTCTCTCCTTCACTATCATAAAGAGGAAAGAAGCAGGAGAAGATCCTTAAAGGATCCCATACAAGTTCATAGCCTTTTCTTTGTTTTTTACTTTGGCAAAAGATAGGGTTGTAGACAATTTTGTCACCTAATGAAGAGGTTTTGGAGCATAATGAACTCTGCAGGTCTTCAAATCAGTGACTAAACCCGTGTGGAGTTATTTCGGTCTTTCATGCACTGCATGTCATTATCTTGCAACTAATAGTTGGAGTTATTTTGTTGTATTTTACCAAAATAACAAAATAACTCCCAACTATTAGTTGCAAGATAATGACATGCAGTGCATGAAAGTTTGAGGAGGTGTTTACTTAGAGATCACAAAACAATATGAGACTTCAGCAAACCTAGGGCTTGGCAACTGTGCAAGATAATTGGCTACAGGTCTGGTTTAATCAGAAGGCGTCAATAAAGAAATGTTTGATTCTTGATATGAGTGGAAAACGATACAGTTTATTCAGAAGATGTTTCTCAGAGGTGCAAGGGACATAGCTATAGAACTGTCTGGGATGTAGACATTTACAAGGCCAGACCATAATAAGAAGAATCCCTGTGCTCTTCTGAAAGTAACTGAACACAGTAAATAACTGTACATGGTGCAAAGTAGGAATCTCTTCTTCCCCAAAGCTGAGACAGAATTTTAGCAGAGTTTCTACAGTTCATAAACCACATTTTTTTCCACTTTTCATAAACATAATCCTAGCTGTTGTGCAAAATCTGGAAAGCAAGGTTTAAAAACATTATACTGTGATTGACTCGTAATAAAAAATCAATTATTGGAAAAGGGCATAGAGTATTCCCAGGTGACAGCCCTCCCACTAGGTTGGGCAGTCCTCCTGTCCCATTATTAACCCCCAATTGCTCTGAAATAATGCATTTTTAATGATTCCAAGCCAAGAGAAAAAGCTTCAGTAGAAAAGTCTGAGTCACTCTAGTTTATTTCATGACCTTATTTACTATTTCCTTAGAAGTGGAGGATGTGAATTTGAATTCACAGTCATGGATGAATATGAACTAGGATCTTCCATATCTCCAGTGGCAATCTAACCAATAATGATTAGTTCGTTTAAAAAGAAGCAAATAATAAAAATGATAAAAAGTGGTGCTTCCATAGTGGATATAACCCGATTCTTGATTCAGAGTTTTAAAAGACTGAGTTTCCATTTTTTTATTACTATTGGCTTCTCTTATCCAACCTTCTATGATTTTTTTTTTAACAAATCTGATTATTAAAATCAGATTTCAAAAAAGTTTAACATGATTAAAAATGACAAATCTGTCAAGTACATAATTAAACAACTTCTACAGTGATAGGGGTAAAATATCAGGCTCTGAAAACTGAAAATAATTTTCTGTGAGTTACCTCAAAACAAAGTCAGATTCAGCACAGTTTTAGAGGTAGTTTGCATATTTTTTTTTTAGTATTTTTTTTCATTTCTTAGGTTGTCTTCATATTTATAAGGACTTTTATTACTTTCAGCAATGATTTATGCTAAGAGGATAACTTTGGACTCTGTTCCGTTACTTGGGAATGAAATATATGCATACCTCTGTCTCCAATTCCTATCCTGATTCTGCATGCTGGGTTAGTTTATTCTTATGTACATTTAGCAAATATTTGGATAATGAATCCTTCAATTGTTAATTTACTTTAACCATTTTGTTGAGAAGGGAATATGGGTGGTTTGCATAATGACTGTTACACCCTTGGGAGTGTTTCAAACATATTGGAAGAAACATTAAGCATGATTTTCCAAAGCATACCATATCTGGTGTAGATCACTTATTAAATTAGAAGTTTACATTTGAATTTTCGAGCACAACATATATAATTTCTGAGTATTATAGATTACCTAATTTTGCTACCTGAGAAAGGATAGGTATGTAGTATTACCTAATTCCCTGCAGGTGGGGGGTATCTGGTGGTTGAAGTACCGCTTGCATGTTTCTGTTTCCTGAATAGTTACTGACTCCTTGTGTGAGCAGCAGGCTCTTATCTGTAACAGTACTGACACACTGAGGTCAGAATGCCAAGGTTTACTTTGTTGACCATCAAAGCTCTGGGGCAGACTGAAAGCATACAAAAATACAGACAGTTCTTGGGACTTACAGACCGAAGCGTGCACAAAGCTTTTTATGGAAATGCACTGAGCTGAATGCTGCCCACAGTGGGTTTCTACTTGTGCAGTCCCAGTGACCAGGGTTGTTACACTGCAGCTCCACTTCACAAAATGCAGCAGCAGGAATAGAAAGGTTCTCACTCTGCTACAGCAAATATTTATATACACTTGTTCATTTCATAATATCCTATTCTGCTTAACAAGATGTTCTGCAGTTTCAGGAAGTCACATGGCTTATTAGTAGAAGTTTATTTTTGTAAGTTCAGCTTTTGTACCATTAGCTGCATATAACTTCCTTAGGGAAGGAAAACACTTATATTAGACATGGATAAGCAATAATGTATCCTCAAGCAACATCATTTTGTCTGGAGACAGAATTGGAACAAACAAAGGTTACATTTTCAGTTGAAGAGAAATTCAGAATTCATTTCTGACATGGTGTGATTGGTGTATAGAGAAAAAAAGAGAATTCTCCACCCCTACCTCTACTCCTATTCACAAAGTCCCACAGAACCTGACAGCTTGTATCAAAGCCTCTTGAAGTTATCTGAGTCTTTTCCTTCACTACAGTAATTCTGGGAAAAAGGAAGAGTGTTATATGAAAACATTTGTCTCTGAAAAGAAAATATTCTCGAAAAGCATAAACCCATTGGGCTGTCTGATGAGGTGGCATTAGAGTTGCAAAAATATCTGAGTTATTTCTTACACTGTTGATTTTGTCCTTGAAGAGGCCACAATGGCTAGCAGTATCTTTTTTTTGTCCAGTCAGTCTTTGAATATATTTCAGCGTGCTCCACTGCACACAGGATTGTTTGTTACCAACTAACAATAGCAAATATATTTCTCTACTCACTCACTTTAAAGACAGAATAACAACCTTTATCTTCTTTCCAATCAGCATTTCTCCCTAATTTCTTTCACTGTCTTGTATGTAATTAATCATTTCTATGTCTTGGAAGTCAGTTACTCCTACAGCTTTAAAGCCTATTAAATGGAACGAAAGGAGCAGATTGGAACGTCTCATTGTAATTCTTAAATTTATTATATTATACGTGATATATTGCTATCAGATTCTGTCATTTTAACATTTTAAAAATTGCAAATCTCTTTAAACGAGTCAATTTTGTTTATCTACTTTAATGCTGTTTATGGAAAATTGATTTTCAGAAAATAAATGTTCAGACAAAACACGTTTTACAAAAGACCTGAGAAAACATCACAGGGCTTGGAAAAAGTGAAGCATTTTCCTTTCAGCAATTTAAAATCTCAGCTTTGGGAGATTTTTCCAATCTTTTTCATACAGAAAAAAAAAATATCTGTGACAGTAGCATCAGAAAATTTTAGAATAATATAAATATTAATTGGCAGACAGATCAATCAAATAATTGTAATTTAATTTGTAATTTGTTCTAACATTACCATTCCATGCTTAGATATCTGGAAACTTTAAAGACGTTTGGATGTGATAAACTATTGATTTAAATTGGAACACTTACTTAAAATGGGCTGCAGAATTACTGTATTTCTGAGTTATTTCAGATGTAACTTCTACAGTATGTAAGCACTGAGCCTTTACCACAGGATCTCACTGAACATGATAAAATTCATCCCTATTGATTTCAGCATATTCATTATCTATTCCTTATAGCTAGCTTCTTAAAACATTATAAAAGTAATTATGCAAATCGAAGCTCAAAATCCAAGGAAAACAATGCTGTTAATTGATACCTAATTCTGAAAACATCTAAGCATCTCTAACTTCTGGCTTCAGCCTATGATGCGTTATTTTGGACCTCAAGAGGTTGTACCTCTAAATAATAATTTTCTGTAAAAGTAAAAATAAGGAAAACAGATATATTTGGCACCACTGACGAATGAAAACACAAACCAATATAAAATGATTATATGTAAGAATAGTTCATATACAATACTTGCATACTGCTATCCAAATTCATGTTATGCCCATTTCTGTGACATGCTACCACATCATGGTAAAAACGTAATTTAATCTCAGGGATTATTTTAGTCTACAGTATTTATTTCTAACAGCAGGTTGCTCAGAAACAAATAGAAACTGGGTTTGAAATAAAATAAAAACACCTAAGCATAAGTTTTCGTTATTCCTCTGAATTTTAGACTGTCCATGTGACTTGCTTAACAGCACTGCAGGAACAACATTCTAATTTTATTCTTTTTATATATAAAATAGTTGGCTAATTGTCACTTTTTCTTCCTCACAAGACAATTATAGCATATTTTGTTAAGATGCAGCAGACAGTAATCCAGAGTTACTGCAGTATGCCACTATTTATAAACTGAATCAGTAAAGTAAAACTTCAGGCCCCCAAACATCTGTCTAGTTCCTTGGCCTTGACTAATGTCATAATGCCTTTTGAATTCACACCATGGAGTGAACTGTGCTCTTCTGTGCTCAAATTTTCCCTTCCAGGTTAGTTCATTTCAAACTGGATTACATAGGTAAAACTTAGGATACGCAGAGTGAAGCATTAAGGCCCTGTGGTGAAAGAAGAAGCAAACCAAGCAGTCCAGACATTCAGGAGAAGGAAGTGGGCAAAGCTGGCTTTATATTTAACTGGACTATCCCTAGCTATAAGCTACAACATCATCCCGTCTGATCTGACTGTTCAAACATCTGAGGTTTCTTACAGAAGGGCTGTCTTTCTAGCACGAAGCAGTTACAAATTTGCATAGATATGTCACACCTAGTGTATCACAGAATCACAGAATCACAGAATTGTTCAGGTTGGAAGAGACCTCCAAGATCACCTAGTCCAACCTCTGACCTAACTCTAACAAGGCCCACACTAAACCATATCTAAACCATATCTCTAAGCTCAAATATATGTATTATCATTTCAATCTTAACTGTTGCTTATTTTTTCAAGACAGTTAAATATTCAATTAAGGAATTAGGGAGAAAACAGTAAGCTCCTGTTAGTAAACATGTTGTCATCAATCCTTTCGCATATTAACTTTTTATGTCTCAGAAAGTAAATCACTTAATTTTTTTGAGGTAGCTTCTGTACTGCAGGTAGAGATAGGTTATTTACAAACTGTAGTTAGTTTTGGCACACAAAATACTTGAGCAAGCAAAGATTCCCGGAATTAAAAAAAAAAAATTTCCAGTAAAACGAAAATTGAACTCTCAAAAGTTCAAATGATACCTAACTAAACATGACTAATCTTCAGAGATTACATGTTTATATGTTTAAAATCACACTTCTCCAAGAGTTTGTAATAAATTTGCTGACACTGCTTTACTTTAGCAGACCCATGCTTTGTTTGTTTTGTTTTTGTTTAATATAAATATCCTCTCCATTAAACCAGCTTTGTTTTGTTGTAACCCCTCGCTTAAATCCACTATGAAAAGACTGCTTGTTGGAACTACAGAAACCTAAAATTGGTATAGAAGGTGGTGAATTGGGCCCTGTATTTTAATTAGGTATTTTCTGTGTATTTATTATTATAGGGGTTCATTTTCTCTACAAGTACAAGTTGGTTTAAACATTGCTTTTGCTGAATGTTACTTTCCTGATTGAAATCATTATGTTTGTCCAAGGATGACCAAGTAGATTATTGTTTCTTCATGGCATGAAAGGGGAGGAGGAAGTAAACAAGAATGAGGAGATAGGAATGCCACCATAAAATAGCAAGACAGCAAAAAGATGAAGTCTGAATTATTGCATATTTCATTATGTTGGGAAATATGAGAAAGCAGAACAAGAACATATGCTGGCTCTATTAGCACATGTAGTATTGATGCATCTTTTAAAAATAATGCTTAACATTTAACAATTTACAAGAAAAAAAAAAAAGACACTGATACTCTTATTCATATAAGGAATTAAGTTATAGTAAAAGTTGCCAATAAATTGTAGGGAATGGCGTAACTAATCCAAGAAGACTTGGCTTACTGGAAAGCCAGTAAATTTCCATTGTACTCCCTATGCAATATAATCAGGTAGCCCAGACAGGTAGGAACGTGCCGTAGATACTGACTAATGTTTCTTCAGATGTACTGGTAGTGAGATTAAAGTATAATATTCTTGGGTGAGGAGTAAAAGAGGTAGTATTTCATTTGGAAATTAGATTCCCATAAAGCTGTCGCTCAAAAGCCAGTTTTTCTGCAGTTTTGTGATCCCTTGCTCTACTAAAAACAAAAGGCAGAACAGCAAAACAACCAGTGAAATTAAGACTAGTTAAACTATTTTTGGATTTATTCCTTTGCTTTCAGGGTTAGGGCCGTAGGTACAATCTGGTAGAACTGCAGATGAGGTGCAAGTAATTTTGAAGAAAGAAATCAATTTTTCAAGTTCTAAGAGATTAATTTCTGCTTCAGTGAGGCTCCCATGTCTTACTGACTTTGATACTGGTAACTAAATGCGAGAAGCTCTGTCTCCTGCCTACTGAGTTCAGCGAAAGACATCTTGAATCCAGAACAGTTTGGATCAGGCACAAAATGATTTTGATGGCTTCAAGGAATATGAATATACAGGATTATAAAGGAGTACAGCTGATAAGATGAAATCTTGGGCTTACTAAATTCAATGGGCATTTTGCTGTTCACTTAGAAAAGGCTGGAAGAGTTCGTGATATATTCAGAACACATAGTTTTTAGTTAAGCTAAAGTATGATTGGTGGGCTGGCTAAAGAAAGCACATAAAGAATAATATTAATGAAGAAAATATCTCCTTCATCAAGCCGTGAGTTTTCCTATGAGCAAGTTAGTAAAGATTTTTGTTAAGGTTTTACAAAATGAATAAAAAGTGAAGAAACAATTCTCTCTCCTTGAAAATGTAAAAAAAAAAAAAAAGCTGGGATACCAGAATTTCTACATTTTAATCCATTCTGTCTGGTACAAGGGGTAGAATTGACCCTTTTGCTTAAGGCAAACACTGAGCAATTTCACAGGCACCAGCATTAGAGAAAATACATTTCTTCCAATGATAGGATTATGCTTCAATACAAACCTATCTGCAGATACTTAACACTCTTAGTGGAATGGTATAATAGTCCTCTTATGGCCATATCACTGGCTCTGTGTAATTACTGCTTTCCTGGCCATTGTGACCTTAATTCCTGAAGTCAAGGTTATGTGTTAGAAATGTACCCACAAAAGACAACTGAAGAGAAGGAAACACACCAGGATGATCAGGAATAATAACAACAACAACAAAATTAAAATCCATCACAATTCTGTTTTTAAGATTACATATAACTTATGTGAATAATGGTATTAAATAGCTTATCTTTCATACTTGGATGCTTCTGCAGTGTATCTCATTATTTCAGATTAACACTGGAATAGGAACTAGCTGAAAAACTTCCTTGCCTGAGGCCAAAAGAAAGTGTTCTTCATTAGCATATTTCCAGACAGTCCCTCTGTTAATATTTTCAGGGACGAAAATAGAATTATAATTTTTTCCAAGAAGGGAGGAAAAACAAAAAAATAGAAAGAAAAACTGGGAATATAGTGAAATTAGAATCACAGAATCATAGAATATCTCAAGTTGGAAGGGACCCATAAGGATCATCGAGTCCAACTCCTCGCACTACACAGGTCTGCCCAAAGATTCAGACCATATGACTAAGAGCACAGTCCAAACGCTTCTTAAACTCCGACAGGTTTGGTGCTGTGACTACGTCCCTGGGGAGCCTGTTCCACTGCGCGACAACCCTCTCGCTTTGGAATTATGGAAGATCTAGATTACAACTCCAGTGAAAAATGTGGAACAAATTGGATAGGAATATAAAAGTATCGGTTCTGACTGAAGGATGAAACTTATGCAAACAGAAAAAAAAAAAAACACACCACCCTTTTTAGAACATTTTGAGAAGTGTGAAAACTACAAATGCTAGAGGAAACTAGGAATTTGATCCATATGTTCTGGAAATGCCACTGCCCACTGCTAAATTATTTTTGGAGAACAGAATGGAGAACAGAAGAACAACTGCTAAAGCTGTTATAAACACAGGGTCTCCCTGGTGATGCAAAAATTTTACCATGGCAGATATTAATGAGTGACTATTGCCATCTGGATACGATATATGGAGAAATAATCTTTGGTATGTTCTAGAATAATTACCAAGGAATACGGTATTATTTACCAATTACCTCTCAAATTCTCTGAGGAGAAATCATTCAGCTAACTCCAAGGGGAAAAAAAACACTATTCAGAGTGGTTCACACAACAATTTTCTTCATCTAGGTGAATATAGTTTAAAAGCTGAATTCGTTTAAATGATTCCACTGTCTTAGGGAGGATCATATTTTAAGCTCGGGAAGCTCTTCATCATGGCATGGCTTTTCAAAGTGAAGTATTTTTAAAGCATGAAAAATACAAAATGGCAATAAGACATCTAGACAGATTCTGCCACTGCTTCTCAAAATCAAAAGAGCATTAACTTACACAAATCATGCTGATTACAAGAGAAATAATTACCAAGTAACGTGTGCTCCCATTTACTTGTTAATAGAAATCTGTGACTGGAAGGAATGAACATCATTTATTCTGCTGTCAAAACCAACCAAGTCTTATACTTCTATTCTGTACTTGTAGCAAGCAGGAACTTCATACCAGTTGGCAACTTCTACCTGAAGTCTGACCCTGGATACTTATTCTTCTGACAACTGGATAGCCTGCAATTCTCACATTCAGTTTATTCTAGACAGTCAGTACCCATTTGTGCCAACATTATCTTTCTAGTATGCAACATGTATTCTCATAACTAGTTCATGCTAGTAGCTCTTGCCATACAAAGCAATATAGACCAACATAAAGAGTGACAGATTTGAGGAAAGTATTATGTACATTTTCTTGGCGATACCAGCAAACTCTCCCTGAAAAAGTTAAAAGATGCTTTTAAAAAAATTCTGAATGGTGGCAACTATATACCATCTGTTTTGTTCTGGTTTAGAAAGGAATTGCATCAATCCACGATGTTCTATATACCACCTCTCCCTCACAACAGCCACTAAGCAAAACCTAGCAACAAAGTTCTATCATATGGAAATACTGAAAAAATGAGATTCTTTTATTATATATAATGTAAAAGTTAATATTAATAACATACTTCTGGTTTGATACTCATTTTTCCTCTTTTTGAAAGAAAATGTCTTTGCTAAGCAATGTATCCACTCTAAAATAAATAATTTTCTGCATATATAACATAATTATCAAACTTGAACTGAACCTAAGTACAGTTTTTATTTTTCATGTTTTTATTCATTCTTTTCTACATAGTATTTGTGGAATTCAGCATCTGGAACGAGCAGGAAACAGGTTGACTCTCTTTGACTCCCTTTATTTCTGCATAGTGACATTTTCCACTGTGGGCTTTGGGGATGTTACACCCAAGATATGGCCTTCAAAGCTGCTTGTTGTCATTATGATCTGTGTTGCTCTTGTGGTGCTGCCCATACAGGTAAATGTGTTTTTTTTTTTCTCTTCAGAATTGTTTTTAAAACAAAACAACTGAAAAAAATAATACTGTTATTATTGCATGTAAAATATCAGAAAATAACCATCTTCTATACCTTCTATTCTGTCTATTCCTACTTTTTCCTCTGTTTGTCCTCATATAGTTTAGATTTATAATAAAATATGTAACACTAAAAACAGTTTTCAAGTGCTGGCAAAAGATTTCTGTTCCTGTCATGTACCACAGAGCCCTTCTCTACATCCTGAGATATGGATTATTAATGGAGCAATTTAAAAAAGCAATACAAAACAAAACAACAACAACAAAACCCAACAAAAAAAAACCCAACCAAACAAAAACCCACCACCACCACCAGAAAAAAAAACAAAAAAACAGTAGCCAGCACTTTGTTTATGAGTATAGCATTTCCTCTGCAGGCTCTCCCTGTTTCTAATCTTGGTTCCTTGGTTCTCTCCACTTCCTCTCTTACTCTTACAGCTCAGTGCTAACTTAAAAAAAATCTCATTAAATCTGCAACTGAAGCAAATTGTCTTTCACATTAGTGTGCATCGGTAAACACAGAGCCAACTGCACATTTAAGAATTTTTGATGCTTACATAGGCTTAGGCCTTCTAACCAGTTTCAACAGGAAAAGGTTGATTTATGAAAATCCAAGTATTTCAGGGAATCAATCAGTTTCATTAAATTTGTACCAAACATTTGTCAGCTCATTAGCAAAGGCTTGATGACGGACACCCTCAGACTACAGGGCAGCCCTGTCATGATGTTAATTGTCTCACATTTGGTGATGACCCAGACCTCGTGGCCACAAAAGGGAAGGGCAGGGAGACATCATGTGTGCTTATCAAATCTTGCAGTAGAGCTGCTAGACTTTAAAGCTCCAAAGTTTTTCACACAGCTATGATTTCCAGACTCTGCTTCTTTGATAGTGAACTAAAGCTCACTGTGAGCAACCAACACAGAATCCCTGAGAGGCTTGAAGCTCGAGCTGTCAACATTAATTTCCTTGAAATTATTTGAATGTTTTACTTATAGCTAAATATTTAATGTCTGCATATGCAAACATATGCACTAATACAACTATAGTCCCACTCAGTGGCAATTTAGTAAAATATATATTATTTTTGAAACTAAAATACGCTTTAAGAAAATTGGAATTTCCTCAGAAATAGAAATTTCATCTTTCAAGTACTTCTAATATACACTTAAACATAAGAGCTCTGCATTACCTGTAAAGAATCTGGAATCTACTGCCCTTTCACATCAATTTACCTATTATTAGCTATTTTATTTTGTAGTGATAAAGAGGCTTCATATAGTTTTCCACACACAGAATGTGGGAGGTATTATCTAGAATCATAGAATATCCTAAGTTGAGGGGGACCCACAAGAATCCTAGAGTCCAACTCCTAGCTCCACACAGTAATACCTGTGTGGTAGTCCATATGTCTGAGAGCATTGTCCAAACACTTCTTGAACTCCAGCAGGCTTGGTGCTCAGACCACTTCCCTGGGGAGCCTGTTCCAGTGCCTGACCACCCTCTCAGTGAAGAACCTTTACCTGATATCCAGCCTGAATCTCCCCTGACACAGCTTCATGCCATTCCCTCAGGCCCTATCACTGGTCACCAGAGAGAAGAGACCAGCGCCTGCCCCTCCGTTCCCCTCATGAGGAAGCTGCAGGCCGCCATGAGGTCTCCCCTCAGTCTCCTCTTCTCTGGGCTGTACAAACCAAGTGACCTCAGCCTTCTCAGACTTCTTTTGCTCTAGACCCTTCACCATCTTTGTTGCCCTCTTTTGGACACTTTCTTAATAGTTTTATGTCCTTCTTATATTGTTGTCGCCCAAAACTGCACACAGTACTCGAGGTAAGGCCACAGAGTAGAGCAGGACAATGACTTCCCTTGACCGGCTAGCCATGCTGTGCTCGATGCACCCCAGGAGATGGGTGGCCCTTATGGCCGCCAGGGCACGCTTTTGGCTCATATTCAACTTGCCATTGACCAGAACCCCCCAAATCCCTTTCCACGGGGCTGCTTTCCAGCCTCTTGTTCCTCAGTCTGTACGAATATCATTGCCCAAAGTAAAACGGTGCTTCTGTCTGAGCATTTATACTTACAGTGACCTAAGCGTATGAAAATTTAACCTTTTATTTGAGGGAAGCATTTAGGTCACAGGGCACTGGAAAAATAGCTCAGAGGTGTGAAATACATAAAGTAAATAAGATACAGTCTTCATTCTTTTCTAAAATTTTGTAACTGAGTGTAATCGCATGGTATTTTAATAGACTTACCCTGCTATTTGTGTGTGATAGAGACTGGCTGTACAGCCATGTTTTTCTATCATCCTACTATTGATCTAACTCACTTACTAGAGAATTTTTTACAAAGAAAAACACACTGGGGGCTAAGGACATCTTTTAATAAAGGTATGAGCTGAACAATGCAATGTAGTTAAGTCGTGATACAGTTTTACTGCTCAGCTGCTTGTCTATATTTCACTGACACGTGGCATCTATTGCAGTTTGAACAGCTGGCATATTTGTGGATGGAGAGACAAAAGTCTGGTGGCAACTACAGTCGACACAGAGCTCAGACAGAAAAACATGTTGTGCTGTGTGTCAGCTCTCTGAAGATTGATTTACTTATGGATTTCTTAAATGAATTCTATGCTCACCCCAGACTGCAGGTATTTACAGTGAAAGAAAAAAAGAAAAGAAACTCAGAAACACTGATTTTTGGAGACAGTGTTCTGGAATGACCTTTAATTTGTAGAACTGAATTTGGGAATAGTTGACCGAATTGAGAATCTATAATTGCAATAAGAAGTTGAGATACAGTATGGAGACATTCATTTTGAATTGAGGTAAATGGATTAAATAGATAGAATTACTGTCTTGTTGAATTATGCTAGTCTCTTTAGAAACAGATATTTCCATGCAACTTCCTTTTTTTCTATTTAAAGTAGAAAAGAAATGAAAACTGTTCAAATTCTTTTTTCCTCTTGTTTTGGGAGTGTATCCAAAACTCCTCACAAGTCAAAGTATATTTTGGTTTTGGCATTTTGCTTTGTTTTTGACCAATGTTAGGAAGATTAGATCCTTTTGGAAGTGTTGAAATTAAGAAAAAAATACATGTACTTTAAAGGACAAAGACCTTGTAAGGTTACACAGGAGATTTTTCTCAGTGTACACATATTCCCTAGTTAATGCAAACAGATGTCATAAAAGTTTTTCTGATCACATATAAGCATATATTAGGTAGCAGTTTGGATTCATTATCATTAGCTTTGCTGTAGACCATTTCTTTTACAAAATCTTCTCTGTCAATGTCTTTTATTAAGTTACCTGTGATACTATGCTTCATTAAGTAATAATAATAATAATAAAAAAAAAACACACACACACACAAAATACAAGACTCAAATGGCCAAGCAGCAGTATGACAAATCCCAAATCCAGATTATTCCCCAAATTAATTAGCTAGTGAGAAGCGTAAGCAAATATACAGAGAAATCCAGTTTCTCACAGATGCATACACAAATTGAAATCCAAAATTTATTTAACTAGTCTGAATAATGAGTCAAGCTCTGTGATACACTGGAGACAAAGTAAGAAAAATCCTAATACTACTTATGTAGCCTGAAACAGCTTATATACATTCCATTCGCAATTGAAGTGGGAAGCTGGAAGATACAGATGATGCTGGAAGTAAGCTTCCAGCAAAAGTCTGTGTATGATAAGGAAGACTTCTACGTCAAGCCTATCCTAAGCTTTCAGTCTCTCCCCTCCTTACGTTCCTTTTATCTCTCCTTTTCAAACATACACACATGTATGCCTCTGAGCAACCTTACTTTTTCTGATAGGGATTGTCTGTAGCACAGGAAACAAAGTTTGGATCTGCCCATTAATGTAGAGGAAAAGATTTCAGGGAGTAATAGTGCTAGATAAGAGAATTCTGTTTTGATTGTGGAAAGCTTCCTACATTTTCCAGCTAGAATGACAGAAAAGTGAATTGTATCTAAAAAAATTTTGCTCATATGGAAACAAAAGTGTTTCTAACTGGACTCTAGTGGCCACCTTAATGTCCTTCATAAACAGTGGACAACTGTCCAGTCATTTTTATTAAAGAAGAATTCAGTATTTTAAACACCTGTATTCAAATAACTTTGCTAATGAAATTTGAGAAATATCACAGAAGTTTTTGACATCCTGAGTCCTATTGACTCATCTCGTGCAACAATACATGGTAACATTAAATAATAACATGACTATTCCCCATTATGTTTTTGGCAGGACTATTATGTCGTTATTTTGTGTCCTACTGAGATGGATGCTCAGGTCCGAAGGGTGTTACAAATCCCGATGTGGTCTCAAAGAGTTATCTATCTGCAAGGCTCAGCACTAAAAGATCAAGACCTGTTGAGAGCTAAGTAGGCAAATATTGACTAATACTTGTTTTTTACTTTTGTTTCACATATACTGTTTGATAAACAAGCTTGACAGACAACAAAAGCTGATGTGCTAGAAAGCAAGCATGTGTATTTAGAAAGCAGGGATCTTTGATTTAATTTTTTCTTCCTAACACCTGAAAATTTTCAAGAAATGTGTATTTGTAAGCTCTTTCATTTGAACAGTTTTTTCTTCACTATTTTTTTCTGTCTCAGTTTTTAAAGGTATTCAGAGTGCCTGTAATTTCTTCTGAAGAAGCAGTATAGGAAATTCCAAAACTGACAATAGTGCTAGAATTTGTTTCTGTTCCTTGTGCACAGAGAGTAAAGATAATAGTAGCTCTCCTGAGCAATTGAAGGGGGGTGGGGAGGAGTGAAAAATAATTATCACCTTTTGAACCCATTGCACACTCTTGTTTTCTTACTGAGTTCAGCCTGTTAATATAAGCAACTACTCTACTATACCTACATATACTCTTCCTTCAGGACCTTCCTCTTACCACACACTTCCACCACTTCTAAAAAAACCTCTCTCCCAGTTAATATTGAATGACATTAATCAAAACACATCAGTCAAACACAGTTTCTCAAAAAAGAAAAAGAAAAAAAAGACACCATTGCTCAATCACTTGAAGGTGGGAAGGAATTCACAGTGGAATTCATGTAGGAGGATCGTCTCTTCAAACTCTCAGAAAGGTGATTCTTTGCAAATAACTGATTTAACTTACCTGCACTGCTCTTTATAAGAACTTACCTGTCGTCACTTAAATTAATCAGCTAGTACAGATATCTAAAATTAAGCCAATACCTCAGTACTTATGTAACTCAGCCTTCTAAAGAACTATTCCCAAGAATCTAATCTGTGAGAAGTCTAGTAAGCAGTGCTATCTTTTCAAATTTCCTCCACTGAAAAAATAGCTACTTTTATATCAGTTTAAAATTTGAAAACACAGCAAAGTTTTGTTCAGGATTATGAACTTTTTTTAAAGAGTGGTTCCGTGTTTTTCACCTTGTTGCTGATTTTAAGAAGGAATTCTTATGGGGATTTGGCTGGCATTTGTTCTACACATTAAGAAAAGAAAAATTAGACTGTTCCCTAAAGATAATCATGAATTTCACTTATAATAACCTGGATGTAGTCAACTGTGTTTTTTTTCTGCAGAACATGTAATTGAATGTACCTGTCATAGAATAATTTTCAACCTCTCCTGAGGGAAGAAGCATAGTAGGAATTTAATAGAACATTTAATACGAACTATAACCCAGTACCTAGGACGTTTGCTATATTTCTTTTTAATGAGAACATAATGTACTGAGAAAATAGCAAGGCACGTGGTAAACAACTCCTAATAAATAAAGTAGTGGTTAACAACAACAACAAAATCAAGAAGCGTTCATCAAAATTTACATATATATTATACATGCAGTGAAATGCCAAAATATTGTGATAAAGGTCACACCAAAAAAAGAAAGGAATACCAAAAGTTGGCAGACTGCATAATTAGTTAATAGTTAACTAAGGACTGTATTTTTCTTTCTATGCCCTAGTACACAATCTGACTTTACAAAAATGATATGCATTCTTGCTTCATACCTTTGAGAGTTTCACTTCGGAATTTTTTGGTGTTCTCTGAACAGTGTTCACGTGCCCAGCATTAACAAGAAAAAACAGAAGAAATTCTCTCGTGTTTTCACACTGCTACTTATATTGTTCATCAGTACAACTAGCACTTTTATATCTCCTTCAGCATTTGAAATAGCACAGTAACTGATTAAAACAGCTCTCATTCTTCATGCAGACTATTACTAAAAAGTGAATAACACTACCATGCTTGATTTCCTTCCCCTACAGCTTTCTTCCAGGCTCTGTCATGAAAAACACATTTTTCTCTCCTTACATCTTCCCACTTCAGTGAACCCTGCACAAATCTCAATCTTCTTCATATCCACTGTTTTTCTTTACTTTATACTTTTTTCCTTTCACAAATTTATCTTCAATATATAAAATCTTTAAATTCTGCCATCCTCAAGCAGTGGAACAATTGTTTTTTCTCACATTCAGATTTTCTGACTTATAAAAATGGTGTAAATGACAAAGCTTTTCCAATCATTAGAACGTTACTAAAACAGTTCTCTCGTAAGGATATTCTGGGTTCTAATAAATGTGTTTAACATAGAGATTATTAGTGTTCCTGTTGTCTAAATTCATGATATCCATAGAATGTTAATATCAGAGGGGTTGTTATCCTTGTCATGTGGCTGAAGTGATTCAAGAAGCTTCAGAAACATTGGAGAAAAAGGTGAATATGATCAATGAGGTTTCATTTCCCTATGAAATCATCTATATATACTGTTGATCCCTCATCAGTTACCTCATCAGCTCTCATCAAAACCTGTTCCATTACTCATTTCACTGAATTTTCTTTCCTACAATTTGTTAAAGACCTTACCTTCCCACTTCTGCTCTCATGCTTTGCTGGAACTACTCATAATACAGCTCCCATGATTTCTTCTTAATCGGTGCTTAGAATTGGCCTCCCATCCTCATTTCTCGACGTCAGCTGCACTTGATGTTACTATTTTAGATATAGGGATTTGCCTTTGTTGCAATGTTTTTTCCATTTAATGTACTTTAATCTTCTGAGGCTTCTTTTGTTTTCCTACTGTTTGCTGCCTATGGGGAACCTACAATGACCTGACCTTATCCTTCTCTTTTGTTTATACTTTCTCTGAATGACCTCATGCAAAGCACACATTTAATCAATGTTTCTATTGTCATAAACTAAAAGGTTGTCCAGTCTATCTGGTATCTCATTATAGATGATTCATCAACTTTAGTTTATTCATCAACTTTAGTTTAGTTGGAAATAGCTGAAAATAGATCTTAATTGTTGTTGCCCAAATAAAACCAGTATATTATTGTAGATCATGAGTTTGGAATCATCTTGTAGAACATCCTATGTAGACTGAACTTGCATGTTGCAAGTGTTTTCTCATGCAAGCTTTCATTTTAATCTCACTGAAACAATGCTTATGTTTTTAACGTATGTCAGCTCAACTCCCTGAACCCTTGTTTCAGAACACTCTGGAAATATTATTTACATAGTCCATCACTTTACCTTTCATTGCAATCGTTCCCTGGCTTACCTTTCTTTTTGCATCAAGGAGTGACCCCTTATTCTCACTTAGCCTGCAACTCCTGGTCCTTAAAAAGAGGAAACATTCTGATAAGCCTACAATGATGTTCTCTTTCACACGTACAACAGATTAGCATACAAATCCCGTTTTGATTTCACCCATGCTCTTCCTTCAATCTAGGCTGAATTTCTCAGACACATCTATAAAGTAAGGCTGGTATTCTCCATCACATCCTCTCTTCAATCTGTTCTCTGCTCTGGTATCTACTGAGACCACTTTCTACCATGATAACTATCTTTTTGTTCTGTGTTTGTACAGTACCTAAAAGAACGGACTCTCAGTCTAAGCCTAGGGTCCCAAAGACCTAATGTATTACTAACAACCACCACTTCCATTTTCTAGCAGCAGAGAAATCAAAGATTTAGGAATCTTAGGTCCCATTCCAGACTCCACAACAGAGTTGCTATAATGAGCAGTGAATTGTCTGCTTATTTTCCCCAGCTTATGTCTCACATTTCCTCCTTCCAGGAAACCCATTCTGGTCATCCTGTTTCTCTTTGCCCAGAAAGTCTTGTCTTCCCAAGCAGGTCAGCCAAGTCCCCAGTTCTTTGCTTCCCTGCACCAGTAGGTGAAGTAGGACTTACTGGAGGATGATACTAAGATCTGAGGCAAGAGTCAAAAAGCAAGCTTTCATGAGACCTTCAGTCAGAGAGTTTTTCCTCCCCACTTCCACCACCACTGTTTTTATTACATGACCAATTGTAACCACGCGAAAACAGTTAAGCATTAAAAGTTCTCAAAGAGTCTATGGACTGAAAATAGTTGATTGATTTACTGCATACATACACAGAGGTGTTTGTTATTTATCCCTAACTCATTATTCTACCACATCTTCCCATCTTTTTGCCAGCACTAGCCAAGACAATTATATATCATGCGCTTTCTCTCACTTGTTCTTGTCAAAAATAACTTGTACATATTGTACACTTACACAGTATATGAACTGGTGCTATTTATTCACCTTTTATACTCATGGCAGATAAATACTTATTTTGCAAAGTAAGTGTGTTTGAGACCACCTTGCTTTTCTCACTTTGGCCTCTCCTGGCATTGGGGAAAGAAAGTTTCCTAGAACCTAGTCAAGAAGTACTGGTAGTACTGTGAGTTAGTACACAAGCTAGACAGACTAAACTTTCTCTGTATTCTATATCACCAAGCACACAAGACTATAAACTGTGAAACACAAGTCAACAGAAGTATTTTTTTGGTATATAACAGTTTTTTTTTCCCCCTTGTTCTAGAATGGATGATGCTGAAGCTTGTTTCATCCTGAGTAGCCGCTGTGAGGTGGACCGGACAGCCGCTGTAAGTTCTGAGGAAATAACCAAGAATGAGTGCGCGTGCTGTTTATACTGTTAGTGCCCTTATACCCTCTCAGGAACTGAGGTTTATTCTTTGAACAGGAGATGAAAGTTAACGCACAGATTTTGCATGAGTGGGATTAACTTCAAGTCAAATATCTACTAAAACTTCAGTAAATGCTGCTATTTGAATGAGAACTTTTCCAATCAAGAAACATTTGCTAGAAAACGTCAATTCATCAGAATTGTTTCCAGAAGATCTATCAGTTTCAAAACTGTCTACAGAAAACCAACATACCTTGGGATTTGCTAGAGATCTCTGAGTTTTAACTGTTGAAGGTTCCATAACAAAGCCTGCCATTAGGGCTCCCTGGAGCTGGGAGCAACAGGGTTTCCAACTATCTACCTTGGATCCTGCTAGCCCATGTCTCAATTCTCAAGTCTGTCACAGACCTGGAAACCTAGAAATCCCAGAATGTTAAGATTGAAAGAAGTCATTTATTCTATGGCTCCAAAGGAGAATGGAGTAAGTCAAGAAGATTCTCAGCTGTAACAGTGAGGCTCTTAGGGTCAGTGTATTTTGAAGTAAAATTTAAACAAGATTTCTGCACCCTCTCTGTTTTTGTTGTTCAGATTTCCTTTTCACAGGAATACAATTATCTATACTTTAAGTAGGAAATGAGACAACAGTTTGTCTCTGTTTTTTATTTTGTTTTATTTTACTACGTCCTAGAGCTTTGAAGTGAAATAGAATTTATTTCCTACACTGTTCCAGCTCTAGGCACTACTTAGAAATTCAGTAATGTAGTGCACAAGGTTACAGTTTGTCACTGAGCTGATGTTATTTCATCTAAGTCCATCTCAGTATCAGTCTACAACTGACTTTTTACCCTGCTGTGCTTGAGAAGCCAACAAACTGTTAGGAGTGCCTTGGATCCTCTCCTACTTCTGACAGCTGTTGAAATAAAAGTTAACAGATGCATTGAGGAGATCCCTTACCAGAACAGCTGTTGTTACTCGTGATTTTTCAAAGCCAATGAGCTTTTATCTCTCTAGCTACAGTCCTCAGGAGAGGATCATTTGCCATAGCTGCCACTTGAATGACCGTTCATTACTTGCTATTTTGTTAGTTACATTTTATTGCCAAAGTTTGTGTTGCTTCTGATCCATGGATCTCAAGAATAACTCAGAAGTACAATAACAGGTGACAGGCAGTTACTTGATAAAAATTGCTTCCTTTTTCACTTGGAGAAGTAGGAACTTCAATACTCAGACCAAGAATTTGTCAGCTTTCCAAAGTCTCCTACCAGAAACTTTCTCTCCTCTGGCAAGACAAAGCTTTGCCAAGTTCTATTTTATCAAAAATGCTATTTTGACATCTCAGACCAAGATGTAAGCTGCTCTTCTGCTATAGAACACAGGACAGACATCTGTTTCACACAGTAGGATGCAACTCTTAAAAGTGAATTCAAATTGTACTTATGTCTGGATGACTTTTTTTTTTTTTTNGTGGATTTAGGAAAGTAGTCTGTGCCAGACCATGAAGTTAGCCAGGGACTTCAATGGGCTGCCTACATCACATTGCTCCACAAAACTAAGGTTCCTGAAACAGTGCATCTGCTGTTTTAACCCAATGAGGGATGGGAAGAGAAGTGTCTTTTGAACTAACCTATAGATAACTCATTAACAGGCTATATAAGTATACGAAAGATGGCTTCTACTGCCAAAAGTTTTGTTCTGATGCTTTCTGAAAATTCAGAGATTGCTGAGTTCAAGGTTGCACCATTTTTTCCTTTCTTTAATCAAATTGCATGACGCTACTATGCTGCTAAATCTAGGTCACAGTGCCTTAACAGCATGAAAAGATGGATGCACAGGTAGATATAACAAATTTATCAAATAGTGTGGAGTAAGAAAAAAATTAATTAACAGTACTATTCAAAAATATTTTAAATCAAAGTCTTGTTTTGAGTTCTGTGATGTAAATTCCTGTTACACCCTCTTTAAAACTTGAAGCTTGGATACATGAACTTAAATATCACCTCTATATTTATCACCATCAGTATAACTGGTAATTTTTGATCACTGACTGCAAGTCATTGTGTAGAATGCACACAGAAGAGAATATATTTTTTCCCTCATCTCCCAAAGAAGCATATATTTTATAAAGAGGATAGAAGCATACTTTTGCATTAGCTGTCTCTTTTTTTAGTATATACATATATACTGCCTTTTTACGTTGGAGAAATGTGAGAATTTTTAAAGCCACTGCAATATAGTATAGAAATTACTACAAATCTAAAACAGAGAGCCATCGGTACTGCATAAATAGACTGAATCTAAGAAATCACTTAAAGCGTCTACCTGCGTTTTCATTTCTGTCTCCTGGAGTGCTTCTCCAGAGTGGAATTTGAGAGAGTAACTGACGAAAAAAAACACGGTTTCTAATTTTGTGGGAACCCCAAATTACCAGCTTTTGTACACAAATGTGTGTATATATAAATTGAAAATAGAGAAAATGAAACAGTAATGCAAGAATATTATATTCATGCACACTGAGATGATCTTACGAATCTATATAAGGCCTTTAAGTACCTGTTTTATATATATTGCATATTTGTAAACTGCTTCTTCAAAAAATAGTTAGCAAATGGAGAGCAAAAATAGTTAGCAGTTTTAAAACTGCAAATGCACCAAATGATCATAGAGAGATTATAATTTTTAAGTGTCTTTCCCTTTCCTATATAATTATCTAAAAATATTTCATGTTGAGATTAATACTCTTAGTTTTACAACACCCACTTCTATGGGTCTAGGTTTAGTCTTTTTAAAATAAAATGTTGACATTTTAATCACTGTAATAAGCTTTCTTCATTCTTACTTTTAAAATTTTTTTCACCTTCCAACGAAAACAGTTACGCTTTTTAGAGGAAATAATTTAAAAAAAAATCAAAGAAGATATCTGAATAACACTGAGAGGAAAACAGGAAGAGTAAACATTGTCTGAAATGTACAACCAAATGTATTTGCTGGTGCAGCTTTGGTTTATCACAGTAAATTTAATTCTAGCTCTTCTTTGTGATCCTTAAGAATGAAAAAAAAAATCTCCTAAATTTTATTAAACCTAAGCTATATTTCTATGCATGTAGTATACAGGAAACAGCCTTTTCTCACTACTTTCACAAGCCAATGTGATCTGTGTATGACTGCTATTGAAAGGGCAGGGAAGAAATCAGTAATGTCAAACTGCGATGAAGCTACATCACCACTGCACGTGACTCTGAAGACTGTTTTCCTGACACCTTTTGCATAAAAAAAATCAGATAACATATCTGCAATAATACAGGTTTTCAAATCAGTCCCCAATCCACCCCCAAATCTCTTACTTCTCCTGGAGTGTATCCCTATGACCTCCATCTATCCCATTACCTAGCCATTTGCTACTTCTCAAGTGTGTTGGCGTTTCATTCCCTGGAGACTAAACAGGAAAAAAAAATGCAAAAAAAACCATAACAAATCAAAATACCACAACACCCTAAGGATTATAAGAAGTCATTATGATACAGGAAAAGTGAAGAAAACGTGACTGCATACAAGGAAAGCTTATAGCATGGTACATCCAAGTTCTGAAATTTCCTGAATGGGCACAGCAATCCTGCATCTTTCATGAAAAGGTTAACATGAAAAACATGGAATAATGCATTTTACCATCCTCAACAGGTCTTCCTCTTATGATTTCATTCTAGTATTTCTAGTAGAAAAACTGCTTGCTACCATCTAAGTGACATTACAATATTATGGTTTGAAAACATCAATTACGCTCTGTTCCAGGCAGAGATTTTCCCTTGTGTTCATGAGTCTGAAAGCTTTTCTTATTGCTGATGCTGCAAACATAATGAATCATTCTTTACATATCATCTTTTCATAGCACCAATTTCATGACTAGGCAAGGCATTTCAACCCAAATATTGTTTCCTACATGCAGCTCTCAATTCTTCCTTTTTAGTTCTGAAATAAATAAAAACCGATTACTAATATATTAAAATCAGTCATACTTCATGAAATTCAGTATATGGATGTATTAGCACATACTTTCATGGAATAGCAGCATTATTCCTGTCATTAACTCACTCTTGACATGTGGTAACAAGTGGGAAAAACTGACAGGCTGGGAAATCTATTGGAATCCTTTGGTCAGTAGCTGGCTAAATGTGTATGTGTCTATATATTTACATATTTAAATATATGTAATACACATAATTATATAAGATGTACACAAACATCCACGCCAGCTGATGTTGTATGGTTTTAAAATGAATTTTCTGCAATGGAGTCAGTCTTATAAGAGGTTCTTTTTCTAATGTAACATGATGACTATTTGTATTTTACTGTTATCACCTCATACTCTTTATTCTAGGATCATCAGACCATTTTAAGAGCATGGGCAGTTAAAGACTTTGCCCCAAATTGTCCTTTGTATGTTCAGATACTGAAACCTGAGAATAAATTCCACATCAAGTTTGCAGGTAAGTATGAGATTTCATCCACTTGAACCAGTTGTTAGTATTTGGCAGCTTGTTTCGTAAATGCACAAGCAAAGTCAGATTCCCTGAGTATATTTACCAATTAGAAGCACATTAAGAGTACAATGTTTTCAAGTACCACGGGCTTATACATCCCACCAATAGTAAAATACCATTTTTATATTAAACTTATTTATAAGCTTTTTGAAGATTACTATATTTATTACTCTGCTGTGTTATATAATATACAGTGTTGAATTATTTGATATACAACACATTATTACCCCTTAATTATAGATCCAGGTAGGTTTTCATCCTGGTATATTCTCCATGTCTTTAAATAATTTGACTTCTAAAACATACTTTTACCAAGGGGTATATAAGAAGATCTGCTTAGAAAAGGCCAAATTTCATTCAGCAAACAACAAAAAAATCTTAACATTGGAGTGTTTTTTTTTTTTCTAGGTCATATGAAAAACATGATTTTTTTTTCTTTCAAATGTTTTGGAAAGAGAAATAAAATTTAGTTCTATATCCAGTAAAATTGATACCTTGGATATGATATAAAACGCCAAACGATTTTAAGAAATCCAGACAAATTGTCTCTCATAAGAATGGATTACAAGCTCTAATTTGACAAACTTTCTCTATACTATGTAGGTGGATCTCTGTGTCTCTCTTAGTCTATATAGAAACACACACATACGCACATATTCACACACACATGTATACTCATGTGCAAAAACATGCCAATACTTCTATAATGACAATTCATTTTGCCTATCTCTGGAAAAATATCACTATGAAGTAGAAGGAGAGCTTTCCTTTTCAACTGTAATTTTGAAAATTCAGTTTTCTTGAAGGATATTCTAATCAAGAAAAGATTGATGATTCATGCAAAATTCAAAAAAACTCAATGGAAAAATATTAGTCTCCTTCATCATCCCAGAATGTGATGAAAAAGTAAATTTCGGTGCAGAACGATTCCAGAGCAACAGTTAAAGCTGTAATTTTAAAAGCTACTGAATTTACCACAAAGTTGGAAAGAAGGAGAAAAGCATCAATAGCAGTCCTGAAGTTATAAAAGTGTAATCTTAAACTATGAGATGGCACAGCAGGGAATAAGACTCATGCTGTGACAAGAACGATGGTGCTTTTTCATCTCTCCCTTAAAAACACACAGCACAAACATAATCTCTTCTCCCTAGCCATGGCCTCTTTTCTTTATTGGTAACTGTTAATTTGTTGTTCCTAATTGTATTTTTAAGAGAGTTTCATTATTCTTAATGTCTTGTCTCTGTAGGAGTTTATATATAACTAGATTTGCAAAACAGAGTTTTTTTTCATATCTGTTCTAAGCCTCAGATTAAGAATTTGGATCATGTATTTAAAAAACAAACAAAACAAAACCACAAAACCTTCTTTTGTAATATTTCTTTCCATTGAGCTTAATCAATCTGATAATCTCACTGTCTTCATTTACATTCTGTATTTCTTGAAGGTCTTGAGGAAACCTTATATATTCTGTGCTTCATTAGCCCCCTCTAATATTAATTATAGAAGCACTATATTGTAGGGCTAAATATTTATATAGCACCTTACATCTCAAAATAATTTTGAACTGATCGGAGGGATCACTGCATCCATTTCCACACACACTCATTTCAAATCCTGTTGTTTCTTTCTTACAGTTTCACCATGCAACAGTTTAAAGCAGAGAATTACAAGCCTTTCTGCAAGATTAATTTAATTTTACTGATTACACAGGAAATTTTTAATGCAGTTTTAAATTTGGGCAGGTTACCAGCATAGTGTAAACATCACCACTGGATGCTAACCTACTGCAAATAATTGGCCACTGATACTAGAATAATCAGAATAACATTTGCTTGCATACCTTTCCCTAAGAGGACTCTACTTTGGTTACTAATCTTATCCAACTTGCTTCATTCTGAGATACATACCCACGGAGGCTGCAGATGATAGCCCTGTCCAGAGTCCTTATGAACAAAATTTGTCATAACCATATGCAACGTTTTTCTAAGTGCTTTTCCTATTATGACTCAGGACTGTTTTATTACTGCCTTAACACGAAAGACTTCTTTTAAATTTGATACTCCTTTAAAAAATGACTCCTTTCTTCTGAAGGTTTCCTAAACCAATATTGTGTATTTTTATGAACCTGAAATACTCAGTAACATGATTTCTTCTGCTACTACTACTTCTTTTTTTTTGATGTTTTTACATGCAGGTTTAGAGAACCTAACTCTCAAAAACAAAGTTTCTGAATTTAGGAAAAAAACAACCAAAGAATTCAGGAAAGTTCTCATAACAACAGTTTAATTTTTAACTAAATAGAAAATTTCTAAAGTACAACAGTCAACATCTTAAATTAACCAGTCATCCTAGATTGCCTGAGACAGTCCTGTAATGTAGACACTAACTTCATTGTCCCAAAGAAAATCTCTCCAGGATGCTATTCTTAGGCTTTAGAAACAGTATATAGGACAAGTAATTGTTAAGATTTATTTCCATCTGGTAGACAATATTTTGACATTTTTCCTCTCTTTAATGAGAGCACAAGAACCTGTTCTCATCATCACAGCAAGGGAATGGAGACACTTTGCACTGGGTAATATGGCTTGTCAGAAAGGCATGTTTTCCTGTCTTTTCACTTGATGCCAGAGAGACACCCTTGCACCCTTGCATGTTTTCTCTTCTGTTTTTTACAGTGGAGTTTAACTACCTTTGTTTAAAATTGTAACTTACACTTATATTACTACAGTAGAAATATTTCTCTGTGCTTGAGTATTATGCTTCAGTGGAATCTGAAAAGCATGTGGCATAAGGGTTTGTCCCAGCAAATTCCTTTGCATGTTCAAGGTGTGAACACACTATAAATATATAGTGATCTTAACATGAAAGTTATCAGGTGGGCAAGGAAACACTGTATCACCATTCTTAACTATCTCTTGTCTTGAGCTGGAATGTTTTACTTCTTCACCTTTTCCAATATACAAATATCGTCACATGCCTCATTTTTCTTTCATTAATATTGCATTTTCCTTCACTTGCAGTTGCATATGGTTTTCTTAACCTTCCAGCTTTTCCTTCAAACACACAGGGCTACAAAAAGCTATGTACCCTTAATGCATGCATCTGGTACTGCATTTCAGCACAAACATGAAAAAAGTGAAAGTTATCCACAGCAGAGACCGCACAGTTGCATATGCAAAATTGCATATTTTCTGAGTTATATTAATAAGTTTATAAGTATAATAAGTATATATTTGCTAGAAAATAAATTAATCACCTTTACTTTGAATATTCAGAAATTATATATAATCACAGTTCCAGGAACAGGGGGCACATTTTGTCATTCTCTATTTATTCAAAATGCACTAATGAATTAGCTCAGATTGGTGAAGTATGACATTAAACATTCAGTGGTTTATTGGAAAGGAACATAGTCCAGATTCACTGAAATTGATATGGAATGCATCTGATGATTAATCTATTCAACCACAGATAAAAATAGTCTACAGATAAGGGATGGACATTTTTATCTATCTGGTCTGGTAGTGATCATGTTATCAAATTGACAATGGCAAGGTTTCTCAGAATAGTTATGTCAGATCTAGGACATTCTTACCACATGGCTAATGCTGTAGGCATAAATCAGTATTTTGAGTATGTTTTATTTTCAATAACATTACAGAAGTCATAACTCACTTCATAGAATTATTACATCTATTTGTGACAGACAGCAAAATATCTGTCAAAATATATTTTCACAGAAGGTACAATTTCCTGAAAATTTTAAATGGCATATTTCTTTAGTATAAATACAATAAAAATACTTCTGTTTGGTAAACTGATTTGACATCTTTAATATTTAATTCAAGATAAACTCCAGTTTCGTCCTCTGCTTTACTGCATACAGAATGAGTAATTTTGTGATACTACTATCCAAAGTCACAGGATTTGATCAATGTCCCAGACTCGAGGACCGTAACCCAGCTTCCTCCCTACTCTAGAAAAGGAAGCATTAAAATTCTGTGTAACCCGCACCACAGCTCCACAATAAGAGTCTGAATGTAAATGTAAAGCACAATGACATTATAGGTAAGTTATGATCTGTCAAATAACTGGAGAAATGAACAAGTTATTTTTGACCTCATCTGTGTATGAGAACTTAACTCCAGCCAAAGAGGAGAAACCCATAGTACCTTTCCATGTGTTTCAAATGACTATAGAAAAGAAGGAAAAGGAGAGGGTTTATACAGTACAAAACATTCATTTTAATAATGTAAAAACACAACTTATGAGGGGAAGAGAGAGATCAAACAATTCACTCAATAAGCACCACTGAAAAAAGAAAACGCAAATTAACAGGTGGGCAGGAAGAAGCAGCCTTAGCAGGAGTTAGTACATTTTTCAAATTGTATTTCTGTCATGTATGTCAACACCCATAGTAAGGACAGAAGAATAATTTAGCACAAAACTCATTGTTCTATGAATTGATTTCCAGAAATGAACTGAAAATGGAAATAAACATCCCATAAATGAGAAACATTCTAACATTAAAGATATACACATTTCTGGAATAAGACAAGATTAGTTCCAATTACTTTATATTGCTTATATTCTTGTTCTTGCAACCAAGAACAAAGCATGTCCCTAACATAGAGAAGAATCAACATGCAATTCTATTCCACAGCACTTTGGATCCTTATCATTTTGCATCCACAGAAATTTGCAGTATTTGATCTTCTAAAACCTAGTTTCCAAGCATGTATGCAAGACTGATAAAAGGGCAGATGAAGCTTAGAAATGAAATTCAGAAGTAAATCTGATTCTTTCTTTGGGACTTACTGAGCCTGAAAGTTGATGTTACTGTTTTTAAATGAATATTTTACATAGCATTTCCTTTTTTTCTTAAACTGCTGAACAGGAATCAAGAAGGGCTACTTTATTGTATAGTCTGGAAATTATATATATATATATTTTTTTACCAATAAATTAGAACAATATTTCTAATCATGGTAGAGTGCTGAAGAACCTTTTGTCTGATGTTACCAAAGTACCTCTGAGAATTCCAAAAGCTTCAAAACAATTCTGAAGTAGGGTATTATTTTCATACCCATTTTACAGATGCATGAAGAGTAATGAAGGACAGGAGTGGCTCCTACAAGGTCAAAGTCTACAGGAGAAGTAGAAATAGTCCTGTGACTTCCATCTTCATGGCTCCTGATGTAAAAACCCTTGACAACACAATGTGAATTCCTTACACATAGGATATTAAGATGACTATTGCAGGACCACAATCTCAGTTTGCTGGGTGCTGTATTCTCTGTTAGTGCAGTATTTTGTGTAAAATCCATCCAGAAAGTCCAAGTATACATTAGAGAGTATAGAACATACAGAGGATTTAAGTCTGAGATATACTTTCTATTTGCATTGTGCCATCCATGATTTACTTATTTTCATTTATGTATATAATTAGGTCAACACGTACAATTTGGTTCAAGTACAAGATCTGAAATAACAGATGATGAAATAATTTCTCTGTACATTTTTCTTACGTCTGTTTTCAAAAGTATTAGGTATATCGCAACAACATTATAAAGAAAAAATAAGGAGAAGTAATTTGGAAAAGTTCTATACAAATTCAAAAATATAAAGATTTCTTATTCATTCAATATTAGGAAGTCAATATTCGTTTTCATAAATCTTTGCCATCTGAGTAATGGTAATGGCATACAGATATTCCATCCAAGTAGCAGACTATGCATTACCCTTCAAAATCTCTAGTTTAAAATTCAAATAGATGTACTAGTGGCACACAGTCAATCTTTTCAGCAGCAAATACTTAATTGCCATAACTGAAATATATTTAGGGGAAGAAAAATCTCAGTTTGTTCTATATTTGACAGTGTCTTCATATAACTAAATTCATTCTTTCCCTATGACATTCAAATAGGCCTTGATCTTCAGAAAATGCAAGAATGAATTTCTCCTTTCTGTAGTCAATGATTCTGTTACTGAAAAGTGTCTAGAAATTTCAAAAAAAGGAATAAAGAAGGCATACAAAGTGCCCTCATTGTTTTCAGTAAGAGGCATGCTCATAGCTAAACAATTCTGGCTGGAGAGTAGCTTAGAGAGGTGAGCTGGTTCTAACCATTTTGATAACCATTTTGATTAGTGCAGTTAGAAGAGTTATACAGTCAGCTCAGATCCGGGTGGGGAGATTATTTGTATTTGCTTACTTTTAGTCATCACTTTTTATATGGCTTGTATTCATCATATAGGATCATCAGCTGTACCAGCTGTAATGTTCTTTCTCATCGGAAGCAGATCCTGCTCCCATTGAAAGTAATGGAGCATGAATCAAACACTAAATTCAGAAGAAAATAAATTTACTTAGCATGCAATAAATGTCTTCATGACCTTTGAAAACCATTATGACTTTAAGCTTCTACAATGACAGGAAGTTTAATTAAATTGTAAGCTTTGTGTTTATCCCTTCTTATATCTGTTTTAATACTGTCAGATATGCGTGAATGGCATCAAAGAGTAGTATCTATGTCCTTTTCGTGCTGTCACCAGCATTGAACATTTAACTGTGATCTGAATTTTAAGCAGTAGTCATCTAAGCTTAATAGTAACTCATCCGATACTGAAAGCATGTGCAGATTTAGCAGTTAAGTATAAGCCAATATAGGGGACTAAATTTAATGCCTCTCTTGCTTTCTCTTTTCACTTCCTCTTTCCCAAATTCCATTAAAACACAGAAAAGAATAGATACATCTACAGTATTGTTCCATCACAGCAAGTACTACTGTGCAGACATACTTTCTTGTAAGGACTCTCAGAAACAAAGCACAATTTTGTGATTACAAAAGCCAGACAAGGACTGGGGTAAAACGAATGCAAACTTGTGTAAAACAGGAAAAGAAAAAACAACCATCCTTGCCTAGATGATAAAGAGGCAGCAGCCGTTAGCTGTTTCTAGGGGGACTGATCGGTCAAATCTACAACATACATGCAAGAACAGTGCAGACATCCCAGAACTACTGCCAAGTAACTGGTCTGTAAACCAGCACAGCCCATCTAATTGATCAGGCACTCTTGCAGTGCCGTATCGTATGTATATTATTTTCTGAACACAAAATTGCATCTCTGTACCATGCTTGATGTCTCTATACCAATTCACAGAAAACTGCAGCAGGTGAAAAATTTATAAGCTAGATTATGTTACAAGGCCTACTCATACTACCAGTGTAGCAAGATAGTGGAAGTGGGATTCACAGAGCCATTGCATCCTTTCCATATATAACTGCAGGACAGAAAATTGAAACTGGATGCAAAGTTAACTTCAGTCATGCAGTCTGACAGGTAGCATAGATGGGGCAAATCATACACAGCTGCTCTCCAGGTTCAAGTGGATGCTGAAGATCTGGAGGCAAATTCTTGTCCCTGTCTTCTTCACTCATTTCCTGTACAGGGACAGGAACTGATAATTCACAGAATCACAGAATCATTTAGGTTGGAAAAGACCTCCAATATCACCTAGTCCAACCTATGATCTAACACTACCAAGTCCACTGAACCCTATCACTAAGCTCTACATCTAAACCTATCTCAAGGGATGGTGACTCAACCACTTCCCTGGGCAGCATATTCCCATGCCTAACAGCTCTTTCAGTAAAGAAGTTTTTCCTAATATCCAGCCTAAACCTCCCCTGGCACAACTTTAGCCCATTCCCCCTCGTCCTATCACCTGGCATGTGGGAGAATAGACCAATCCCCACCTCACTACAGCCTCCTTTAAGGTACCTGTAGAGAGCGGTACGGTCACCCCTGAGCCTCCTCTTCTCCAGAAGAACATTCTGTTCAATGGAAAGTAGTTTTATAAAGTGATTTTTCATCTT
>VXAA01003134.1:136687-213788 GCA_013399115.1 Anseranas semipalmata
TTTTTTTTTCCACAGATCACGTTGTGTGTGAAGAGGAATTCAAATATGCTATGCTAGCTTTAAACTGTATATGTCCAGCTACCTCTACATTAATCACACTGCTGGTTCATACGTCTAGGGGACAGTAAGTACATACTACCATTGAAAACAAACAAACAAACAAACAAACAAACAAAAACAAAAAAACAACCTTGCAAAGTTATAACTAAGATTCTTTGGAAGATAGCTTACCCTGAATGCCCAGACAACCACTGCAGTCTTCAAAACAAATTTATATTTTCTGCACTTAAAAAGCATTCAAGGTATTGTAATTTCAAAGAGAATTACCCTCCTCCTGCTCCAAATACTTAACAACTTTTTGCATCTATTGTGCCCCAGTTCCACAAAGGAAAATGTTCATTGAGTTCAAACAGATTTCTTTTGCTAACATATAAAATACCATTTTCTATTCAGTGCATGTACATTAAGAAGCAAGCCAACATATATGTGAAGAGATGGGTTTTTAACATAACCACCACACTGCTGGAAGGGGTACAGAATTAAGGTGTCTCTACAGACTTGTGTTTACAGTGATTACAGTAGAACTTCTCTATATTTATTAAAATAATTTTACCATATCTAGTATGCTACGCTATAGTCTTGGAATAATAAGGTATTCTTATTAAAATGTCACAGGCCAAGAGAAGCATTTAAAAGTAAATCTACAATTATATCTGTAGAAGTGGAGTACATGCATATAGACTGTACATTTGAGAGCAGTAAAAATGCATGCGTTTTTTTCAAGTAACCACATGCTCAGTAATATCTTGATATTCACAAGCAGAGTTATTTAACCTTCTGTATGGCATTTGCAGTATTCCCCTGTGCCAAGGATGGGGAATACTGAAATTATTGCTAGAATTGCTACTACCAGCAACAACAAATGTCAAGATTTTAATGGCACTGTCTGCACTAGAATCTGTTAATAAAATGACAACAAAATACTGTTTCCATGCCTCCCCAAAATCATGGTGACATACATTCAGTATCTGCCTACTTTTCCTTACATGACATGCACGTACAGAATACAGAGCTGTTCTAAATTATTCCATATTATTTGTACATGAAAGAAGAGTAGTATTCTTAACAGCAATCAGAGTTTTCCAGCAGCATAAAAACTGACATATGAAAAGGACTGTTCTACTGCACCTGAGAACATTAGCATTTCTATCTCAGGCATATTGATTATTTATACAGATTCCCAACTAAGATTCAAAAAACTATTAATAGAATGCAAAAGTATTTATTACTTCTTTCTCAATAAGAATTAATTGATGTAATCAAGGTTGTTAAAGTAACTGATTCCTAGTCTGGATGTAAACTTTCAAAATTAGTTATTGGAGTAAGTAAGTAAAGGAGTAAGTAAAATATTTTTTTGTGCAAATAATTGTTAGTATTACTTTGAATCCTGTTTGCAGAAACATACAGAGTTGCTGGATGAGTACAAAAAGACTTAAAAAGTGGAAATGTTTATTTGTCAATCTTACACTTTAGACAGCACTCATCAGAGCATTTAATCTCAAATGGGTTCCCAAATACTGTCAAATGGCAAACTTTGGATACTATAGAGCATGTGTATTAATGCTGGACTAATTGGTTGAACAGATGCAACTGTTCTTTAAAGCCCAACTATATCTGTGAAAGTTAAAAACAGATGCTAGGAGGAAATAACTTCAAAAATATTTCAAATTTGAGTAGTCTTGGCTTCACAGTGCTAGAACTAAAAAAACTCAAAAGATCAACTATTTCCCTTCCAACATGTCACTAAGCTTTCAAATTTAATATTTTTGCTACTTCCCTTCAGTTCATCTTTGCTACAAAGCACATAATTCCCAGACTGGTGTTTTTTTCTTCCCCTTATATTCTTCACAACTTTTTAAGTCCCTTGGAAATGCTGGTGTATGTTCTCAAAAGTCTAATTTCAGTGATTTTAATTTTTCATTAAGTTTTGTACAAGTGCATAAATCTGTTCAAAGTATTACTAAAGTCACCAAGTCAAGCAGTCAATATCAGGAAGTGAGGACACAGCTATCTTTTTGCTAGACTGCTCAGATCCTGTGAAAAAAAAATAGTTTGCTGATAAAAACATTAGGTAATTATGTACTTGAATATACTTTTTGCTCATAACTGAGTGTTAGGTAGGCCATGTTTAATCTGAAAGTTTTGAGTTCTTGAACATTTAATTAAGATGATTTTTAACAACTAGAGATTTAACCACTGATTTTTAGCAAGTATGTGCTTCTTGAATACAATATTCTGACTTCAAAGGACTATCATCACATATATTTGAAAAAAAATCATATAAAATATTTAAATGTGTGAAAATATTTGCTTTTTTCCTGGATTATCATTTAAATGTCCCGATTTTATCAATCTCATACTTATTTCACATTTTATCCGTAATTTTTACGTGCAATAATATAATTGCTTTAAATGTTTGCTAAGAAAAATAAGCTCATAGCTAGATACAGGTATAAGCCTGATCTTCAGAGGTATTATACTTAAGTCAAGAAAGGTATTTTCAAACTTCATTATAGAGTATATACTTAATGTTCTAGAGGAAAAATTCCTTTCAAACACATGTTCTTCATGAACATCTCCTGAGATTTCCACTGACTGTAGAGTGCTTGAAAAATGTTGGTAAAACATACTCTATACACTTCATTGTCTTCAGGGGGAAATGTGTTTTCGAAATAGGTGTAGGTTTTGAGCTTAATCTGCAGGTTGTCGTTGTATTGCGGACATAAAATTGTTTTGGATTTGGCTAATTAATAAGTCAGACTAATTGTTTTAGCTTTTCTAGATATTTTCTAGGTTGAACAATAGGTAAATGAACTTCTAATTGTTAAAATAGCTCCCCCCAATGACCTTCATTTATGCATAAGAAAAATGGTGACAGATGAACATTTGAGTTTAACTCAGTATAAGTAAAAAGACTCAGTGAAAATGGATTATATAAACAAATAAAAATTTAACTATGCATGCATTTATATCTAAATACTATTGGATAAATAGACTTCCCACGTTCCAGTGTCACTACTGTGAACCCCTTTCCTTTATATTGGTTCCTGTTTCATTATTTTTTCATTGTCCTATTTTGCTTACAACCAGTATCTGTATTAAACTTTCTGTAGGATGTGAGTTTTAAAATCCCTGTAAGCACTGACTTACATAAAAAGAACAGACTTGGATTATGGGGATACTGCTTCCAACTTTGGATAACGCTTTTTAAGTCTATTCAAAATCATTGGAAAGATGTTCTTAATAATTAGTTCTGGTTTCCACAGAAGCTCCATATTTATTGACTTACAAGTTTAGTAACTTTAATGCAGTGATGAGGAGTGTTTGTTCAAATTGATAGCACAGATAAGACTTTATTCAGAAAGCAGTTGGATTGATAATTTAGAACTGTGAAGTAAAAAATTGCTACTTGCTACTCAAATAAATAAATGTTCCCACCCTTAATGAGCTCTTACAGTGACTAAGCTATATCACTGTCCCTTTCCTAGATCTCTTTTTGATACAGCCCTCTCTCATCACTCAAAGTAGGTAACTTTTCTCCGTAGCTTTTAGATCTGCTAGGAGCTGGTATTCACAGGAATCTGTAGCTGTAGTCCCTGCTGAGGGAGATCCAGGAAGCCTCTAGCCACAGCAATGCTCCAGGCTGCCAGAAGCTAACGTGTCCGTTTTGCACAGCTTTTTAACAGAAAGATACTTCCAAAAACCCTCACTGCTGTACATCAGCATTTCCTAACCAATATTTATCAGAGAACTACAGAGTGTTTGAATGACTAATTTTAAACGATCATCAGTTTATTATCTTAGAACACTGGAAAAAACGCACCATACTGAAATAAGGCTAGCAAAACTAAAGCAGATCAGAACTTGAAATTGCTAATGAAACTGAGTAAGAAGTAATCATGAATAGTGGTTTATTTTAAGTTCAGCTACGACTGGGTCTGGTTACATACTGAAAAAAGCATTTGTAAGCACACTTTCAAATTGTACACTGCTGTTCAGTTTTAACTAAGTTCAAATGACTGCCTGTGTCTTTCCATTCCACAAGGAACATCTCCTCTTTTTCCATAGAATTCTAGATGCATACAACCAGAGGAGATTATCAAGGCACTGACCAAAACATTCCTTGCTTTTTGTCATTTCCCTGGTGAAAAGTCATTCATTAAGGGAGAATATGACCACTGTCACATTCTAGCTTCTTGTCATTTGTTAATTTAGCGAAGTTAATGTAAACAATAAACAGTAAACAAAAAGAAACACATATATAAATTAAAGACATCTAGTGGTATAAATACATGAGGATGCTGGGGAAAATGTTCATTTTCTAATCAGTTTTGACTGCTTCAAATTAAGGGGAAGTTTGCTGCTGCTTATGTGAACTGGCTTTCATCTTTACTACTTCATACTACTTTTCACATTAACCAGACTAGATTGTCATCTCAGCTGTGTATGGAACTCAAAACCTCAGTTTGTGAGACACAAAAATTCTACCTTTATTCTTATTTAAAATCTTATTATTGATCTTAATCTTAACATCTATCTTTAAACATTTCCCATCTAATAATAAAACTAATATTGTTTGTTTTATGATACAAAGTACTGGAAGAAAATATCATGTCTGACTTGAACTTCCTGTGATCTTTACAGAACAGCACCATGGGAAGCTTTTCGACAACTAACTGGAACCAAGCAGAGTTTAAACAGGTAAACATTTCAGTTTAGGGGGTAAAGTGAAATATGGAACAATTTTATTCTGTAATTACATTTCTAGTTCTGCTATTCTACACTTAATGCACTGTTTTTTAATACTGTTTTACTTTTTTCCATTACTCTTGAAACAAAATGTTTGTATGCTGAGGGTGGAAAAAAATGGTAAATTGAAGAAAAACAGAAACTGTGTTAAGATATTGAAAATGCATAAATGAACACTAAGGAACAGGTCCCAATATCTAGAAATCTTAGCTCCAGAACACAAAACACAGAGCATCTTTGTCAGCTGTATGTCCTCATATAAAGATATATGCATCCATTATGTCCAGTAAAGCTCATACAGACGGAACCCTGTTTCCATGTAAAACTTCAGTAAAGGAAGAGGTTCACAGAGGCCTCAAGTCTGCAAGTTTTGGTGTTATATAGCTTTGGAACATTTCCACTAGCAGTCCATTTTGAATTTTAGCATCACGTAGTAAAGGATCATACCCTCGAGGTGATTAAAATATCAATTTCTTTTCTTGCACTAGAAGAAACAAGGTATATACTTGTCATAGTATATGCAATGCACAGTAACTAAAAAATGTCTTTTGGGTAAATGCTGAAGATAACAAACTGATAAGCAAATGCCGATAAAGTGACCTAAGCCAAATGGGTCTTGCCTACATAAGTTATTTTCAATGATTCTTTACCTTCTTCAAACAGGAACAAGATAATCTGTCAAGGAGCATCTGAAGAGATTAGCTTTATAAATAGAATGAGCATGCTGCTGGTTTCACCTGTCATCTTTCAGTTGCAGTGAATCTACTTATTATGGTGTGAATTTAAACTAATTCAGCCATATTTCTCCTGATATTGAAGTACATAATCTTATATGCCTATTACCTAGCAAAAAATGAACTTTAATTCGTTAAACTAATCTCCGTATTTACAGTATCACCAAGCTTTGATGTCAGATAGTTCTTTCGGATTAGCCCATGGGATCTTTCCAATAGACATTTGTAGTTTCTACTGCCAAGTAATAATGCTCTGATTAATAAGAATTTTACATTGTTTTAAATTATTCTCTTTATCTGTACATTTCAGGGAGAGTCAGCAATCACCAGAACAATGGCAGAAAATGTATGGTAGATGCTCTGGTAATGAAGTGTATCATATTAACCTGGAAGAAAGTACTTTTTTTGCTGAGTATGAGGGGAAAAGCTTCACATACGCTTCTTTCCATGCACATAAAAAGTATGTTTATTTTCTTATCAAGTATTAAAAGTTTAAGCAAATAATTATTTGTTTTGCCCATAACATAACTCTGTATTTGAAGGTGCAATATTACACTTTACTCGTTTCTGGATTTAAATATGCTAATACATACTAATATTAGTATATTATTACTAGTTACTAATATTATGATATTATTATATTATACTAATATATTTAATAGATATTCTTCTGTACATTACAGTTGGTCAGGAAAAAGCTCATATTGGTTATTTATAGACAGCTCACTCTAAGAGAATAGAATATAAAGGATATATAAGATAAGCCTGACAATTAGGAAGAATTGTACCTTAGAGACAGGTTATATCAGAACACCAATCCTTTTCCACGTTATTTTGGTTTGATTTAGGAGTCAGATGAAAATTTGTCTTCCTTCATGGCATGTTCATTTTATGCAAAATATTCAATTTTAAGGTGGTATTTGCTATATCCTGGGGGTTGCTCAAAATAAAAGCATGTTTTTGAGTCAGATTAAATCTTAAGAATGTTAACGGATGTTCTTTATGTTCCAGGTCATGCGTCTTTTATTCAGTACTGCTTTGTGAGGTGAACATACAAACTAAACATAAGTCATGTATATTCAGATATATTTAACAAAATTAACATATATCAAACCCTGAACACTGATTTTATTCTCATACTTAATATGTGAGAAAAAGATTTTTTAGCTTTAATTCCTTATTTTCTAGCATTAATCAAATAGATTTTCAGAAGTAAATGGCAAAAATGAATTCTGAAAATGGTTTCCATTATGTATGAATAATGGAACAATTTAACTTGATGAATACTTTTTCATATCCTGCATCCATTCTTCTATTAATGTTTTCTCAGAAGGGACTATTCATCTGATTGAAAAATTGACTGGAACAGCTTTAGAAGAATACTTTGGGGATTTAGAAAAATGTTGGATTTAGATGCCTAGGGATTCATCAGCTCATAAAAACTGCTTGATCAGAAGTGGCCTATTTAGGAGATAACGTTTTTCAAACATATTTGTCATCCAAAACTCTGCAAAATAGAAAATATATTGAAGGCTCATTTTTGACAGTGGATATTCTGGTATATACAGAACTATGCAAAATGAACCATGCCTTTCCTTTTCTAATTAAGGTTTGGAGTCTGTCTGATTGGTGTTAGAAAGGAAGATAACAAAAACATTTTGCTGAATCCAGGTCCTCGATATATCATGAGTTCTACAGATATATGCTTTTATATAAACATCACCAAAGAAGAGAATTCTGCTTTTAAGAACCAAGAAAAGCATAGAAAAAGACATGAATCAAAATTATCTTATCATGGAGCTTCTAGGTTGCCTGTACACAGTATAATAGCGAGCATGGGTAAGTAAAAAAATAAAATAAAATAATAATCAATAAATAGAGCATTTAAAGCTTTTAACAGTGTATTCCTATAATTAAGAAATTAAAATATTAAAATAGAAAGAAAGGAATTATATTAAGCACTTGCTATCTAATTTTCAAAAAAAAGGAATTTGGGTATGTTTTTTCGTTTTCTTTTGAGAATATGGAGTTAAACCACTTAAAATTGTTGTATATAAAATGTATGCAAGCAAAAAAGGTGAGAAAAGCACATAATTTTTGTCATTTACAACTAGACTTTCACAATAAGCTTTCATAAGCTTCTTTAATTAAAAAAACACCCTGTGCGATTTGCCTCAAAACTACTGTAACTGTATCTTACTTAGCAGATAGAGATACCCCCAAACCCTGCCCTTTCAGTCTTTGGCCATGTGGTCAGATAATCGCCATTAAATACGGGAATCTCATTTAAACGTTTTAACAACACACTGAGAGAACGATTTCAACACTACTTCAGGGACAGTGGCTATCGATTTACAAGACACAGGATGTCGAACGTCCAGCGGACCTACGCTAGCTCTTCCTTCTGAGGGAGGTAAAGAGGGCAGACGGCCCAGTATAGCACCTGTTTTGGAGGTTGCAGACTCATCCTCACTTCAGACATGTGACCTGCTAAGTGACCAGTCGGAAGATGAAACTACCCCATCAGATGATGAAATTTCTGCAGGCTTAGAGTATGTATATTCAATATAAACTAAACATTATTTGAAATGCTAATGCTATGTAAAAACAAGCATGGATAATTTTTGGACATGCAGATCAATCTGACAAGTTGTAGCAAGCAAGAGACAAAGGCCAGTTATGGAATTATTTCCTTTTTAAGAAATGCTGTTGTCTGTTAGCAGAATACTGTTATGCCTGTTTTGAAATAAGAAAAACAGATTAGCTCCTCCGTTTACTGGAGATTTTCTACACTGTAATAAAGATCTAGCTGTGTATAGCAGTTTATTTTATAGCATAGACATAAAGTGACATTCCTGAGCATTTTGCCTACACTTCATAGTTATAAAGACAGGACTCAACTAAGCTGTAAACAGGTAAGTACTTCTGTCCTGACAATCAGGTCATTTAACAGGCTTGTTGAACACTACGAGTAGGTATCTGACTTCAAAATGTAGGAACAACCAGAAAAGCGATGTGAGACAAAATTACATCTATTTTAAAATGTTTGTTAGTATGTTACTGGAAGTAATGATGCATTACTCACATAAAAACAAATCCTCTAACTACCATGCAGATAAACAATTATATTTATTGGGATTACTGACAGGGATATTAAAACTGAAACACACAGTTAAGCCAATGGCTCACCTAGCACAGTTTCCTATCTCCAACAGTGGCGAGTATGAGAGGCCCCATGGAAGATCACAAAAATCCAATGGAAAAAAATAATAGAATAAGTCATCTTCAGTCTGCAAACTGAAATAACAATATAAAAGGCCTCCTATTTTCTCAGTCTGCCCTGATGGCTGTGGATATTCTGATCATGTATGTACAACTGAAAACCTTTCTAACTCCTATTGCAAGTGACAGTCTTCCTTGCTACCATCCAGACTTGTATTAAAAATGAAGGCCAATTAGAAATTTCATATTAGGTAAAAGAAGGTAATGACCTCAATAATTCTTCATGAGTTTTTGAAAGACAGATGGAGAAGGAAGAGCAGAAGTCCCACTATGATTTCTAGTTTCTTTACTTCTTTATTTTGCTTCAATAGAAATTTCCTGTACGTGTGTTCAAAATGCTAGGACAGCGCACTACAACACATGAGCTCATTTCCAAAGATGCCTATGCACAAAAAAATACCAACCAGACAAAAAACAAACTATGTTGTTCCACAAAAACATGATAGCTGTCACTAAATTTTATAGAGTTGGTCAAAGATATAAAAGCATTTCTTTGTTCATTTTATCTACTTGACTCTGTTAGTCTACAAATAATTACAAAACTTAGACATAGGTATAAACACCCCATAAAACAGTTGCAGAGTCAATTGTGTTTCAGTAATTGGTTATACTGAAAAATGTTTTTTTCTACTCTCCTAGGTATGCCAAAGGCTATCCTCCATACTCTCCTTATATTGGAAGCTCTCCCACATTTTGTCATCTTCTGCATGAAAAAGTACCCTTCTGTTGTCTAAGACTAGATAAGGTAAAGGGAGTTTCTGTTACTGGATGAAACTGCATTCACATTTGTCTCTTGCATCTGAACAGTTAAATTCTGGTTTCAGCTTAGAGATGAGCTTTATTTACTACCTACTAAGTTTTCTCACCCTTTTCATCACCAAGCATTTGTGTATGTCTAATCACGTCAGGTCTGTATCAGATCAGCTGATACAATTTTCTGTTTCTAATTCTAAAACCCTTCAATGTCACAGCTAAATCTCTTTATTCATATCCACTGAACTTGTTTCCTATTTTGATTTCAGGGATGCCAACATAACTACTATGAAGATGCCAAAGCCTATGGATTCAAAAACAAATTGATTATAGTTGCAGCAGAAACTGCTGGAAATGGCTTATATAATTTTATCGTTCCACTCAGAGCTTATTACCGACCAAAGAAAGAACTAAATCCCATTGTGTTACTCCTGGATAACCCGTATGTAGACTTTAAATATATTTATCTCTATTTCTTCTTTTTTTTTTTTAACGATACATTTTAAAATCATTTGACTATTACTTTCATAGACGATCACTCCTCATGTGGCCAACTTAAAATCAAAAACATTATGGCACATATATCTTTGCAAAAAGTCGATGACAAAAGTAATACCCTATGTGCATTATCATATACAAAATTGACTTTCTGCTGACTGTAAATGGCTGTATTAAATTTTAACGTCCTTATTTTTCATGGCTGATGTTTCAGTGAAGTATTTCTTAAAATACCCAAAATAACATGAATAGTTGCTAGAATTAAATAACTTCATAAGCACTGTAAAAAGATCAATCTGGATAACAGTTTTGGAGCTACAAAACAGTGCTTCAAAAACTAGCTTTACATAAGGCACTTAATCACTAGACCAGACGGGAATATTTTTAATAATTTTAGACAATAAGATAAGAAGTTCTTTAAGCCAGTAGGACCCACCTCCCAACCCCCTTTCTCTGCAATTATATAAAATCATGGAAGAAAATTAAATCCTTCAATATTGTTGTTAATACCATAGCTGTATGGAGATCACTGGAATTATTAGCCTTTCTTGCATTAGCTTTTTAAAATTTCAGACAAATTGTTCTCTGACAAGACTGCTTCATTTATAATCTGACACTGAGCAAAAGACTTTTTTGCAGCACTTTGGTGCTGCTTAAGTACTTACAACCACAATTTGGAAGACACACAAATGGAGGTTAGCCAGATACACAATATGAGATCAAACTATGACTTAAAGAAATGACAGCAGCAGAAATGCACAGATTCTGATTCCAGACTAACACTTCTGTTTGTATATGGTCCAGTTTATTATAAATGATTTTTCATGCAGAGATCTTCAGTGAAGTGTCCTACTTAGCCTCAAACAGCTCTTTAATGAAGTTGTATACACTTGTGTTTGCAAAACAAATGTTTTATGCACATATATACATATGTGCATAAAATTTAAGCTTAAAAATGCGAGCACACAGTGACCTCTAGTGCTTATTGTTTTATCTACAGTTTTATCTATTGCTTCTATGTATAGTGCCTGAGTTTACATATGTTAATGCTGTTGTGATATTTTACAGCTAAAAACACTTTTCATTAGCATAAAGTAAAGCTCTGGTTGTTAAACTAATACCTCTACGCAGCATTTGCAGCGACTCCTCCCAGCACTCAGTGGGACAGCAGAGGCCTAGCTGAAAAGCCAGCATGCTTTTCATATGTGTATTAGGCAGAATTCATGCTGCCATTCAAGTCAATTGGAATTTTGTAATTTACTTCACTGGACTTAGGAATTCAGCCACCTTTGACAAGCCTATCTATGCCTTATTGTTATATTCCTATTTTCTCTGTTTATTGAGGCAATTTATTACAGTATGCCTATTCTGATATACATCTCAGGTTTTAAGATTTCAGTTATTTCTCAGTATGTAAGAAAAAAGCCAGTAAAATTTATGAATAAAGAAATAATAAAAGTGTCCTAGTTTTCACATTCCATTTTAAACATAAGGTTTCATCTAAGATTTTCTCATTGACTTGGACAGAGCTATTGGCACTAAAACCAAATGATGATTCTACTTCACATTTTTATTAAGTTTTCACTGCTTATTTTAAATACTCCTGATTCATGCATTGGAGTGTAACGTGGTAGTATGTCTTTGGAATCAGTCATTCATTTTTATATTTGGAATTGTACTGTGCCATAAAATTTCTGATTTAAGAGGTGCATTTATTAATATAAGCATGTTAATTCTGATCATTCTTTATGAACACAGGAAACTGTTGATTCACAGCTTTCTGCAAACCTATTTCCTTTTTAAAGACATAATACTGCCAAAGTTTTTAAAAAGTTATTTAAAAAAAACAAAAAACAACCACATGCTACCAGTTTATTGAAGTATTTTAGAAGAGATGCTGCTGTTGTGATATTGTGTTTCATTTTGTAATCCCATCTGCTGCTTAGGCCAGATATGCATTTTCTGGATGCAATCTGTTGGTTTCCAATGGTTTACTACATGGTGGGCTCTATCGACAAGTAGGTGAAGTAACTGTTAGAAAACTTAACATTGTAGTGCTCAGTGGTCTGTTTTGTGTGTTGTCATTGCATGTTTAAGTGTGTGTTGTATTTGAAGATGATCTGTTTGCATGCATGGTTTGTGTCTGCGTGCTATAGTTTGGGATTTCAAATTTCTGACTTCTAAAGGATATTGTTAGTGAAAAGTATAACAGGGAATGCACGTTAATATCTTCAAAACCAGAACATAACACTTAATATGCATCTAGAAATTGCCAGATAATAGCCCTGATTCTAGTGTCATCCTATACTCAGTTATGTTTGTTTGTATTTACAGACAAGTTTTTTTAAAAAATAGCTATAGAAAGTAGAAAGTTCTAAATGTGTCCAACAGTCCTCATTTTCTGCTACATAAAATAATCACCTACTCCTGTCTTCAGAAATTCTGCTAATACTTATAGGACAAGAGGAAATGGCCTGAAGTTGCACCAGGGCAGGTTTAGGTTGGATATTAGGAAACATTTCTTCACTGAAAGGGTTGTGAGGCATTGGAACAGGCTGCCCAGGGAAGTGGTTGAGTCACCGTACCTGGAGGTATTCAAAAGACGTGTAGATGTTAGCAACAGACTTGGCAGTGCTAGGTTAACGGTTGGATTTGATGATCTTAGAGGTCTTTTCCAACCTAAATGATTCTATGATCTAAGTTTAGCAACATAGATTCAATGTAAAAATCAGGCAAAAGCAAGAGAGGAGCAATGGCTCATTAGCATTTTAGTAATCTCCGTTGTACAGAGTGTCAAATCAAAGAAGAAAATGGTTTGCTTCACTACATAGCTAATATTGAGGTGGGGCTACAAGCCCATAATACTCATTCTCCAGATGGAAATCAATTAGTGTATTTCCTGCCCTAAATTTACAGAATCCAGTTTTTCAATGAAAATTCTAGCGATTCAACATTTTTCAGTTTCAGCCTGTTGTAACAAGGGCTTTAAAACTACTTATAATAGTGATACAGTTACAGATCTATCTTTGGCTATATCATAGTCATTGTGAAATTTGCAGGGAATCTACAGAAATGTTTTTCACTTTCCAGATTCCTTTGTCTAAACCAAGAAGGTGTCTTGGGTTGTTAATAGCTACTACTTTTTTTTTTTTTTAATCTCTTAATACCATAATAATTATAGAAAAAAAAACCATACCAGCAGAATAATTGAACTGACTCAAAATATCCAAAGTAATTAATAACATGGAGAATTCAGTTCTAATAAAATTTACTGAGTTTATTTTAAAAAAGGAAATCACCAAATCCTTCCCTAAAAGTGTTTCTTTTTTTCTTTTTAAGAACTGAATGCCTAAAACTGCAATGTGTAGTCCTTAAAAGAAGTTAGTATGAAAAGTTCTCCAATTTACAGTAATGAACTAGGATGAACTTTTGCACTTTAAATCACTTTAAACTCCTGGTACAATAACTACTCAGACTCTGTAGTTTTTGACATCTATTTTCATCAATAACAAGACTTTTAAAAATACAGTTCATACTTGTATTCTCCTAAGCATGTTTTTAAATCGCATACAATCAATAGAATCTGTTCATCTTTAGCTAAGAACTACAATGTAAAATACACAAAGTTCCTTTCTTATCTGATGTCTGTGGAATACATTCCCAAAGCATTTAAAGATGCCACCCACTACCTTTTAATTATCTAATATATTTGTCCTTTGGTCACCTGGCATTAAATGTCACCAACTTGGAGAGAAAACCACAAAAGGAATTATTCATATCTACCACTCCTTTTTGTTAGAAGTGGATAGCCTGCAGAAAAATACCTTTACCAAAATCCATAGCTTGAATTAACTTCATCAAAATATATCATCGAGTAGCAGAAACATATTCTGCAGTCTTCAGGTATAAGTGATATGAGATCTGTAACTGAACAGATTCCAGTTGTGTAGAAATCTATTCAGTATTCAGAAACATAACTATTGGTACCTGTGAATTAGAATTACAATAGTCTAAATAAATATTTTTGTAATTCTCCACATCTTTGAAAATAGCTGAATGTACTACTAAAAAAAAGCATTTTGAGCTTATGCATCATTGAAATGCAGAACATCTGGTTATTTTAGAATATGGTGTTATTTTCAGAGATTAACTAAAAGACTGGAAAAGCAGAAATATAAATTATTTGGAGAGAGGATAGAGTTCCAAATGTCCACTGACGTTGTTAATGTAGGTCATATAAAATACAGCTCTTCTTTCCAAAAAATATATTATGAATTTTTTTTTGGAAGAATATGCATAAGATGTAAAATAAATACCTAGAATTTGTATCCTTTCCCTTATTCCAAAATTTTAAAATGAATTTTTAATAGGATATGTAAACTTAGGAACCTTAGAAGATCACTGAGAACAAGAAAAATTGAATCAGGATGATAAAGACAATATTATAGATAGGATCAATTGCCAATTGAGAAGCAATTCTAATAACAAAATAGCTTTTCTCTTTGGAAGTAAACAGAATGATGCAAAAATTTAGCTTTTCAGTTTCCCCTAGAAACCATGAAATACCCTTTCTTCTCATTTTCACTTAAGAATTACTAGGTTCCTAGCAGCCTTTGTCATCACAAAAGAAGTCCTTCCTAAACTTTTCAAAAAAGTGCTTAGTTCCTATGGAAAATGTTATTGTTAAAACAACTGAAACATGCTTCATTTTGGAAACAAACATAAGGCATGCTGGCAACCATAACTTGGTTGCCTGTGATTGCTTCCTATGGTTGAGCTTCATAGCACATATTGTCCAGCAGGGTGAAAAGTTTTGCTGAAGTACAGCTTCTCCTAAAAGCATCATAAGAACACTTCAACTACATAGATAAACCTAAAAGAAGACTTTATCAGATGTCCTGTTAAAACCTTTCTTTAACATTTTGAAACTGAAATATAATTGTGGGAAAGAGCAACCCAAATCATTTTAGGTCCATTTATTGCCAAAAATAACTACAATGAAGCAAGTTGTTGAAGTACATAAGGACATACAGTCTTCCCACATAAGTGTTAAAGGCTTATTTTAAAAATTTGAAATAATGTTATCATTTTAGCAAAAGGAGAGGGACCATAACTACCTACTGAAATGCATTCTGTATGACTTCAAATAATTATTCATATTCTATTCTATCAATTCATTAAGATGATATATTTGACAGGCTATATTAGAATTTACAGTATGTACATGGAGATGCAGGGAACCAGCAACTTAGCATGTGATTTACCAAAACCAACTTTCACTAATCTTTTAAGCATTCCATATTTAAGTGGCTTGTTTGTTTTTTTCTCCCTCTTTCTCTTCACAAAAGCCTAGATGACTTACTAAGATGTGGGGTCACCTTTGCAGCTAACATGGTGGTGGTGGACAAAGAAAGTACAATGAGTGCTGAGGAAGACTACATGGCAGATGCTAAGACTATTGTAAATGTTCAAACGCTTTTTAGGTAAGATTTTTGCAATTTATCTATACATCGTTGTTAATTGTGAAATACCTAATACTGCATTCTGTACTTAAATGAGAAACTTTTTTTCTTTCTTCTACCTCACTTTCTCCTTATATGAATTTATGTCTTATATGGGCAAACCTTTTCACATAGCAATAAACCTTAGCAATAAACTCTCTGTTTCCTGGCATACTGAGGTGTTCTCTTGAAATCTCAGATGAAACTCAGGTGATCATCCCAAAACTGGATGAAAAAGTCAATTTTCAGGTTTGCAGGAAGGGAAAGAAAGCTACTCTTGAAGACTTAGGACCAAAGATAGTTTAGAAGAGATTTTTTTCCTCAGTGCATCAGTCTTTTACAGTGAGGCTAAAGCCAGTACAAAAAAAAACAGATCCATCCAATGCAGTAAGCAATGCATTACTATGAAGTGTATGCATTTTGAATATCTACTTTAGAACAAAAATTAGTTTTTTAGGCATGTTTGTGCAGTATTACCTATGACAACAACATACTAAAAGTCATAAAAGAATATCTGAATGCAGAGTGAAAAATTATCAGTGTAGTAAAGAGGGTAGGAAGCAGTGCTGTGGTGAAGAGCTAAACAAACTGAGGTTCATTTGAGAACCTCTCCTGATTAAAGCCTTACTTCATGTTAAATATCTTGATTCAACAAGTACCAAAGGATACAAGTCACTTAAACTGTGAAAAAGTTCTTAGTTGCTTAAAAAACACACAAACACAAAAGCACATAGAATATACAAACTATACAGTCAACTATGAAATGCCTCCTTGATATAGGACTTAAATCCAGCACCTCCTGCGGTTTATTTTATTAAGTGTGGGTCAAGCCTAAGTCTGTCCCTAGAGGGTTCCATACCATTCAACACTACTGCCCTTTTGTGTGTCCATTTAAGATGGGAGACAGATGCACAGTAGAAGTCTCATGAAACTGTCAGTTTTTGAAAACTAAGAACATGAAAACAAAAGTATTTTAACAGATTTTTTTTTAATACAACTGTAACTGTGTAATTAAATTAGCATTACTGCATGTGCTCATAAGCAGCAAAATCTATATTGCATAAGAAACTTCAGTTCTGATCTCTTTTGAGGTTTTGAATTTACATCTGATTTTAACACAGGTGTTTCATAATCACACAAATTAAATTTAGAAATTATAATTGAACTTAGTCTGTACATCATTCAAGTGTACTATTAACCATATTGCGCTAGGGTATCTCACTGAGGCTTTGATATGCATCACTAAGTTTTCCAGAAATACATCTTACCCCCAAATATAAAACAGAAAAATAAGTTGAATAATAAATAAAATTTACTAAGTACTAGTTCATTTTTTCCCATAGTTGTGTTCTACCTGGTCAAACACTAAAAATAAAATAAATAAAAAATAGCAGTACTACTGTAGATATCCAACTAGAACTTGCTGTATAATCATTCAGTTGTCTTGCACAATGCTTACAACTAGATGGCAGCTTTAACTCTTGTATGAAGCATATAATTGGTTCAATATAGTTCTAAGACTGCATGGTTCTTTTTGCAAATATCAAAATAAATCAAATATAATGTTTTAAGTCTTAATACTAGTTTTTCAGAAAACTTTGTAAACTTTGTAAAGAATTGTATTTTATATTTTTTTTCTAATTTTACTTTTCCTAAAACACTAGCAATACAATCACTGTATTTTTATGTAATATCAGAGCTGTAGAAATAACTAAACTTTGCAAAGAGGCATAAGGTAGTGGCATTTACCTGTTCTGCAGAATAAACTACATTCATTCCATCAACATAAATAGTTTTGTAAATTAACTTTAAAAGTATGTTTAAAGTGTTTTTTTTTAACCTAATAATAGCTAATAATACAAGAAACCAATGAAGAGGATGCTGGACATGGTGGAACACAACAGCACCTCACACAAATTATAGTGTTAAAGAAGAATTTTAAACCACTAGAGTTTTGCTAATGTATGTTGTTCTCAAACATATTTACATCAATGAAAAAGATTCTACTTGAGTCATATCAAGTGAAATCATTCAGAAGATAGAGGCTAATCTAAATCTCATTGATTTGATTGACTCAAATCAACTAATCTCATTAAGGTCTGTGGACAGGCCTGAAAAGATGATGCAAATGTGCTGTAATACTGTTTGGCCTAGGTTGCCAATTCTAATAAACCTGTTCTGACATTATTCCCTGATTTACATAAATTAATAATCTTGCTTTGCCAGAAGAGTTGTTTCCCCCCTCAACTCCCCTTAGGAGATGGATGCATTGTTTATAACATGACAGGGTTATTAGCACCTTTAAGGCTAAAAATTGTTCCACACCAATTAAAATTGTGACACAACACTAGCTTATCTGACTTAATTATAGTTTAAAAGAGTGAAGAAGTGTGACTCAAACAGTCATACCGAATTAAAAAGGAAATTTTTAATCTTTTGGATAGAAAAGAACAAGAAGAAATTAAAAATAAAAATAGAAGTACAAGGAGAAATTACTAGTTTGGGGCTGTGTCCTGGAGATGCTTCTCACTTCTTGACATAAAATAAGAAGCCAACTATCGAGTCTCTATTGATACCCATGAGTCTACCTTAGAAAAATAGGTTTCCTTAGGCAGAGAATCTGTACAAGAAAGAGCATTTATATTTACTCTTACTTTATATTAATTAATGGATTTAAATGTTGGTGTTTGGGAAGTGCTGTTTTAAGTTCTTACTAGCTAACATTTTGATGGCTATGTTTCAAATACTACAAGAAGTCTATTGACAGCAGTACACCTAATAAGTTAGTAGTTCGGCTGGGATCTAGCAGTCAGCACCACTTTATAGATGAACTCAATGATGTATTATGATGGCATTACATAGTTTTCACGGTTTATCTTCTTGGTTCAGAAAAAAACTAAATGCATCTCCTGCTTGTCTGATTCCCAAATACCAGTTCAACAGCAACCCATGTCTTCCATCAGGCTGATTAAAGCTTTCTCCTCCCAATCCAGCCATTTATTTATTTATTTTAAATCAGAATGGAATAGAAAAGAGGAAACTTTGCACAGAATTGGCCCTGTCCTGGTGCTGAAAGCTTGCAGGCAGTGCCTCACGCCAGGGACAAGAGGCAATCTGGCTTTGACAACCTGGAAAGTCTTTTCCCCTAATTCTGCTAGAGGGCACTCTTAAATAAAGTATGAATTTTACCAATAGCAGGTTTGAAACAGATTTCCTAACAGAAATCAGTTTTTATACCTTGGTGATGAACTAAATCCATTTATAACAGGAACCTAGTAACTTGCACATTTTCTGCAAGTTGTGTCCATCTTAGTGTTCCTCTTAGTTCTAAATGTTATACTGTTATTTTTCAAACCAGAATGCCTGTCCTTTAACACAGCAATACAACAAAAATTTCCAGCCAGCAGAAGCTTAAGTAATTATTCACTACATGATACAGAATTAATGCAGAAGAAATCAGGATTTAAAGAGGAAATTTATTCTTATTCCTCAGAACTTTAACATGTTTGTTAAGCTGCTTAATAGATAAAAGCTTATACCTACAGAGTAGGATATTCTCAGGATTTATTTTTTTTTTTAAACACATCAGATACAAGTGAAAATGTACCAGAGTTGCATCTCAAGGGTGTGGTTATCATGTATTTGATCTATGATTTGATGTATGCAGAGATTATTCCCTAAGTGCTTAATCCTTAGTAGTACATAGTAGACTTTGTGTAACTACTGCACCACTTGGAGTTGGTATCAGTCTTACTGTAAAAGCTAAGAAGCTACAGAAACTCCTGAGCATACACAATGCCTTTCAAACTACAGTGCACACAAATGGTCATCATTAAGCGATTCAGATTCTCATCCAGTTTTCCAGCTCCATTATCTTATCCTTATATGATTGCACTTAATATTTGGTTATTCATAGGGACATAACTGCTAACGTAACAATGGCTAGCATTTCTACCATCATATGATCATTAAAAGTCTATATTCTAGCTTCAACATACCTAGAAAACTATTGCAATAAGAAGACATTAACACATACTGGTAGGTAGTTTTTGAAATATATTTCCCCACATTTAGGTTCTACTTGAATTACTATTTCAGTGAAATTCCTCTCTACAAAACTGAGGGCAAAAACTAAAGACTTGAGAAAAACTACCTTGGAATCTATTTGATACTAAGTTCAGGTTCCAAGAAAACCACACAAAAATGGTCGATGAGCGCCATTTATGATTGCTATAATATGACAGTTAGAGCTTTGTGTCAAGGTCTGTTGTTCAAGAAAGCAAAGGTCGTATCTCACCTTACTCACGTCTTTGTAAGGGAACTTTACCACAGATTTCTCCAAGGCTGATAAATACTACCCCAGAGAGGGAAGTAGAACGGAGAAGCTTTGATATTTTGTTTTTTAAAAGAACAATTGATCAAAAAATCCTTTTCATCAAGGAAGTGATACAGTGTAGACATATGGAGACACTGCCAGTGTGTGAAGCAGAGAGTTTTTAAATCCAATTTTATACAAAATCCGGGCCTGAAAGAAGGCTTATGTGTCAGTATCCCTAACCAGTACCCCTAGACAGGCTGAAGTAATGGGCTGACAGGAAATTCAGCAGGGACAAACAAAATACTGAGCATGGGAAGGAATAACCTTCTGGACCAATACAGGCCGGGGAGCAGCTCTGCGGGGAAGGACCTGGGAATCTTGGCAGACAGCGAGCTGAGCATGGGGTGACAGCGTGCCCTGGCAGCAAAGGCCAACAACAGCAAGCCAATAGCATCTTGGGCTGTATTAACAGGAGCCAGTAGATGGAGAGAAGTGATAATCCCCCTCTACTCAGCACAAGTTAAACTGAATCTAGGCACTGCATCCCCTTTTCAGGCCCTCAATACAGCAAAGACATGGATAAACTGGAGGAAGTTCAGCAGAAGGCCACCAAGTTGGTCAGGGGCAGAAGCAGAGGCCCTGTGAGAAGCTGGAGGGAATACGACTTACTCAGCCTGCAGAACAGGGAGACTAACAGGGGAACTTAACAGCAGTCTTGGAATATTTAAAAAAAAAAAAAGTCATCTGAAACAAGAGAGGTTCAGACTGGATATACAGAAAACCTTTTTCCTCTTGAGGACAGGCAAACAGTAGAGCTGGACACCTAGAGCTTGGAGGTTTTCAAGACCTGACTAGATAAAGCCCTGAGCAACCTGGTCTGAGCTCGTAGCTGCCTCTGCTTTGAAGCAGGTATTGGGCTAGAGACTTCTGGAGCTTCCTTCCAACTTGAATTATCCTTCTATTTTTCTACAAACAACATCAGTTCTAAATTCAAAGCCACACCTGGAATAGTGTCCAGTTCTGGCCTCCCCAGTACACGAGAGACATGGACACACTGGAGAGAGTCCAGCAAAGCTCCACTAAGATGATCAATCAGTGATCATCAGGGACTGAAACACTGCTCCTCTGAGGAAAGGCTGAGAGAGCTGGGACTGTTTAGCGTGGAGAAGAGAAGGCTCGGGATGTCTCATCAATGGGCACATTTTTATTGTGAGGGTGACTGACATGGTCTCAGATGCTATAATAATCTCAATCATGTTTGCAAATCTTTGCTGTTTAGACCATCTGTTGGTATTCACCTATCAGTGACATTCTGCTGTTTTTAGTGAAAAACACTCCTTCATAACTGAATCATTTGGGAGAATGTACTTTACAATAGTGAATCACTGGCACTGAGAACTAGAGAAAGTCAGGCCATAGTTGCCATTTAGAACTTGCTGATTCTGAAGGTAATATGCTCAATGCTTCAACCCATGGTCAGTAGCAAGCAATGACTTTATTCCTCATGACAGCACCTACTGAGGATTTCTTAGTGTCCTGTAATCATTTTAGCCCAATATAATCAGTAGTTCCTAGGTTTATTTGTGTAGTGAGGGGAAAAAACAACATGCCAATCATTCTGTAATGATATGACAGAAAGCAGAGAGCTTAAGTGATTGTAAAGCAAGAAAATATATCTAAAGAGTTCAGGGTTCCAGTCATTTAAATAGCCTGTTGTATTTTACCATACTTCTCTATCTAAACAGCTGGGTCTGTTTTCCCACTGTCTTAAATCCTTAGAAGTAAAAAATAACAAACCAATGATTAAGACCACTCATTGTGGGAGCTAAATCAGTTTTGCAAAAAGCAATTGATTAATCCAGATGCCCTCACTTATAGAAAGGAGACACCAGATCACCAGAAGTGCTCACCACTCACTCCCAAATCAAAACAGACTACGTAAAAGAGGCTCATTTTGGGTTTCCAAGAATTTGAGAACTGGAGATTAGTAATTATCTTCAATGGATATGTACAAAAATTCATATTTCTCAGTTTCATATGAAAACAGTATTCTGCACAAGCTTTGGAACTCATCTTTTTATGTAGTTATGAAACAAAAACTAAAAATTACGAAAGGCCATTTCAGATTTTTGTCTCTTGCATGTGCAAACTGATAATAATTTATACTAAGGCAATCTTCTAAGTCTATTTTCATGACATGTTCAATATCAATGCAATCTGCTGACCATTCCAGAAGAACACAACATTTCAAAGCTTATGAAGAAGAATTTCTTCAGTGAAACATCTATGGAAACTAAAATTTAAGATAAATTTCAGCTAAAAAGCTGCAAAGCCTGGCCTATCGGTTTAGGTTATATTACTAAATTAGATTACTAAGTAATCTACTTATGAGTCATGATAATCATCATCCCTCCATACTTTGTGCCATTCCCTCTTTTTCAGTCCCCCCCCCCTTTTTTTTTTTAAAAAAATGTCATGACAAGTGAAACAGGACTTTCTAGTTACATATTATATTCTTCATCAAAATCTCATTTTAAAACAATTATCACACCTGACACTCCCTTTTAGGGGGCTGCTAAACTGGAGTGCAGCAGAGCATTTGTTAGCTTTTGGAGATGTTCATTCTCATAGCTGTTGGGATGCCAATTTTCCCTTGCATATGACAATTCAGACCATATATACTCACCTGTCTTTACTGCTGCAAAACGTAAGTGCCCTGTGATGCATGGTAAAAGTCAACATATTGTTTTACAGCACCTGAATAAGTAGAATTGAGAATAATATCACAAAAAGACTGTTCAGGTGATATTCTTGTTTTATCCTATGAAAACAGGGAGTTGCTATACACTAATTATTACTTATCTGTTCAAAGTGGTCAAATACCCTAATTTTGGAGGCAGTTGTGAATGATCAGTGATTTGAAAATACCTGAGGTCATAAGCCTACCAGAAACTGCTAGTTTTCCCCCATAAGAGCTTTATACAGATTAAATCTGGATTTTTTACTTTATTTTTATCTGAATGAAACAGAGGCAAGGATGCCTCAGTCATTAATACTACAATTTACTTTATCACACATAAATAAGTACTTTCACTATCAGTAGAACAGATTAAACATCCATGTCTCATTTTCTTAGGACACTAATTTACAGAGGAAATAAATAATGAGTCCAAATTGTTTCGCCTTTGTATAGGATAACCTACAAAACTTTTTACTTCTGAGATCCCTGGGGGCTGGGTGTGTGGAGGGTCTTTAGAGTCTGCTTTATGAAAATCTGTGTAATTCAGCCAGATCAGAGTTTCTTCACTGTTTTTTGTTGTTATTGAAAGTCTGAAATAGTGTTAGCTTTGAAATATTTACACATACAAAATATCTGTGAGAAGATAAATATGCATAAACATAAATTTGCTCCACAATTTTAAATTCCTGAAGTCCCAAGAAGTGCTAATTCTAGTCTAGGTTGCTCAGTCTGTAGACACAAAGCATATAAACAGAACTCAAAACCAAAATCAAATTGAAATAGCACACAAGCCAGTTCTCACGAAATGGTAGTTTACATACAACCAGATACTAAGCAAAAGCTATATGGTTCTGCATTTTTTGTTGTTTCTTACAGATCTCTGTTATTTTAGAAACATTTAAATAAAACCTCTGGTAATTAAGTGGTTCCTTTCTAGCATTTAAATAGAATGTAAGCTCAACCTTTGAACATATGTTTGCTTCTTTGTGAATTGTACAGAGAATATTTGTTAAGTTCCCTCTGCTATTATACCAGCTTTTTACTGTGCCAAAAAAATGCACAGTTTTCATGCACTTAATTAAAAACATGGACATGAGCACAAATCATAGCATTATGTAGAGCCTTACACTTGTGGATTGTTGTAATTAGAGCTATAACTGTAACATTCTTTTAAAATACAGGTTGTTCTCAAGCCTAAGCATTATCACAGAACTAACTCACCCAGCCAATATGAGATTCATGCAGTTCAGAGCCAAAGACTGCTATTCTCTTGCTCTGTCCAAATTGGAAAAGGTAAGGAGATTTGCCTTTTTCCCCCCTCAATGTAAATGTTACCATTTTAACACATTTTCTGAGTTTTGAAAGCGTTGTTAAAAACGAGTGGAAACAGTGAAATCATTTTACGGTTGTAGCACTAAAGCTTTTTTTTTTTTTATTTTCTTCTTTCCTGAATTCTACCCTCATTTTAGAATGAAATTTGAGTTCTGTCACTTTATATTATTCCACCAACCCTCTAGACACAGAGGTGGACCCAGTTTGATCAAGGAAGACTCAGTATTTCTGGATAGCTATATATTTAGAGCTAATACGGTATTCTAATAGGCTGTCAGGTAATTAATGTGGAAAATATTTTAATTTACTAAACACTTAAAACATACACATCTCCTAGAATAATGCATTTTGTATTCCAGTTTGATTTAAAGACACTGCAATTACATATCCTGTTAACACTTCTGTGTATCTCTATCTGGTATTTGCATTATCATGACAGTTTGAGAGCACCAATTATTCTCTTTCATAGGACAGTCCTACTGATAAGGATAATAACACTACTTAAGTGTTAGATAAACCCTTCATATTCCCTACATTCCAGTGTGTGTGTTGGCATTTTAAAGCTACGGAACAGGGAGGCCATAGGGAGATAAGTTTAATTTCATTTGCTTAGGAACATTTGGTCCTATGCTTATCCAAAATACTATTGCTAAAACAACAGCTGGAGCATAGGAAGTAACTTTGGGTATCTGTTTAACTTAGTCAATCCTGTTTTTCACAAATCTTAGTTGGTGATCTGACTGGCCTACCTCTGCAGTCCAAGAAACTTTCAGTATTACTTTCTTGATTTTTCAGGTCATAGTCTGAGTTACTTTATGAGAGTAAGACAAATAGTATCACTATGCCAGTCTTCAAATACTGAGATCTTTCACTCCAGTCACCTTCCCCCTGCCCCTATCTGCTATTAATCTAGATATTATTACTAGGTTCTCTCACATAGCCTCCCGTTCTTTTCACCTCATATATCTCAGCAAATTTGAATTAATGCTAAAATCATTTTCATTTTACAGAACTAAATGTATAACTTCCATTTCCTAGCTATACAGTAAGTGTCCTAGATTCTGGGGGTAAACTTGAGATTTCAAATATTTTCACTAATCACTGCATAATGTTGACACAGTGTTGACATGTGTTCACATTATTTAATGGAAACCTTTAATGATTATTATTTCTGCATTAAGCATCCCATTTTCAGAAGGACTACAAAAGTCAGGCAAGTTGTCTTCAGGTACCTTTAATGGGAACCTTTTTATACAAGCTTATCTTCACAGGCCGGCTCCCAGTTTCTTACACAGGAACAGGGAGCTGTGTAAACTCAGCCTGCTTAGATAAGATAGTTAAAGGTTGATTCGTATAAAACTTATCCTCGGTTGACTGTCAAGCTTACATTTTGATTACAAATAACCTGGGTAATATTTTGTGATTTGTTGGCCTTTGCCTGAAAGAGAAGGAAGGCTTAATCTCATTTAGGTGGTATTCTGATTTGCACATAAAGAGGAGAATCATGAAGAAGCTAGACAAAGATTATTACAGATAGAGGAGCAGTTTGCATTGGGAGGCACATTTTTCATTTGTATTATGCCACTCCCACTATCCACAAAGGTTTTCACCTGCGATTCCTGCATTTTAGCACTCCCTTTCCTCAGTGGTAATTACAGGAAGAATAAGCTCAAACTGGCTGGAATCATGCATTGCCAGTTTATTTAGGACATCAAGTGCCAACAGCTGGAAGGCCTTCAATACAGTGTTTCACCTACTGCAGATTTTTTTTTTATTTTTTTTTAAATAATCCCTTAATCTGTACAGTTTAATGACAAGGGGAAGTAAGAATAGGAGTACCTTTTTTCCCAGTATGTGGTATCTGCAGTTCCTTCTGGACTACTCAGTGGACAATAACCTATCAATGCAATGAAACCAAGATTTTTATCTCAGTTCTTTTCTTGCCTTATACTGGCTCCTATTTTTACTCCAGCAAAGATAATGAAAATAATTAGAAATATAACTTCTTCTGTATCTTTATTGTGTGAATGCGAAGTTTTGAATATAGCTTGGAAGCTGAACAGTTAATTAACTTCCAACCAAACTATGCTATGCTGAAATAGCAGTAGATAATTTATTTTAGAGGAAGAACATCATCTTCATTGCAATTGAAGTTGCCTGCTGTTGACATTTCCCATTCATTCCATCTTAATGTTTGCAGGGAACACTTCACAGGTGGTGCTGTAGTTCATTAGGTGTTGCAGAACTCCCTCATGCAAAATCAAAGGCAGTTAAAAACTTCAGTAAAAAATATCTAATGCAGTCAAATGTAGAGTTGATTATTATTTCTGCATTAAGCATCCCATTTTCGGAAAGACTACAAAAGTCAGGCAAGTTGCCTTCAGGTAGCACTCAAACATGCATGCAAAACTGACTTTTTAACCTGATGGGCTACAGAAGAAGGATACACAAATCAGAGGTAAAGTCTGTCTGCTGTTACAGCTGCAACTTTCCTCATTTTAAAAAGAAATAAAACTGAACATCAAACTCAGCACTGACATAAGAGAAAGCAGTGGTCCTTTTATACAACAGAGAAAAGGAAAACAAAGCACTCACAGTCTAAACTTAGAACTTAGTTCTTCATTTGTCTTAGATAAGAAAAAATGAGGTAACCACTCCCCGTTTCTTGAAAATGTTTAGAATGCCCTGGGTAAGATTCAGACTTCAGTTTTCAATGATTTTTGACTATTTTCTAAGTAAATATTGCAGGTGTCAATGGAAGGATAAAATCTCTAAACTTAAAGTGATCGTATATCTTTTCATCATGCCAATACTCTGATTTTATATCCTCCCCAGGGGTAAGTATATACATATTAGGTGAGCAGAAACCTATCTTGGATAGCCCAGCATATTTGCTGCAACACACACAAAGGCAGGTTTCTTTTTTCAACTTCAGTTAAGGATAGGGCATGCAGTCTCCATTTGGTTTTAATACTGATCAGGTTTTAAAACAGATTTGAAGTAACATTAGACAATAGCAAGCGGGAATTATATATGGATAATCAAAACTGATTGGTGCCTCTTAAATGGTGTAAATCTATTACCTTAAGTGGATCTCTAATGATTTAGATCAGCTTAGCTCTAAAACCATATAAATAATTAGCATGCACATTTTGTTGTTGAACTGACAGATCTGTAGAAAGCTGTTCCAGATCAACAACAGAAAATAGTCCAAAATATCATAAACTATTCCAGAGGTGAAGCAACATTGATCTAAAATCCCTTATGTCAAGAAAGCGACTATAAAGACATTTCCATACCCAGATTTAAGTCATATCTCACATGAGCAACAACCAGCATTTACCAAAACTAACCATGCACTTGACTGTTCCCTGTAATAAGCCACTAAACTTCATCACATTTATATGTTCTTGGATGACCCCAAAACTGTTATTCACATTATATCCTCATATGTTCCTTACAGCAAATTTGGATTGTTTGTACACAACAGTTGCAGCCTTCCATAGCAGTTCCATATTACTGTCTGTATCAGTTGAGAATATATTAAATCAAGATGGGCCCTCCATCTCTTTCAATCACTGAAAGAGTGGCCAAAACGGGGCTTCAGGTTAGTTTTGCAGTTGGTATTTTGCGATTGGCATCACAGTATTAACTGCTATTGAAGGACTATGTATTTATTTATGAATAGTAAAAAGCTTAAATCATGGTAAAAAGGTAGGAAAGGGAAATAAAATGAAAACCTTATGAACTTGACCTGGGCAGATATTGTCTAGTATTCTGACAATATGCAAACCCCAAAGGAAATAATTAACTGAAAATTAAATAGCCTACATGGAGGAAGCATGGCACACGCTAAGAACTTCCCAAAACCATAAGTTTATTACTATTTTCTAAGTAATAACAAGTGTAATTCTGAATTTCATGACTTGAGCAAAGCCACAACCATAAGGAGAAGACCGAGGATGAAATAAATAACTCCCTCTATTAATAACCATCTTAAAATGTCATCTATATATGTGCATTTCTATTGGATGCACTCATGCCATGATCTTTTACTTATGTTCCTAGAAATGATCTATGCTTTTTCTCTAAGTAGTTATAACCCTTCCTCATGAATACCAAAAAAGTGTCAGGGAAGGAGCTGCTGGGCATCACATGAAATAAAACAGCTGGGACATTCTGATACATTTCTGGCTTCTACATCTGCAGTATTCTCTGGAAAACCAATGAGTCTGCAGGTAATAAAGAAAGACTTCAACATGGTATGCTTGAGTAAAAATTGTATTTCTCACAAATCTCTTTTAAGCAAGAATAAAGAAAAAGCAAGCCTGTAATAAAAGAAGAAAGGAAGCAATATAAGAAATTTAATATAAAGGGGAAAAACTTCTAAGCTTTCATTTTAAAGTAAACCAAACAGGACCTATGTGTCTATCTTCAAAATTTTGGATGCAAACCAATATTGCCAAGAAGTGTATCTTTTGCTTTATCCCATCTTTCTTAGCACAAAATCAGAATCTGCAGGAAATTTCTCTAAACAGATGGACAGATAAACACAATACCTCAGTCATGATTTGAGAATAGTCACTTCACAGCCAGTTGCCTATAAAATTTTACGGCATGAGTCTAAAAGAATTTAATGTAATCTATGTTACAGAATGGATGTAGTTTTAATTTTAAAGTATTTGTTGTAAAACAAGTTTTATAATGTGTAATTCACACACACGTTTTCATTCTCAATAGCAATTGAAGAAAAATATCTTCTACTTTGCACTAAAAGAAAAGCATTCAAATATACGAGCTAGAGCTACAAAAGAAATACATTAAGTTCTTGTTTCTGTGGCTTAGACCAGTAAGTGCAATGGTATGCACTTGGTAAAAGTGCTCTTTGTACAATTAGACTGCTGCTTTCTTCAATCCTCTCTGAAATACACAACTTACTAGAAATACCCCTTTGCTGTTCAACCAGAGCACGTGTGTACATGTGTTTGTATACACGCATTTCACATGGTAAAGAAAAATTAAGAGTCAAAGAGAAAGAATAAAAATACAGAGCATTGCTCCAACTACACAGAAACAAACAAACAAAAACTGGGAAGAAACAAACTTGACCAAAACCAAGCATGTTTTTTTTCTGTGCAAGACAGTAGTCCTCCTCTTTCCCTTGCTTATGTTGAGATTTCAGCTCAATACTTCTGTTTGGTCTAAAGTTCCACAGAAGCAGAATCTTAGCAATAAATATGAATCATGAAGGACAGATTTAAACTCTCAAGTTCAAACACACTGAACTTACTAAGCATAACAAAGTATATGGTATTTCTTTCTATTGATTCAACAGAAGAAGAGAGTTCACCAGATGCTTTTGAAATTACATTCTGGAAAAAAAAGCTTATGTACCTGGACACCTGCTTCTCTGGTTGTTCATTTAAACTATTGATTTTGCTCATTTAAACTATTGATTTTGCTCATTTAAACTAACATCTCTGCTATGCTTTTAGTGATTACATTCTTCCAGACGGATAATGCAACTCAACCTGATATTATAATGCCAAATAAAATTGATCTTACCCTTACAATGCATAACTACAATAATTCTTAAAATTCTTGTACTCTTGAAAAAGTATGTAATTTAATGAACAAAGAATATTTTACTGAATTTTTAATCAGGTTATAGGTTTTAAGAAATATGTGCTCTACACAAACACCTCTAAATAGCACTTGTGGGAAGGATAATATTGTCAGTTTGAGTTAATGGGCTTATAAGTCCTATATCACTGTTATATTTAACGAACAAAAGTTCTGTCAGAGTGTAGTTTCTCTTTTTTTGCCTTGTGACATAAAAGCACAAAGAAAAGAGGATTGTGACCCTATAGAAGCAAGGAGTACCACATAATTTCCACTTAGCTTTTGTATGCATACCTGGTTATTTAGCAAGCTGGTTATTTCAATGGTTTTAGAGGTCTATACACAATGTCCAGCTTACTAATGTGAGTTGACAAGTATGAGAAATAAACCTCAGCTGAATTATATGGAAATAGGATCTTGGGAAGGAAAGTGAAGCTGCACATATTAATTGCAATTCTTTCCATGCTGATGACTAGAAGAGCACTTGTCATAGACACAACAAGATGTGCATGTAGAAGAACAGAGAGGTCTGCTTATTAGTAATTTGCCATAAAATGATTTTTTTTTTTTTTTTATAGTAATGGGCCTGCACCTTTAGTCTTGACTTGTCTGATGATTAGGGAATAATCTGCTGTTTTGTGGAAAGCTTGCTTAGCTAGTCAGCAGGAATGGAGTTAACAGACTTCAGCAGTTAGCAGAGCTGTTTACATGGCAGGGGTCACACAGAGGGAGCCCAGAAATTCTATTCCAGGCAGTGTGGGACTGCACAACAACAGATGACACACAGCAGGCCTTGGCCCTCTCCACCCCCTGCCAGAGAAGTACCTACAGCAAATCAGTGATCTCAACCCAGCCAGAGTTCCGGAGGCCAGTTTCCATCATTCAGGTAGCGCTTGGTATGGATGTACCTTGTGAGTTAACAACTGGTTGTCATGACTTGAGTCACTGGTAGCACTTTGCTTTGTTAAGATTCTGGATCCCTCTCTGAGCAACGAGAACTGCTAGCGAGAGATGCAGTCTGTTTGGTAAAGTTAGAAGTATCTTTGCCAACCTGGTTAGGAAGGAGTTGTGAGTTAATGAGTTGCATCAGTTTATATCATGCTGTTAGGAGAGTACCAAGTATAGCTGAGGAAGAGTAGGTTATATGACTTCCTACAGTAAAGCCATCATCTGAGCATACATTTTAATTTGGGGGTGCTTGTTCCAGACCATTTTTGCCCTGAAATAGCATATTTCTAACAACAGATTCTAGTATTAGTTAATCAGTAGGTTTGGAATCAAAGAAATAGTGAAAATTCCAATACAAGCCAGCAGTATTTGTTCAGAATATAGAGAATGCTTGGAATAGTAATAAAAAAAAAATCCACTGAGATAATTATTTTTTATTTGCCTAAAATTTTGAAGCCCCTTCTACCTGAAGAGATCAACAGAGCTGACATTTTATAAAGGATGGATTAATGACATTAAGAGTTACTTTGAGTATTTTTGAGTGGAAAGTTTTTTTTTCTTGACATCTTTTTCAACTCTGCTTATATGAAGCCATAGAAAATCAACAGGTATAACCAGACTATCCAACAGGGGTTACAGCATGCTGCAATTCAACAAAAGCACATTTGGTTAGAGCAGACTGCTCATTTGTATATCACCAAATCAGAGCATGGTTGGGGTTGGAAGGGACCTCTGAAAGTTATCTTGCCTGAGGTCCTTGCTCAAGCAGGGTCACCTATAGTAGGTTGTCCAGGACTACATCCAGACAGCTTTAGGATATTTTTATGGAGAGAGGCTCTACAACCCGTTTCACTGCTCCAGCACCCTCACAGTAAAAAGGTGTTTCCTTACGTTCTGAAAGAGCCACTTGTATTTCAGTTTGTGCCCATTGCCTCTTGTCCTGCTACTGGGCACCACTGAAAAGAGCCTCACTCCACCATCTTTACATCTTTCCTTCAGATATTTGTACACACTGATGAGATGCACACACACCCTCTCACCTCACCTCCCTGGCCCAAGCCATCTGTTCTCTAGGGTAAACAGTCTCAACTTTCTCAGCCTTTCCTTATAGGAGAGATGTTTCAGTCCCTTAATCATCTTTGTGGTGCTTTGCTGGACTCTCTCCAGTATGTTCATGTCTCTTTTCTACTGGACACAGCATTCCAGATGTGGCCTCACCAGTGCTGAGAAGAGGGACAGGGTCACCTGCTTCAGCCTGCTGGCAACACTCCTAATGCCCAAGATACTATTACACAATTAGCCTTTTTTGCAGCAAGGGCACATTGCTGGCTCACGTTCAACTTGGTGTCCACCAGGACCCCCAGGTCCTGTTCTGCAAAGCTACTTTTGATCCTGTCAGCAACAAGCATGTACTGGTGCATATGTGTGATGGATATGTGTCTCAGTTACAAAATATGTAACATTTCTGTACGTTAAAAACACATCTTATTCTTCATGACATCTCTGAACTGAAAGCTTGATATATCCTCTTTCCTTAAAACAGCAAAATCACTTCCAACCTGTAGTTTTACTAATAACTGAAGTAATAGGAAGCACATTGGTATGGTTTCTCTACACGAGTTGTGATACGAAAAAGGAATAACTTTAGTTATGTTCTTCTGCTTCCCTTCCCCAGAAGCATCAGAACAAGAAGTTTCTGCCCTAGTCCACATCTGATCTCCTCTCACATTCTCTGAAATATTATTTCTTCCCTTTTGAATCAGATTCTGTTCATGTCTCATGTTCAAGTTCCCAGTAAACTTTCTGGACCTGAATGACAGTCCACTGTCAGACCCAAGAAGTTTGGATCAGGAATAACAAGAGCTTTGCTTTAAGCACAGTTGAAATCCATCAGTCTTTGTTTAAAATGATCTGGTAGAAAGTCCCTGTGCAATTCCAGATGTGATGATTGAAATAACATATGCATTAAACAAAATCTTTCAACCTGAAAAACTGTAAGTACTGAACACAGATGCTACATATTTGTGGAAACTATGTTCAGAGTAAAGGGATTTTACAGTTTTGGTCTCTTTCAAGGCAAGATCAGTTTGATATTATAATCCTTCCAAAAGCAACACTAAAATTATTTCTTTTTTTTATTATTATTATTATTAATTTCTGTACAGAAAGAGCGGGAGAAGGGATCTAATTTGGCATTTATGTTTCGACTGCCCTTTGCTGCTGGCAGGGTTTTCAGCATCAGTATGTTGGACACACTGCTGTATCAGGTACTGTGAATACACGTGTCTTCTCTCAACATAGACAACGTGTTGTAACTACCCGTTATATTGTACTTAATTGTCAGATGACCCTGTTTTCCTATGTGTAAGCCATTAATGTAGGTGTGTGTGCCAGGAGCCATCAAAGGCAAAAGATCATGGAGCATGTTCCATGTGAGTGCTAGTACAGTCATCAACCCAAAAAATCACTCTGTCATTCAATGAATTCTGTTTTTAAATGATTTAATACTGGTTCTGAAGCTCTCCACAGTCAGACAAGATGGATCGTTTTGATACAAAGTGTATAAAATACAGGTTATACAGACTGCTAACACTTGTACTCTGCAACAAAAAGTCAGTGCCCATTCCCACAAAGTAGCGTGTCAAACCACAAAATTCAACAGAAACATTTGCATGAGTAATTTACCAACTATCTTCATTTGCTGATAGAGGCCTCTATTACTTCACTGTCTCCTGTCCTTTTCTTACTCTTGTCAACTAAACCTCCAGATGACCAGCCATCACACTTTAAAGCCAAAGAACTAGTTGCAAGTTGCGGTCCAAGAAGGACTGATAACCTGCCTTGAATGCTGCCCTACTATACCTGAGAAGAGGTGGCAATGAACAGTCCTACCACAGTTAGCAGAGCACACACGGCCCTCTGATTCCAGCATCCCAACTGATAAGGAGGAGAAACATTCATGGTTTTAGCTGATCTAATGTCTGTTCCTGGTCTTAGCCCGCACTTCTACATTTAGTTTGGTTAGTCATCTCTAATTTCTACCTTTCTGCCCATCAGCAAAACACTTTGTTAGAGCAACAAGCCCGACCTGAGATAAGGCAGATCTACTTTAAACATTACCTGGATCAGCAAAGGCAAATGACTCCAGTTTAAATTAAAATAATAGCAGTCTCACCTTAGCATTACCACCTACTCGGTACTGCAGCTCCATCTAACATAAGACAGCATTTCGTCTGCACTGAAGATAGTTATTATAATTTCACAACTAATAAAGCTAACACCTTACTTCCATTGATGTTACATCTACATGCATCTTAGTTTTCAGGCTTCCTCATTACACCTTAATCTCTTTGAATCATCTGTGGACATTACATACATATGCAGAACCAAAACAAGATTCTTTTTTTCTGTCAGTAGATTCAGTATGCATAAAGAAATAGCTATTTCTACAATGATTAAGATACTTAAAAGATAAAGAGACTGATTTTAAAGACAGATGTACAGTTTCTTTAGAATTCACAAAAAGCACATATGGTTACCTGCTCATCCGTTCATTAAAGCTTTTTTCTTTCTTCTGTCTCTCCTATTGAAAATCTTGCAGTCATTTGTGAAAGATTATATGATTTCCATCACAAGACTTCTGCTGGGACTTGATACCACACCAGGATCTGGGTTTCTTTGTTCTGTAAGTTTAAAAAAAAAAAAGTATATTATTTTTATTACAGAGTAATAAAGAATATTCTGTACTGTCTGCAAAACACCTCTACATTCTTTGTAGAGCAGTTTCTTTTGTGAAAGTCCAAGAAAGGCCATCTGTTTCCTTTTTCACCAGCGGAGAAGATGGGAAAAATAGGTAGAAAACATGGCTGGTTTTAGTTACTTCGAAAGCAGAAAACACTCCCTCCCTACCCCCAGAAACACAATAATTCTATAAAGCATAAATGAAAACAGGAAAGACAGAACACAGGAGAAGTGCAAGTTTTGTTGTTGTTTTTGGCCCCCCCCCCTTTTTTTTTCTAAATGTGGATGGCAGTTCAGCAACTGATTTTAATAACCAAGTATATCAAAAATAGGAAACACTACTTGTATGTACAGCCTGGCTAGCACTTGCACCCAATGCTATTTCACAACACCTGTTTTCATCATAGGTAATGAAGGGCAAAATTGGATTTTACATAAATATATATCTACACACATAGCTAAACCGAAGTCATTTCGTGTATGTCACTGAAGTTCAAGTCATCTTATTCATGTGTGTCAATATTCTCTACACAGAGTTAAATTTATTTAAGTGGGTTACTTCACCCAACTTTGTTTTCTCCCACACCAATCAACCAAGGTAGCAGACAAATAGGTGAGTCATTTATCAGTTGCTTTCTGGGGAAGTATAAAGAATTGCAGGCTGTTGCTCTCAAAAATGAAGTTATCTTTGCTCTGATCAATGTTGGTTGAAGAAGTTTGTTTTTAAAAAAAGCACTTCAGTGTTTGTTGGTCAATCATTAAACTTTTCTACAGTGAATGCCAGTTAGTTTAATCTCTGACAAGGGGCTCACATATATCTTGAAATAAAGCTTATGTGAGTCATGAAATACTTGAAATTAACTTAAGAATTCTTTTTTATGCGATTTATGTTTAGCGTCCCTTCCTTCTCCCCGGATACTCAGCTTGCAACCTAAAGAACAGTTATCTGGCTGCATTCAGAGTATTTGCTTGTTCTTCACTCTATCCATCACCAGGTTCTTACTACTGCCAATATTTAGTTCATTCTTTTTATATTTATTATCCTTTTTAAATTTTACTCAGATATGAACACTGGATGAGGGATACCATATAAGTTTAAGTAATTTTAAAACAAAGACAGAAGCCATTCCCAAATGACTGAACCATTTGCACTGCAACGTCTCCCAAACAGAGAACAAAGAAACAGTGTCTACAAACTCAACAGAAAGTTCACATTTCTTGTGGATGAAAGGTGCAATACTACAATATGATCATTACCAGCTAGCATTTAGTTTTCAAAATTCTTCAAGAGTAGTATAATGAACAAGTGATAAGCCTTCATGAGTTAAAGTTTTCCTTCCTATTATTGTTTGTTCAGATGAAAATCACAGAAGAGGATCTATGGATTAGGACATATGCCAGACTGTATCAGAAACTTTGTTCTTCTACAGGAGACATTCCAATTGGAGTCTACAGGACAGAATCTCAGAGGCTTACAACATCCGAGGTATGTCAGTTTACTGTACTTTACTTTGTATATGGTTACAGAGTATACAAGATTCTTTGGTCCTCATAAAAATTGGAACCACTTGTTTAAATAATATTGGGGATGCCATGTCTGCAAATGCACTTAATTCCAACCCACTGAAGGTCTCTGTCCACATGAGCATCAAACCCAGTCTACATACAAGATTTTCATTCCTCTGCTCATCTACAAAGAAGTGACTAACTAAAAAGAAAGTACAGCTCAAGCACAGGTGGGACAGGCTATGACAGCTACCTCTAGGCTGAACTTGCATGTAGTGACTAACAGCAATATCTGTAGCAAGCTGTATGACTAGGTCCTGTATCAGGTGTGACAAGAATGTCAACACTATAACCCAAACAGGTGGTATTTCAGTATTCACATTAATTTCTAACTAGAAATGAACTAGAGAATAAAATTGTTATTAAAAGTATTACAGGATTTCTTTAACTTTAGCTGTCAAAGTGTTAATTTTTTGTATATATGTATGTCTGCCATATAAATGTATATTTCTCCCTGTGTGTGTATACACACACATATAAACATAGCTACTCTGTTTCCTGACTATTTAACATACATGCTGGTGATGGTACTACATACTGATTTTCATTTTTTGTTTACGCAGCTTTTATATCTCTCATCCGTAAGCCATTTGTTTATATGAGCATTAATACTGCCATCTCATTAATCCATGGTTCAAATACAGCTCTAATTTGCAATAGTGAACAAAAACTTTCTGCTTTCTTCTGAAATACTGTCTCAGTTTACAGATTTCCAATACAGATGATTTATATTCTCTTCCATATTTCAGAAAAAGGTTATAAAACGTTAAGCCATTTAACTACAAGCTTTATCTTGAAGCAAGTAAAAGCATTCAGTTAAGGTTAACTTAAAAATAAGGGTTACAAAAGGCTATACAACATTCCAGGTTCACTAGTGACTCTGTGTGGACCACCAGTACCTCTCCGGGTAGCTTTTGCAGCTTAGCCAGTGTGCTCTGCACTTGCAATAATGTCAGATGACTTTAAGTTTAGCAGCATTAACGTAATCCATCAAAATCATCCTTTGAGAAGAATATGGGCAACATCACTGCCAATATGAAAAAAAGTTGTCATAGCTTTCATCAGAGCAAAGGACATGGCAAAGTAAGAATTCATTAAATATGGACAAGACTTTTCAAACGTTTTTCTGAAAACAAGGTTTGGGACTACCAGTCAGTTAACTCTAATCTCACAATTTTACCATAACATTGGGAACCTCTGAAGCCTGTACACATAGGCATGCTCAAGTGCTTGAATACCTGATCAGACCAGGCCCAGATTTTTGGGGGGATGATCATCTTTTACAAAGAAGCAATTTGAAATAAAGAAAAAAAAAAAAAGCCCTGCTATTACTTCCTACCGGGTGTCACTGGTAGTCTCCTGAATAGTTTGAGATAAATCAGGTAGAGGAAGAATTGGAAAAAATAAACATAATCTAGTTAAATTCCCAAGTTGTCAGGTACTGAATTTAAGTGGAAGAGTGGCACTGTCTTCATTTATTAAAGTAAAAGCATTTGTTAACCTTTTTAAAAAAGCTCCAGAATCCAAATGCAGACCCCCAGTAGTATTTTCCACATGTACATACTTCAGCAGTTTCTTGTTCAGTAGGTGAGCATTTGTGAAAGCCTTCCCCTACTAAAGAGATGTGGGAGACTTCCCTAACCTAGCTCTTCCCCAGAATACATAAAAGCATCACACCTAGCTCTGCTTCTGTGGTCTTTATAGGTAGATACCGAAAAAGGGAGAGATTCTGAAATCTTTAATCTTTCTGCAAAGTTATTCCATTGTTAAAGGAATTTCCAACCAATTTCACAAATAACATTAGTGTGAGCTATCATCTTATCATCTTTTCAATATATTAAACCAGAAAACAACTTCAAAATATTGTTTGACGAGGCTTTAAAGTGGAGGTTAGAGAAATTTAAATTGCTATTTTTCATCAGGAAGGATGAACTTCTAACCAAAAATTGAAGGTTTCTAATGCAGAACCTCTAAAGTGTATATCAATTTGATTTTAAACAGACATAAAAATTTAATTTGTATTGCACACACCTTGGAGCTGGCAGTTAATGTTTAACTTGATTCACAAGAACAATATGCAAATATTAATATTTCTATATGTGCAAGTTCTCTTTTGAAACCCCTTTTTTGTACTATCCAAATGAGAAGCCCTCACTTCACTCTGACAAATAGATACATGTATTTCCCCTGAAAATAAAGCAAGTTTTCAGTGATCTAGTTGCTAAAGAACAAGCAAATCTAGCTTGCCACGCAATGGCCTGCACATATGACTCAAACTATCCCCATTTATTTAAGAAGAGAGATACGGGATGTTCCTTACTAGCTGTGTAATTGATTTTCTGTGGTTGCTGTTAAATAGTCCATGTTTGCTTCTTTAAGATTCACTTCAGTTTAAATTGTCTTTTGTTTTGTTCCTCCTCCCTCCCCTCCTTCCATTGTCAGTCACGAGAAACGGCTTCACAAGTAAGTATTTGCTTATTGTCTGCCTGTTTCTGAGTTAAACCCCGGGAGTAAAATCCTTACAGGAAATAGAACTATGCAGTGGATCATCCTTGAATAAATTAAGCTTAAAGCAACATTGTTCTATACACAAACATCATTAAAAATCTAAAAGCTGACAGAATGGGACTTTAAAAAAAGCCCAATGGAATTTGGTAGCCTGTCCCTATTGAATCCTTAAGATAAAAGATCATCTTTACAGTGAGCTAAAAGCCTTGATCCTAAACACATTAACTGCTAATGGACAAAAATCCCCAAGTTTATCATATAAGGAATATGTGCCTGCACTTAAACCTGGTTCAGGTTGCTGTTGGAGCAGGGTTCACTGGTAAATAGAAATAGTGAAGTTATTTTAACATACAATTTGCAGATAAATAAAAAATTAGGCATTGCCTCTGAATAAAATAGATGAATCTGCACATTAAAACTGTTTCATATTTTACGCACTTAACTCCCAGGGAGCAGCAAGGCAAGGGAGCAAAGATCCAAGTAACTAATTGATGTTTGATGTTTTAATGCTGTTAACTCACAGCCACCCTGACCACCTCCAGTGTGAGCACTGGTGTGTTCATGACTACATTCCCATTACTGCCCTACCTGAGCTAGTACTTAAATTAAGAGTGTGAAACATCCTATTAGAGCACCTTGCCTGGGTGCAAAGACTCCCGTGACCACAGATATCCAGCAACACAGGTGAGAAGTCACACCAATTTGCACACACAGCCTGATACTGGAGATGGGAACCTGCCTCATGCAACTGAAAAAAGTTTTAAAGGCAAACATTTATTCGTTTAACTTGCGACATTTTTCCCCAGTAAAACACTGGTAATTATGTATGTAGTATATGATTATGACTCACTTTATAATCACCATTTCCTCACACCAAACAGATCCTCCCTGTCCATAAGTAACACCTTATAAACTGTACTTTGTTTACTGTAGTCTTCCTATAAAATACCTGCAAAACCAAACTGTCAATTTAAAATGGTAAACAAAGAAATCAAATAGGATTCCTGTACACTATTCAGGGTGCTCCCTTATACCCAACCCAAAATAACATAAGCTGAGTCAGTAACAAAATCTCAAAAATCATGCAATTTTTCCAAATAAAGTTTTCTATCATTGACCAAGCTTAAGAGCCTCAATAAATTAGTGGGTTTTGCATGAGCAAAAAATATAGTCTGTACAAAGGGTTTCCCCTTTTGTATCTTAACTTCCTCACAGTCTCATACTTGTATCAAATATGAATTTACAGACTCCAGAAACCGTACAGATTCTGTGTGGGAGAGGGTGGGAAGCACCTTAAAGATTTTCAGCACTGACAAGGGTCAACAGAATCTTGCCTTCAGATCTTATTTTGTTAGGAAAAGATCTTTAGAACCTCAGTAGCTCTTCAGATAAGTTTGCTTTATTCACTGATCACTTTGAGTATATTATGAACTTTCTGTTCTTGGAGATTCATATAGAGTAAGCCGGCCCCACTTTAAAAGTCATCTTTGTTTTATACTTTGAAAAACAAACAAAAAACACATTGAAATCTGTCACTGGTAACCAGATAATAAAACCACACATATTATGATGTTGGTGAGGGCTTCACTCTTTCAATGCCAATAGAAGACATGTTTTAAACATCACAGTGATAACTCCAGATTGTAAGGAAGTGGTTTTGAAAATAGAATCTGAAAGTGTTAGTTAAATCCAACATTGCAATTAAAACAATTTTAAAAGTGATCTTTTGAAATGTTTCCTTACATTCCATAATTTCTTTTTCATATGTTACAACTGCATGTGTAGTCCATCCACTTGAGTTATTTCAGTACTGCTTTGTGTGTTTGTACAAAGTGTACTGTTGGTCACAGTTAGGTGGCATGATGAAAACACAGCAATGGAGGGACAGATTTTGACCATTTTAAGTCTGGTTTTTTTTGTCACTATATTGGCGAGAAAGCAACATAACTATACCTCAAGGTAGGAACTACAGATTACCTCATTTAGAAGAGGTGACCTGAATCACACTGCAGAATATTGCATACATCCCTACCTTCAGACACAGAGGTATACCAGAAATCATGTGCTGGAAGGTCAAAAATACCTGGAAATGAGACACTGGTAACAGGCAATTTTCAGCTGTAGTCTTAAGTGAACACTCAAAATGATGTAGTCAATGTTGAACTATCAATTAATGAATCCACAATATATATCTAAAAAACAGTTATAACTTGAATTTCTTTTAAATTTTTTTAAAAAAGGGAAATACTTGGAGGAAAGCAGAATTCATTCAGAATTAATTCCTAGATTTGGGAACAGCAGTACCAGAAGGCTACAATTCTTATTCTCACAATCAAAATGGAATCAGGCACTAAGTAAGGCTTAACTTAAAGTGCATTTATAACATAAATGAGCTTTTTTCATTAAAAAAAAGTCTAGTAGAGAGTAACCAACTCAGGAACACTTGCTAACCATGAACAACTGAACTCCTCAGCTCCACTGCAACCAAAACGCATGTTCAGCTGCACTACTGAAAAGGGAACATTTTATTCTGCCTACATTTTTAAAAGCCCTTAATCTTTCGTCATTCTCCTTTCAAGTCTCAAATCTCTATCAGTGTGGAAGAATGGGAAGATACTAAAGACACCAGAGAGCAGATTAATTATCGCAGTAATCATCGTAACTCAACGTCTAGTGATCAGTCTGATCATCCTTTGTTACGAAGAAAAAGCATGCAGTGGGCCCGACGGCTGAGCCGAAGAGTACCAAGACACTCTGGTAAAACAGCTGAGAAGATAAGCCAGCAGCGAATGAACCTTTACAGGAGGTCAGAAAAACAGGAACTTGCTGAACTTGTGAAAAACAGAATGAAGCATCTGGGCCTTTCTCCAGCAGGATATGGTATGATTACTGTAATACTTAAAATTAATAAAAATATTAGCCTTATACTAAAAAAACACAAACTTATTTTTTTTAAGGACTGACAGTGTCATAAACAAAATGATAAGCTTGGTAATGGTATAGTGGTAATTCTTTTTTTAACTGAAATTTGCTGCATTTTTTTTAAATCAGTTCTATTATTACCCATTCCTATTTTTAGATGAAAGCTCAGAAGACACCACGTCACATTTATATTTAGCATATATATGTGTATGCAGAATATATAAACTCCATATTTCCACAAACTTGTTGAAATATAGATGAAGACAGAACTGTTGTTTTTTCCATTTACATTCAAAGCATCAAACACATTGTTTTACAAAGGCATTACCTCTCATTTTTCCAACAGAATTATATTTACATTTGACCTATACCTAAACTATCCATTAGCTGAAGGTAAACAGGGTATTTCCTGTAAAATGAATATTCTCACTGACCCATTTTAACAGCACATATTCTTAATGAAGGGTCAAAGCATCCTTTAACACCAACAGCAATGTACCACCCAACAGTTTCTTATTGTTGCTATGTACACATCAACTTTGTTGTGAGAGAAGGCTACTACAGAATACATGGCTATAATTTTGCTTAATCTTTATAAATTACATACAAGCTCTTTATCTCACATTCCATTTATTTCTGGATACTATATGACTCTCTGCAGGAAGAATCAGGACTAAATGTTTTCCAGGAGTGACGCAGGCCACAGTAACATTTAATCAACCACAAGAAGTTTTGTAAATTTGATGCATGTTTATACTAGTCACAGCAGAACTTTGGTTGATTCCTACTTTTCTTTTAAAATCCTAGTTAAAAGCTGACAGGAAATGTTCATTTCATTATTTAAGAACATTATATACCATATTCAGAACAGCTAAATCTTGATAGGTAGATGCTTTAGCTAAATTTATCTGCCTTTGTTCTGATTTACAAACTTCTGTTATTGCTTCCCTATTTTCTTACAGATGTGCCTCATTATAAAAGAAACTACTTTGACAACCCCAAGAACACCATATTCTGAAAAAAAAAAAGAAGTTTTACACATGCGGTCAGCTGCAGACCTGGACTGTCACATTCCCACTGCCATCTATCCTCCCTCACATTCAGTAATAAATTCCACAAGCCTTTCACCTGCCTTCAAAGCTAGCTTACTGCCCACTCATCCCACTACATATTAAGCATCAAATAGAAACCTTTTAATCTCCCTGTTCTTTCAAACTGCTAGAAATCAATCATACCAGTTAGCCCCCTGCAGAAGTTAAACATATTCCTTAATACCATCTCTCTGCACATGTGGGAAGCAATGAAAAAAAACAGGCAACAAAAATCACAGCTCCTTACATATCCCCATATATGGGAATGATCCTAAAGCTAATTTCACATCTTCGGTTTTCTTTACACTGATAACCTAATAAACCTCTAAGACTTCCAATTCCAAATTCAATTAACTGTGAATTGATTTATGCCAATTGAGGCACACCACATTTTCAGCCATGCAAGCCCTCTAGCCAGGTCATGGTGGTGCTAGTATACTGGTGAATGTGTTTGTGTAACTTGTTACAGTACTTTGCATCAGCTTCATCTTACAAAAATAAGCTTTACTGTTAAAGACCATTTTAGCTGTGTAATTGCACCTATACTAAGTCTGTCTGAGTTTATCTAATTGTTCTCTAGACAGAAGTACTGATGATGGTCCAAAATGTGTGATACAAGTACATAAAAACTTACACGTAGTAGAAAATACCCAATAGTAATTTTCAACCTAGAGACCAAATATCAAGTATACTTCATTAACAAGATTTAGGAATTGCACCAAAACTAGAACGGGGCTGTTCTCTCACATCATTTTCCCCTAAAGTGAAGTGAGAAATTAGTACAGATGAAATGCCTCTCCTATTAAAATTAGGATCACTGCAACAACTTAGGAAAAGTATCCAGAGAAGGCTATATGAAAGGAAAGATACTGCAGTGACAGCTACAAAAGTGTGCTGAGACTCAACTAGGTAAAACCCCTTAAAAAAGATGGATTTCTGTCAGCCTGTGCAACGTTAGAAGAATGGTTAAAAATACAACGAAGAAATACTGATTGCTGTTCATACAGCTTTCACATTTCAACCCACTGGCACAAGTGATAAAATGAAAATGCTAATTTTCACTTGACACATAGGGAAAGTGAAAAGAGCTTTATATTGACCAAATTTGGAAATGGATAAGAATTCCATACACCTGCATTTAGCCTTGGCTATCAATTGAACTCAATGCCAACTGAGGATGTAAGTCCCTACTTCCCACTTACTAACAGAAGCCATGTGACTGATTGGTTAATTAAACTAAAATTGAGTTACATTAAGAATTGCTACGACAGGAAAAAAGTGCAGAAGAATTTTTTAGAACGTTCAGAAAGAAAATACGTTTTGAGAGCTGATAACTCAAAAGAAGCTATGTCAGTTCCAATTTAAGTACAGTTGAAAAATTGCTAAACTTACTTGATGTCACTTTGACACCTGATATTTTTTGACAGCTCTGAGCCAAAGATGATCTTTTATCGAATTAGTTTACCAGAAATTATACTTTTGATAATTAGTTTTTCAATTTAATTAATTTGGTATGTGTATTTTTGTCCTCTAGATGAGATGAATGATCATCAGAACACCCTTTCTTACATCCTGATCAATCCTTCTCCAGATACAAGATTAGAGCTGAATGATATAGTGTAAGTTAAAGCATAAAAATCACAAGACCTGCAAAATTTCTTATTTTATTTCTGCTGGGGCAGGGGGGAAAACACACTCTCCCATATACCCGCAAAAAAGAAAAAAAAATTAAGATGGAGACTTCTGTCTAGACATCTAATTATAAGTATACATAAATAGATACGTAATTATTTATATGTATAATTATGTAAAATATACATATATAATATATATTTCATAATCCTTTTACCTGCGTATTCTCTCATCTTCCTCTTACTCTGTATATTTAAACAAAAAATCTAACCAAGTCCACTGGATAGTTTCACAGAATTAATATTCTCATTAAATTCGTAGTTATAATTTAGCTATCCAGTGTTAATAGAAAGATCAACCTTTCAAATCAGTGTTTTCAAAGGGGATTTTACTTCATGGATTCAAAGACCATTAAATAAAAAGCAGTCCTCCCCTGAATATCATGCAATAGTCATGCTTAAGATGATTTCAAACACAAATGGCAGGTCCTAAATGCAGGAAATTTTTTTCACTTGCTTACCAGGAATTTTGAAGACCGCATGAGGAAAAATAGGTGAACACAAAGTTTGAACTGATCAAGAATTTTAGATATAGTATCTGCCACTCTCTCATACTGAAGTCTGATGTGACTGCTGCGTTCAGGTCCTATTCCATTTTTGTCTCTAGCCTCTTTTGCCTCTGTCTTGCTATACTAATATGCCCTATCTGCTCCAGTGTCCTTGTGCAAGGTCCTCCACATCAGTGCCAGTCCATCTCACTGTCTATTCACAAGCAGGAAAACTGCTTGAACTATTAGCCCTACTGACACTAAAAAAATACAAAAACATTGAGGTGCTTCAAAGTACTGTGGTATATAAAAAGCATAGCATAAAAGCTTTATTAAACAGCAACAACAGTTATAAATTTTGTTGAAATGATTTGGAATAGTATTTTCACTGCTATGGAACTTCACAGTATGACGTTTACTAATATTTAACCTGTAAATGCCCATACTGTTACCTAGTCTAGCTAGGTGGACTAGGTGTCTGCATTTCCTTTTTCCTCCTTTGCAAAATCCAATGTATTCAGCAATTTCATAGTGCATAATTTTGCAGTGGTACTGAATTTGCTGTGTCCTATCTGCACATCTTTAGCCTGTACACGCCATACTGTTACTTAGCTTGATGTATGTTCGTTTCCTGATGCTTAATGACAGTGGGCCTCAGAGCTTGTGTCTCAGCTTATGCCAAGGACTTTTTTTAAATTAATTTTAGTTTTCCTGACTAGGCAGCCAGTTTACCCTCATGCAATGGGGAATTATTAGTGGAGAGGCAAGGAAGTAAAGGTGGTACTTTCTACAGCAGCTTTCTTTTAGTCACAAATTCCAGAGCAGGTAAAAAGCTTTTGTGTGTTTTTGTTTGTCCTTCCTGCTAACAAGCTGGAATGCTGGTCTTCCCATAGTTTTTTTCACCCATTTCTCAATACATTTTCCAGACTTCCTCCAGCACATTACTCTTTCATCGCACTTGTTAGCTACACTTTTAGGCCAGTGTGACTTAATCTCATCTAAAGCATGTATTTCTGTGCAGCTCTGTGATAAAAGTAAAAGCCCTTAAAGTGCTATAGATGCAGCTTTCATGCTCTGAATTCCTATACTTATACAACTAAATTCCTTCACATTCGCTATGATCCTATTATGTTTGTGATTTATTATGGTCATACTAGATAATATACAACTTTGAACTAGCACATGAGGAAATTTTCTCAGCATTTAGAGATAGCTGCACCGAAAGCAGCATTTGCAGCTGTTAGATCTACTAGAAGTTCTTTCTCAAAAGAAAGGGTCCATCTTGAGACTGCCAACCTACACCAAGATTATCAACACAGGGCTTCTTATTTGTTGTGCACAGTTAAAAGAATTCTCTGGTTTCTTCACAGCTTTCTTTTAGGAGTAACTCTGTGGACTGCTTGTCCCTTCTTCAAGGCATAATGAATAAAAGGAGATGCATAAAGAAATAGAGAGTTACTGGCAAATTTGCGTGTTCAAGGACTTTAGTGGATGCCCAGGAACAGAGCTGATGTATCTAAAAGATCAAGGTGGCTCTCAGTCAAAATTAAGGTTTAACTGTGCCTAGCGTGTACAGATGATGCCTAGGCAGACACAGTGTGAAAAGCTTTACTATTATACAACATGAGTGGTATTGCCCCAGTGTCCAAGTTACCCAACAGGAGCTAGACCAAGTCTAACTCTTCAGATCTTTTCAACAACATTACAACAGTATATGTTTATTTATCCTTGCTTCTGCCAAGTCTTTTTAATAAGAGTTGTAATTTCTTTTTATAGATACTTGATCCGACCTGATCCATTGGCTTACGTTCCAAACACAGCACCCAGCCGAAAAGACAGCTTCTGCAATACAGTGGGACAAGATACCAGGGAGGAAACACAACTTTGATAATGTAATTCATCACAAAATTAAGAGACAGTTTTATACACACACAGTTTCCACCAACCATTTTGAAAACCAAGTGGTACATTTTATTCAGATTTTGGGAACAAAGTGACAGTGGGTAAGTCACCAACTTTAGAAATGTGGTCTCTAGAAATTCTAATTTTAGTGATCGTCAGGCTTGTGGCCTGTTCAATATGGTAGTTGAACTTCATCAGCTTAGTGGAATTATGACCTATGATTTAACCAATATGAAGAAATGGTGAAAGAAGTTGCAGATTGCAACATATGTTTCACTTAGAAGCTTCTAAGCGTATTTATCAAGGTGACAGCATGTCAGTGACTAAGCTCCTGATGTACATCCTAAAAGCTTATCTGATGCCGTAGAGAGATCATGCATAATTTGTAGTGGAAAATATTATGTTAATACCTAAAGGTGCCACGGAGGCTGTGTGTGTCAAGAATCCAGCCTCTGAGATAAATTTCAAGCTTAGCTTGTCACCCATTTATATTAGAAAAGCCTAGTTTCAGTCCCATTATGGCCTCTAGGACTTGATTGTATGTTCTGTGGGTTTACAGAATGACACAGCTTAGTCACACTTACAGAGGTTAAGATCTGAGGCACATCCACTGAAAAACTAGCTCAGAGGAGCCCGTCTGGAAGAAATTCCCCATCATCTCACACAGGCATTTCGAAAGGTAGCATTCTGTAGAGTAACTGAAGCAGGACTGTCTTTTATAGGGATACAAGGATTATATAAAGGCAGCCCCCCATATTTGCAAAAACTGGGAATGTACTGTATGTGAAGCTGCAAACAATGGTAGCTCAGGTGAAAAATGACCCTTTTAACCTTAGTGAGTTGTCAGTGAGAAGCCTCAGTAGATGATACAGAAGTGAGAGCGTCTTTCTAGGGAACAACTCATATTGTAGATCCTTCCCATCTCCATGACGATGCCAGAATTGCAACTGTCCAAAGCATGCATATGCCCAATCATATGGATTACACAAATGTGATAGATTTTTATATGAAATCATGTATCATGTTGAAAATGAGAGAAACTTATAACCCATTCCATAAAATAAATGGAATACTACATTCCATGAAAAGGCACCATGGATTTGAAGGCTTGGTTTTGACGTTAACAAGAAAGCATCTACTAGGGTATGAAACACCTGAAGCTGCTACAGAATCTCCAGTCTACACATATAAGAACCCCACAAGTTTTGGTTGAGCCTTCTACAGAAGAAACATGGCTGTACACGATCTTCCAAAAAATCACATTCTTGCTTTGCCATCTATCACAAAGGGGGAAGAGCATGCTTAAGGTAAAAACCCTACTGCTACAACAATCCATATAGAACTGTTACAAGAAATTTGACACACAGACTACAGTGGAAAAACCGATTATTCTTTGAATTCCCTTAATGTCCTATGTGTACAAAAACAATCCACTCAAAAAAAAAAAATGTTCATTTTTCTTCTATATTATTTGGAAAACCAACTACATGGCTGGTTTTGTTCTGAAGAATAAAATGCTAAGTTGCCCAAAGAACAACTCAGATGCAAGTATGCTTATCAGCATTGCAAGGATATTGAAATCAAATCACATTCATATTAGGAATGACAGAAAATCTGCTATTATTCCTTCTCTTCCTCTTAATTCTTCTGACAATTAACTGTTCCGTATTAAGTCAGTAATCTTAAAGCCACAATTACAAGAAAACAGAGGTCTTAGAGTAGACTGAAGTCATCAGAAGACCAGCACAAGAACAAGAGTTCCAGTTCTAAGAGGAAAAAGAGTAGCTAAAAAGTAGGGTTTCTTAACTTTTTTTTTTTGTATTGCCATACTGAAGTAGCATCATGGTTCAGAATGGTATCAGTGACTCTGTTGAGTCCATAGAATTCAGTGTTTTTCCACACACACCCTAATCATTTATCAAATTATTCATAGCTGAAGACAAAGTATTTTGAATATTCCCCCTGGGCATTGTTAGGAAAAAAAATTGAAACAGCTGCTCAGACTAAAGTATGTGGTTTTTAAAGAATGCTATATGGAACGGAATCTTGTCCAAGACCTGTCATAGAAATTATCCCCTAGAAGTGATTGCATGTGTAACGGGAACAACTTCCTGTTTTTAGTACCACCAGTGAGAAAACTGTATTCCAGTTGTATGTTTTCCAAAAGAAAAAAAAAGCAAGTTTCTTAAAAATGTTTGCTCCAAAATTTAGCAGGAAATTCTTTACTCAAAGGGTGGTGAAGCACTGGATGCCCAGAGGAGCTGTGGATGCCCCATCCCTGGAAGTGTCCAAGGCCAGGTTGGATGGGGCCCTAGGCAACCTGATCTAGCAGGTGGCATCCCTGCCCATGGCAGGGGGGTTGGAACCAGGTGATCTTTAAGGTACCTTCCAACCCAAGCCATTCTATGGTTCTGTGAAAACATTAGAAGAATTCTTTATTTCGTACTGAAAGCCTTTCTAATGGAGCCTCAAGTAGGCAGACAGGATTTCAGAAATATGCCTACTATTCAGCTGGCAAGCTGCTCTGCTTTCAGTGGCATTCACACAGTGTATCCATAGCCATTGAATTCAGACATTCCCTGTACACTGCCTAAAGTACCCACCAGATTTAAGGACTCTCTGCCACAAGGATAGCTAGCACTCCATGCCTGGCATTTAACAGCCTATTAATGAGTAGAAATAAGCAGTCAGGTGTATCCATTTTTCCACCCAACTCAGTGGAATTGCTGAGCTACAGTGGAATAGTAGCATTTATTTTCACCTGGTATTTTCCCAGACTTGATGGATTTCTAATTGCTCATTAGCCCCAGAAGATTTGCTAAAGCATACACAAGAACAGCTGGAGACAACTTGCAGTCTCTAAAATAAAGGAAAGGCAATCTTTCTGAACAAAACTTTTGGTTCTCTTCAGAATCTGCTGGAACACAAGCAAGGTAATAAAAACTAACAGCAGTTTCTTCTGAAGCAGGAGTTCTAATAACCCAAGAATAATACACCACACTATTCTGTTACTCAAAATGTGCTGCCTTTCATGTTGGAAGCAGAACAGTTTTGCTTCCCCTAGCGTATCTTCAGACCCAATTCTATTGGGATTTCAACCTTTCAAGGCCCATCCTGAGCACCTTTACATCAACACTGAATGAGACAGTACACACACTCCTTTGGTGGCCAGGGAGCTAGTTCTTTGAGAATCACTTTACAGGTAATCTTGTGTTTACATGCTTCTTTCATATCATGATTGTCAGCAATATAATACAAGTCTAGCTGGACTGGAGGTCAGATTGAGGAACAGTAATCTCTGTGCTCAGTGCTAGAGAAAGGATGAAAGAGTTATAGAGTCAGCGTGTCCTGATGAATTGAGCAGAGGAGTTGTGTCTGGTGATAGTTCACTCAGTGGATACAGAGATTAATGTTATTAATATGATAGATTTAATCCTATACCTGTTGTCAAAAGTCAGATGGCCAGATAACATTTATTTCTCTTAAAGAAAATGGCCAATTTCAATCTGTATTTAACTATGTATATTTTTCCTTCCTAACTCATTTCTACCAATAAATCAAAGATGCTCACTGCCTTAACACATATCAGGTAATTTGGAAGTCACACCCACTGAAGAAGGTAATAGCAGATTACTACTACATTCTCACAAGGGATGTCTCCAGAGGGAGAAAACATGTTACCTAGTCTGTACAAAAAAAAGGCAATGGAAGTGTTACAACGGAATACGCTGTGTTTCCTTAACTATTTCACTCCATTTCCAGAACACATTAATTGACATACAAAGTTGAAAGCATACAGTTTGAGTTTTCAAAACCTGCATTAGCATGAGTTAGTGAAGTTTTCATGACATTTTGACTTGGAAATTAACAGAACAGTTACTTCTCCCACAAACAGCTTCCTACTGCAACTACTCTTTAGCAACTTTGAAGTATACAAGTATGTATATTGCTGAATGTTTCTTATGCATTTGTTTACCATTGCACCAATAAAATGCTAAAGAAAAAATAAATTTTGGTTTCAGCAGCAGAGGAAAATTGAAGTGAATTGAAGAGAATTTTCACAGAAGCAGTTTGAGTAATGCTCCAAATTTATTTAGACCTTGCCCCACTCACAATCCACTCCTTCCTCTGAGGAGAGGGGTCAGTATTCCAAAACAAAATACATACAGAATCCAGAGCATTTTAACTGCTTCCAACCTGGTCCTCCAACAACCTATGTAGATAAACTCTTATCTGTCCATCCAATTCATCTCAGGTGGTAAGTGTTCCCACTAATAAACCACTTGATTTTTTCCTATGCAGATTATCTGGCCAGTGCAGCTGGTTTTTTTTTTGTTTGTTTGTTTTAGATTAGCTGAGGCAGAGGGGAGGCACAGGGAGATGTTGATTACTGTGGCTGTAACAGGGCTTCTTTCTGCAGGAAATTCCTTAACTCACCATATGGGACTTCCTTATTACCAACTTTAACAAGAAAGAAAAAGCCTACATTGAGGTACAAATGATAGCTAGAAACATACATAAACACTTTATTTACCATCCCTTCCATTGCAGATTTGGATGATTTGAAAGTTCATGAGCAACAAAACTTAAGCTACATCTGAGTATTATATGTAATCCCCTACTTCCCACCCCCAGTATCATTTCATTATTGCCATCTGAAGAACTACTGTCTGCACAGCCTCCATCACATTACGATAGGGACAATAAAAAAATTCCATAAATACTTTCAGGAAATGGTGAATTCACATAAAATAAAGAGTTCAATACAGCTGAAGACCACTCAGCTATGATAAACTAACTATAAGCTTTTTAATTGAAAGGAACCAACGAACAAAGACTTCATATAATCCACAGGGCTTTGAGGTATTCAGCATACTTGACACTTACTACATTTTGCTATGCTCCTGCAGTGTTTGTGGCATAAAAAAAAATACTACTCTCTATCAAGCAACTTCAGTTTTAAGGCTAACCCCTTCGAGTAATTTATCAGTATGTCTAGAAGGAAGAGGTATACATTTCAGCTTAAGAACAGCTAAAACGATGAGTTCTCTCTGGGCATCTTAAAATGCTATGCAAGTGTTTAGAAAACAATTCTGATTACGAGTGTAAATCAATATAATATCTGAGGCAAAAAGATTACTTTTTAAATTGGATTGCACTGGTAATTTTTCTTCTATGCTTTGGGTGAATACATCTGTAAGAAACTGCACTGAATAGGAAATGGTGGAATGGAGTATTTCTGTACACTGAATTACGCAAGTGGTTTTTCTAAATCAGATAAAACAAAGCCTGAAGTTTTACAGTCTTCTCCAACAGCTTCTAAAGTACAGTTCTAAAGTGCTAAAGTTCTTTATCCCTAAGATAAAGATCAGGAGACCAAGTCTAAAAGAAACTTGTTAGTTCTGTGTACTGATAAGCAGAATAGTAAACAACATGCCAGCAACTATAAAGGCAATTAAAAAAGTCTAGTTATTAATTAGCTTTTTCAGAGGTAGTTTTGAGTTACTTATGGATGCAAAACATATAACATTTTTACCAGCCAATATCAGAATTAGAAGATAATCTTCTTGTGTTTATATTTCCTGAGATTAGTCTACCTGAGTGCAGGATTCTGTTGCAGAAAAGTTATTTTGCCAATATCCTTGCAACCACAGCAGTAAGACTGCTTCTGAAATAATTAAGACTTTCTTGTAAAGAGATGGTTTCAAAGGAGAACTATGCAGCTCAAACCTTCCCCACAACTGTTTCCAGCAGACCAGCAACTCCAGTGCAGTCACAGGGGCTGAACAGGTCCCCCAGCCTGCTACAAGCTGACCTGAGCCTAATCTCAGCTTGCACCACTCCAACACACTGAAGCCACTTTTATAAGCAAAGAGGAGTTTGCAAGTTCCAGCCCATGGACTAAAGGAGGTGGGAGACTCTATCCCATTTCTGGCACCAGGATACTCTCTCAGAAGGCCTCCTAAGCCTTTCCGTTAGCATTTTGAAAGAGTCCCCACTCATGCCTAGAGACTTCCACCACACAGCCTTGACCCTTTCAGACTTCCTGCCATAGGGGCTCAACTTACCATTACCTCTCTCCCATTCTTGTAAGCTTACTCATCTCCAGAAAACCCATGAACTCCTCTATAACACTTAAAACTTCTCCACAACCCCTACTCTTCTCTGCACCTACAACACACAGCTTGCTTGTAAATCACACCAATTAGAAGACCCACCTGTGTCTGTAGCCAGCCTTAAAGAACCAGCATCATGTCTTACAAAGGGCATATTTATTTCATCTGCAAAATAAAATTTAAAGATTACCCACAAATACAACAGTAAAAACATGAATTTAAAGTGCTTTTGTACCATGACTAATGTAGAAACAAATTTCACTTTTTTAAGGAGTCTTATTTTTCAGGGAACAGATAAAAATGTTTTAAAATAGCTTAGGAAAACCATGTTACACAGAAAGGAAGCAGTATTTAACAGCTTGTTCTCTATTTCTGGTGCCAGATGCATATCCCTATTTGTTACAGCCCACATTGTTCTAATTGCATAGTCATAATACACATATCAATTTGACACACTCAGTAAACTTCACCAAATAAGCACTCTTTTTTGGACTTAATTAGAAAATTTCAATCAGCAAGTTTTGTTAGCTCTAGTACAGCATCCTGAATCAAGTCCTTTCTCAGTAAGAATTATTATTACTGGAGTGTGTCTTGGTTCTCATCAAAATGCTACTGCAATCACTCAGAATCTCAGCATGCTTTAGATAAGCTCCTACAATCACATGACGTCATACAGTCATAGCATCACAGGATCATGCTACTTGGAAGGAAGCTCAGGAGGTCTGCAGTCCTGTCCCCCTGCTCAAAGCAGGGACAGCTATTCAGACCAGGTTGCTCAGGGCTTTGTCCAGTCAGGTCCTGGAGCCCTCCAGTGATGGAGGCTGCACAGCCTCCCTGGGCAGCCAGCTCTACTGCTTGCCTGTCCTCAATGGGAGAAGTTTGTTCTGTATATCATCTGAACCTCTCTTATTTTAGTCCATGCCCTTTCTCTCTCACCCTCGACCATACACCACTATGCAGAGCCTGGCTTCACCATCTTGATAGCCTCCACAGTTACTGGGGGCTGCTGTTGGGTGCCCCCAAAGTCACCTCTTCTCTGGGTTGAAAACCTCCATTCTATCAGCCTCTTCTCACAGGGCTTGTGCCTCAGCCTCATAACATACAGGAGTTGTTCATGGATCATAATTTTAAATTCGTTTTCAGAGAGATTAAGGTAATTATCAATCCCTTCATGGTGGAGAAGTTGGTATTACAGAACAGAGAGTGGAAAAGACTTTTCCTCATGTATGTGCTGATGTGAATAAAGTTGTACAAACATTTAGCTTTTTGTAAGAAAGTTTGAAGAGTTCATTATTTTTTACTTTTCCTTGGGTCTGTATATTTGCTGGGCACTATACTATAGCAAAACATTTTTTGCCTTGTACTAACAATCCATCAATAAATAGGTTTCTTCATTTATTTCCTTGTCATGAAACATGATCTTTTTTGCCCTTTCGACTGTATTTGTTTTTCTTGGTATAAGTTTGAAAATGTGCCGAAAATAACTGTGTTAAAAACTGAATACAGAGTGAAAAATTCTTCATCCAAGGGAGGTTTATGAAGCGTTTTCGCATTGAACATGTATTAACAAGAAATTTGATGACTAAACCTGTCCAATATCGTAATTATAGAGTTTTTTAGCAGGAGTTTTTCACGACTGTGTCACTTCCTGCTGTAACCAATGACAATATTCTCTAACATGCAATTATTTTTTTTTGTCTCAGTAAAAAAACAAGCAATAGCAGTTAGTAAAGACACAACCTGAAATACCTTAAAATAGTAATTTAAAACTCTCTTGTATTACAGACATGAAGCGATTGTCCTCTGAGTTTGTGTTCTACTATGTCTGAATAACTTTTCCTCATGAAGTAAAAAGCCCCACACTTGACAAAATATATATAAAGCATTTCATACAGACAGCTCTTGTATCTCTCTGTGTATTTAGCCTTCTGTCTACTTTTCTGAATATAATCTCCCTGGGCATTTAAAGTTTTTGGTGACATGGTAATAAATTATTTCTCTGGACAAAGATTAGCACTCACAGAGTCACAAAATGTAGGGATGGTAAGTAGAATCTCATCCTTACCTCTATGCCAGGGCAGATGAGCTAAGCTATTGCTGGCATGTTAGTGTAACATAACCTGAGAAGATGGCATAAAGAAAAAAGCTCTAGTTTCTTCAGGTTTTCATTGTTGGTCATTTTGGTCAAGACTCCTGATAATTCACATTTTTCTCCTCTGGACTTTCTTTAAATGGTTCAAATCCTTGGATTCAGTGGAAAACACACAGAAATAACCTGCTAACCAAGAGAAAAAAAAATCCATGAAAGGAAACTCAGTCCATAAGCTTGATTTCTATAGGTGAATTTCCTAAAGGAGGTGTACTTTGCATTTTTCTGAACAACTGCAGAAGTTTTGTCTCCACGGGAAGACAGATAATTCAATTATGTTTCTTTATTAAGCATCATAATGTATGCTTATAAAGTGATTGGGATACATATATTGTATTCTCACTTTAGCTTCGGCTGAAGTACTTGCTATTTATGTGATGGACATTTAGATTCCCACATGCATCTGATAAGTTTCCTGTAAAGTTACAGGTACTTTTTTTCTAGCTACTCAATTAATCCGGCCAGTTGGCCCACTCAGTAAGTACTGTGAAGGTATCTTAATTCTGACAGGGACTAGCAGATAATTTACATTCTTAGTTGGATAGAAATTTGGAAACTAATTTACTTAGACATTTTGACCAAAACTTTTAGCTTGCAAGGTTATTAAGCATCACATTATATTTTCCTTAGCTATGAGGGTACTTTGTACAGGGCTGAATATCCTAAAATGGAATTTAATAACTTGCTGTCAAATTACTCTATCAGCATTTAGTTTCCCTCTAGTTTATTACATCTCCATAATAATGCCTGAATGGATATCTTGTGTGAAGCATTCTTTATATATTTGGCTACAGAGAGTAATAGCAGCTGTACACATTAAGAGTTTGGGCAAATCCTAGTATTAGATTTTCTGAAAAGGAAGCAGTTTCCACCCATATTTCTAATCACTTATTCACTAGTACAGGATACCATGTATGCTTTCTTCTTCAATCACATTGGAAAGCCATCTGAGTATATGAAAAGATACTTAGACTAATTAAATCTGAGTAATATCATATTAATACATTAATTTATTACCTGTTAATGAAAAATTGTTTCATTGCATCTTTACTGTTTTTTCTTCAGTGTAACTACTTGATATGGTCTCTTTCTGTATTTTAAAACAGCATATGAATTAATCAGTCTCATCCAAACCAAATTAATGTATCAAGTGGTATTCAGTCAGCTGTTTTGACAGAGAAAGCCTACTTCATTGTTTGCATTTCAAAAATGAATAAAAACATCTGCTGCTTTGCCCATTGACAAAGAAAGAACAGACCGCCCAGTATGGGTATTTCCATTTTACCTGACAGGTATGTTTCCTCTTTTGCAGTGTTTTCCAACAGAGTTTCTGCTCACCTCTCTGAATGTAATGAGATCTATAATTATGTTATTGTACAGACAAGGAGAAATGGGACTTTATACAGATCAAACAATGAAAGACTAGGTAGAGGTAGTATATGCATTCCCTTTGCACTGAGACAGAGCCCAAACAGACATCTTCCAAATGTATATACTTTATCATTACAGAACCACCGACAATTTTTGAAGCCAGGTGTCCAGAAAAGACATAGCCATTTCCTGAAGAAAACAGAGGGTATTCATCACCCAGTTATTCTTCTGATATGTACCATTTATTTGCTTTATCCTGAATAGGCTTCTGTCCATTTATAAAACAGCCTTTGAAAGAATTTTGTGGAGGAGGTGAAAGAGGGCTGAGGAACTTTTCTATTAGATTTGCTGTAGTACAAAAAACATCACTGTCTGTGTTCATAACAAATCTTTCACCACTGCAATAACATGTAACCCAATTCATGCCCCTCAAAGTTTTAAGAGTTAAGTTGTGGTAAGTGTCCAGGGAGTTCTAATGAATAATATCATGATATTGCTTGCTTTCTCTCAGTAGGACCTTATTTGGATCCTTCCTGACAACTCTCAGCGTGACCAACCAACCAACCTTAACTCCTAGAACCACAGATTCATTTCCCCACGTTTTCCTGATAGACCTTCTATGCTGAGTTTCACAAGCGGTAGTTGCTATTAGCAATATCAAGAAAGGTGTTTATCTTTGTGCTTCTCTTTTTCACTAATAAAATTTAAATGACTGTGTTGAAATGGATTTTTTTTTTATTCCCAAAAGTCTCATTATCAACTAGTATGTCTCCATTTTCTTTCAGTAAGAATTGTTTTAAAAACTTTTTTTTTTTTTTTTCCTTTGACCTTTGATTTCAGTTAGAACAGCAAGGTGATCAGAATTCAAAGAATAGAAAAAACAGATTTATTGCTGAAAAAGGCTTGGAAGCAATCAGGAAAACATTTCTCTTGGTGCAATGCCAAGGAGAGGAGAAGGATCTTCTAGAGTAGGTCATGTTGGCAGCTTTAAAAGCGTGCACAAAAAGTTATTATTTTAATTGGACGGATATTTTATCAGAAGAGAAATTAGTTTGTAATTGTTTTGCTCAATAACAGAAGATGGAAGCAATCTGCAGGCTTCTGATTCTTCAGAATTCCTTTTTGTATCAAACGTATCCCATAATCATATTTTACAATAAATTATAAAGCATTTTCATAGAAGGAAAAAAATTCTCTTAAAAACTTCATTATTTCATTTTCAGGGTTTTCTTCCTGATCAAGAGAAATACAGTATGATAAATACTGAAAGAAATAAAATAAAACTAAATAAATACAGTATTAATAAATATTTTTCTCACATACAGCAGACCTTATTATTCAGATATGTATTTAAATCTTGGAATATATGTAAAATATAGATGTGAATTCAATATAATATTACAATCATTCTTTTAATATTAAATATGTATATAAATGCTAAATAACCTGTAAAACTTTCAATATGGTTGCCTTCAATGTTAGTAGCAGGATACATAAGATATGATAGTCTGTAGAGCATATATTTATTTCAAAGGCATACATTTATTAAAACATGTTAAAAATATATACATTTACAGTAAGGATAGTAGTTGCTATTCCAATTACTACTTCCCTTGTAGGTTATAAAAACAGAAGAAAGATAGCTTAACTTCATGTAAGCTTTTCAAAATGTTAATGTGCAACTGAATGAATTCAAATCTAATGAAAGATTATGACTGATTATGTGTTCATAGCCTTGGAGCCTTGGATTGTGATAAATCACATAGCAGGTACCTTTGGCCATTTAAAAGTTCAATACAGAGTTGAAAGTGACTGTATAGTCTAAATAATATGTTAATGCAGACAGAGAGCAAAAGATAATTTCCAGTGTTCTAATGTACTTCTGCATTGTGATTTTCTTGATTAAGCTAAAATGTCTTGTCAAAGTCTTTTCTGACATCAGTAGGTTTTAACAGCACAATTAGATAAAATTCTGGTTCCACAGTAGAAAGAACAGTAACTTCTAAGAAAACATTTCTAATAGGCAGCTAGAATATTTATTGTTTCAAGTTTGATAAAATTATTAAAATGTCAGCAGAGAATTCATATTGCAGAACAGCAAACAGTATATGTCTGAAAAAATAATTACAGTTTATCTTATGACTTTTAAAATGCCAAGAAACTCTCAAAATACACTCCTTGTTTTCTGTTCTTCCCAGAAAAGAAAAGAAACATATTTTTAAGAAAATTTCTTACCCACAAGAATTACCCGTACTATTAAATCAAAAGAATTGGAATTCATGAAGATTATTTTTCTAAAACCAACTGCGTGGCAAACTTGGGATAATAGCACTATACGTACATTAAGTTGTCTCAGTGACACACCAATTATTCACACACACACACACACACACACACACACACACACACACACACACATTTAAACTACATTCAGAATTTAACCTCATGTCAGATATGCTGGAAGAAGCCAGAATTAGGCCTTATTAAAATAATACAAAGCAAAAAGATGAATAGAAATGAGTAAAGTAGAAAAGGAATAAGAAAAAAAAGGATGAACATGGTACTTTTTATTGCCGTTTCTGTTTATGTTGTCATTTGCTTTTAAAAAAAAAAAAAAACAAAAACAGACAGATGTGACAACTCATCAGTGATTATCTACCTCACCAGCTTCTTGTCCTACCCTATCTCATCTCAGGTTTTTGAAAGAATTTCAAAATAAGACAAAAACACACAACAAGCAACCCCCTCATATTCTATCAGTCCTTTGATATTTGTGCAACATCTTGAAGTAATGAATTTTGAGTCCAGTCCTTTCAAGGTGATCGCACAAATGGCAAATTTCAAAGTAAACTTTTGAGAAAATGGTACGTGTGTTTTAAGATGCAAATTAAAGGTTGCAGCAAGCACGAGATAGCTAATTGCATTTAAAATTGCCTGTTGGTAAACAGATCAGGGTATCTTTTGACTACTTTGTTTCAATTTAGTCAAACTAACTTTTGGCTGAAATGACTGAACACATAAAAGGAAGCTCTGGGAAGTGAGAGAAGAGCAGGAAATGCACCCACCTAAAACACAGGCGGCCTATGGGGAGAGTGGCTCTGTTCAGTGCTCTGCCATCTCCTCTTCCTCAGCAGAGAAAGCAGTCTTCTGTGAAGACTAAATTATGAAAAATCCCAATCCCCACCTCCTGCAGGTGAAGAAATCCCAGGGATGACTATGGAGTTAGTGAGATGAATCTATAGCCATTTCACCTCTCTTTTTTTTTGAAAGCTGTATTTCATTTCAAAGTTAGGTACCACAATATTTGGAGGATTGCTCTGGGGATCTCAGTGAAACTTGCTCTCAGTGGTTATACAGGGAAGCAGGGATGTTGCAGTTTCTGTCTGAAGCAAACTCTACTGATTAGTCTTGAGTTACAGGGGAAAAGAGGCTTTCTTGATGCAAGAAAGCTAGTTCTAATCCCCTTTACCAACAATATTTGGCCTCCCAGAGAACCCAGGCAGTTCTACAATCCTTTACACATAGAAAGTCATCCAGATGCTGCCTGCTGAGGCTTGAGTTTAACTGGTGGAGAAAAAGAAGTGGGGAAGAAAAATGTACTATGTCTTAGGACTCGACACATTCCAAGTATTTTTCATTTCTTCATAATATATTGTAGGAAAGACCTGCATTCAATTATTTCAAGATTTGGAATAAGTTTTCATTTTGCATAAATGACTTGGTATCATCTTTAAACCACTGTCTCTTACAATGATTACAGCAATTTGAATAACAAATGGCTTAATAAACTGTGAAGTTAATTAAGTACTTTAGAGAAAAGACCGAAGAAGTATGTTAATAACACTGAATAGTACTTAATGAACATATGGAATGGATTTAAAAGCCATATGAAGTATTTTTTCTAATGTTCTGTAAAATCTTCATGTATGTACTTTCATGATTTTACTTTGAGTTAATCTCATTGAAATGTTACTTTTGCATAGAAAAAATATTTTCTTATTTTTACTGGAACATTTGTGAAGCTTTTTTTTTTTAAAACCAGAAGTATGTGATAGACAAAAGGACTATAGATTCTGTTTTTCTTTATACAAGTGCTCTATGGATTTAAAAATAGTCCTAAAGAATTTAACAGCAACAGCTATCATAAGGTTTGTCTCTAGTTAGCTGTTATCTTAATTTTTCTTACCATACATGTGGAAATGTGGATGATGAATACTTAATTGCATATAAACAGGACAGTTCACTGCTTTTATGCAAGTGAAGTTCAAGTATTACATGTAAAAATTTGTCATGGGACAAAAAGGGAACATACCATGTGCTGAGCTATGAGTTTTTCCTTAGTCCAACAAAACTGTCCAATTGAAGAACGATTACTAGCTTAATCATTACAAAAAAGAGATGAAAAAAAGAATAGTACTGCAGAGGAAATCCTAGTAATAACAAAGCTTTAAAACTGTTACACACACAGTCCCTAGCATCTCACCCTTCTTCTCTTTTTTAATGCCCCTCTGGTGGGTCCTGTGGGCCAGCGGTGCCAGATTTCCTCAAGAAGGTGGTCCTGGAAGAAAGATGTTTACAGCAAATTGTCAAAGCCTCACGTCCTCTACCAGAAGGAACAGCCTGATGTTGATAGTGGGAAGTTTTTCCCTTACCTTAGAATCCGCTTATGCAAATTTCCATGTGTTTTTTTGAATACACACAACACTGTTCTCTTTCTTCATTGGTCCTCAGTTCCACATAATATCTGATTTTATTGTGCATGTTGTATTTTATGTTGGATATTTGATCTTTGCTCTCTTTTGTAACTGCTAAAGCTGGTTTCACCCAGCTCACAAGGATGCAGTACTATCATAATAAGTAATTAAATACTCGTCCTTTATTTATGGCACTTCTTCCTCCAATATCATCCCATGCCTACACTCCTCTATATTACACTATACTTCCAGCTTAGGGTAATAAACAGGTACTCAACACAAAATAGTTAATTGCTGTAGAAATAAAGCAAAATAATTATAACAACAGGTTTTACACCATATAGTAGTGGAATACTAAACTAAAGCTAAAACTAATCAAGTAATAGTAACTGAGTCACTACACAGCTGTTACAGCTAAAAAAAAGGTAGAACAAAGCTCAGGCAGACAAGGCCGGATCGGACAAATCTGTCTTGTCCTGAGGCTTCCAGATTTCATACAAAGATAGTGAACTGTTGCCCATTAACTGACCTGGAGAAGGAAACAGTATGTATCTTCTTTATGTGAAAAACGAGCAAGAGTGCACTTGGGAGCACAATGTGGAGGATGATCTTGATTATGCTGTTGCAGTTTTGCTGTCTTGTGTGCTCTGGTTCACGGCAATAAAATTCAACAGCACTGCAATGGAAATGGTTAAAAATCGAAGACAGCAAATGTGCCAGTACAGCAAATTGATTTAGAAGTTTTCAATACCATTATTTCAGTTGAATGCAGTAAGATCAGCCTGAACTCTGTCATTTTGACCTAGAAACAAAAACATTGCTACGTTTTCATATTTCTATTCAGCTATATCTATCTTAAAATAGTATTTCCCCAGTAATCTGGTAAATGTCTTTATCAAAGTATTAACATTCACTGGAAAAATAGTCTTCCCGGTATATAGTTAAGTAGTGCTAACCCAAGAATAGATATTTCTGCTCTCAGATAAGACAGGAATACAATGAGAAGAGACTCCAGCTTACAAAAATCTGTGCTGGACCGGTATGTCAAAGCTACCTCAGCTACACCATGCTGTGAGAGAGAATGCTGCATTTTAAAGGAAGAATTAATTGGGTCTTGCTAGAAAGAACCATTTAATACAGAGATGTAAGCTTAAAATGCAACCTAATAAAGTATGTTTTATTGTACTTGCCCTTCTTTTTACAGAGGAATATTAGCATAAGCCAGGCATCATAAGCACCTTATGGTACTTATGCTCAGATAAGCATAAGCACCGTGCCAATGAAATCATAAGCTATTTACTTCACTCTTTTCCCTGATTATGAAGTAGGAAAAATAGGAATTCTGTCAAATATTCAAAATATTTTTGTTTTGATATTGCATTTGTGTCTAAAATAGAACAGTGACTTGTTAAAAACAAACAAACAAAAAAACTTACACAAAATCACAAACATAAAAAACAGTTTGTGACTTCTACAATCTCCTTCCAGAAAGAACTTTCAATGTAAAGAGGTAAGAAAGGGATGAAGATGTAACATAGCATGGCAAACTCTGTGTTGTATTGGCTACATATTATTGCTGATGGCAAGGGGAAAGGGAAAAAGCAATATTATCAAAGGCCAGCTAACAAACCCTCTATGAATAAGAATGGAACTCCGCAGCTATTAAAACTTGTTTTCTTCCTATGTTACATCCAGCAATTAGACCTAAGAACTGTAAGGTTAATTCACATATTATGTATTCTTCTGTTCTTTACTATGCCCATTGTTTAAATATATCATATTCTCAAAAGTCACTAACATACAGATAAGAGAATAATATACAGGTGAAAACTCAGGACCATATGAGAGAGTAAAGGTACTGGTTCTCTAGTCTCCCTCAGAAAATGGCAATCTAGTGGAAACGAAAATTACACTGCTTTTGCCAACACAGACATTAAACACTGCGGAGCAGTACTTTAGAATAGAATAGAACAGAACAGAACAGTTCAGTTGGAAGGGACCTTCAAAGATCACCTAGCCCAACTCCTGAGCACTTCAGGGCTAACCAAAAGTTAAAGCATGTTGAACACTGACAGGCCGGGGGCATCACCCACCTCTCTCAGAAGCCTGTTCCAGCGTTTGACCACCCTGCAGGTAAAGACATTCCTCCTACGTCCAGTCTGAACCTCCCCTGGTGCCGCTTTGTGCCGCTGCCTCGTGTTCTGTCGTCAGTTCCTGGGGAGCAGAGACCGGCACCTCCCTTCCCGCTTCCCTGCCTCAGGAAGTAGCAGAGAGCAATGTCAAGTTTTAGGGCCCGTTTTGAGTCTGAGAGTTAGTTGTGCTGTGTGTGTGGAGATATCCACAGAAAACTGAACAAAGAGAGACTTCAACAGGACTTCAAGACCACAAGTTGCCAAAAACAGGATCAATTTTAACCAAGTCATTTCTGACAAATATCTGCTTCTCTAAGCTGTACTTAACCACTCCAATAATTTAGACCCCACAACTTTCCACAGCATCTATTCAATGCTTCATTCCTCTGCTCGTTTCCCTAATCCAAACCGATATACCCATGCTACCCTTTAAATTCATTACTTCTTAAAGCAGTGAAAATAGATATTCTTTTTCTCTGTGAAGAGCATTTGATAACTTTTACCTTGTCCCTTCTCAGACTTAGTATATCCCCAGTTCTGATGTGTTTGCTGGACTTCTGACCATGCTCCTTCCTCCTCATCTCTCATATGGACTGACACCTCCCTAAAAGGACAAAACAAACTCATTACTTCAGGTGAAGCCTAGCACTGGGGGAGTAGAATAGAAGGATTACTTACTATCCTCCAGGCTTTTTCCCTGTTCATACACTCTGGGAAAATCTTTGTCTTTTGTGTAACTATTAGATTTTTGATTCACATGCTCTGTTATTGCAATGACAGGTATAGCTTATAACCTGCTGTGCACCTTTTTTGCATGGCTGGTCAGCTTAGCCAATATGCTACCTTTATTTCTCATTATCTCAGATAACTTCCACTTTACCATATTAGATCACAACCTCATTATTTTAGTACATTATTCCAAGTCCTTTGTGAAGCCCCGGTCAGTGTATAATTCCATTTTCATAAGAAATCACTGTTAGCTAGTCTCTGAGCCTGGTTTTCTAGACATTTCCATAATCCCCTCATGGTAGTTTCATCTGCACCATAGTTCTTAATTCAGAGATTCTGCCCCACTCACCAACAAGAAGCATGCTGTCATTATATCCTTGTCTGTTTATCAAAAAAATGGCATGCCGAAATGGCAATCCCTTATTTCTGACAAAGCAAAAAATATCTTCAATAAGCTTGGAATGCTTTTGCATATACTACAGAAGTGTTGTGGTTTCCAGTATAGTCAGTTAAGCCCTTTTCTGAGTTTGGCTTAAGAAGTCTGTATAATCATTGTGTCAGTCATTGTGACTATAGACAGAGCAGCAAACCACCCTTTCAGGCCCAAATGATAATTTCTTGTTTGTGTACTACATCACAGAAGATATTTTACACTTTAAAGCTGTAGTTAAGTACATTATTTCAAGAAATAATTTAAAGGAAACAGAGATGCTTATATTAAAGCTATGAACACTCTTGTATGTCTAAGCAATGGCAAAATAGATAACACTTTCCAACATACAAAATTGTTTTTCTAGTTTACTTGACGTGAAGGGTTTTGTAATGATGCCACCTTGTGATCATGGTGAAAATGACACTGTCTCAAACTAAGCATTTCCTTTTTTCTTATCTTTCTAGGTTCAGGCAACTAGCAAACAATGTTAGGATCAAACTGATGGCAGGGAGTACTAGTTTTTGTCCCATTTCTTTGCTTGACCTAAAACTGTTTCCCCATGGTTAGGTTTTCATCAGGTGGCTAGGTCTTGTAACAGTCCAAACAGAAGGTACCAAACACAACGCCCAATAGTTTGAGTATTAAAACACATATTTGCATATATGGAACTGGCACTAGAATTTTCTTTAAAAACTGTATTTCATACATATAGTTTTCTATTCAGTTTTATTTATGAATTTAAAGATGCCATTTAACATCAGTGAAACTGGGTCTCTGCAAAGAAATGAGTGTACAACACAGCCACCTCAAGAATTTACTGGTGTATAATAACAACAAGGCAAGATGATAGGTAATGGAGTTATAAGGAATTCAACTGAAAAACTCGAATCAGCAGAGATTACATTATTGAACAGTTGATTCTAACAGTAGCCTAATGGAAGCCATTTGCAGAACGTATTTGCTCCACTGATCCTCCATGCAAAGATGTCCCCTTTATGTATTAGACAGCTGTTTTATACTCTATACATTAATAGAAAATCTAAGATTCAAGTTGCTTGTAAATAAAGCTTCATTTTCTAACCATAAATTCCTCAATATACACATTTGTTTCATGAACTAAAGATTTCAAAATATGTCCAATGAAAAGTCCATATTGCATTCTGGAAGTGACCTCCTTCCTATTAAAGAAAATATGAGAGAAAAAGAAAATGAGAAGGATTTCTTCACTTCCACTTCCACTTAACTGACTGAACAAAAACACAGTACACGGCTGGGTTTTTATTGCAATTAGAATAAAACAATTTTATAGATGTCTTGGTTAATTTATATTTTATAATTAAAAGTTCTGACAGTAATGAGTTACTGAGATCAAGTACAACAAAAATTAACATAAATTTAATTATGGGTGTTTATATGTGGGTAGTTCATAAACAACTAGTTTTTAGGATTAGTGTCTCTTAATGCCTTATGTGGATCCCTGTAAAAGCTACAGAATATTCAGGTCTTTCTTCCCTCTTCTCTTGGCTAGTTATGAACATTTATCATTTAATTCAGCCAAAAAATGACATTTATGAAGCTTCAATATTCATTAGAACATGAGCTCCTTGGGCTGTAGCCACAGGGGGACGTGCATATTGGAAGTCCTGTACGTTTCTGTTCAGCAGTCACTGGCTATAATTCAAAGAGCTTTTTCACTGCAGGATCAGGAACATTTATTCTCCAGTGGAACTGCGTGGGTCTCATGCTCTTTCCTACATGGGTTCATCACAGGGAGTCAAAACTATTGCATTTGGTAAAATAGTTCCACTACATAAAGCCACACTCAAAGAGACCAAAGTGATGTTGATCACTAGAACACTGAGGCTCCCTGGATTGCTGAGCAGAAGGTATCTGCTCCAGGCATAGGTTTTACAACCTAGAGTTGCACAGTTGCAGTTCTTTTGTAAACCTTACAGTTAAGTCCCTGTATAAAGAATTATATCCTGCCTAAGAAGTTAGGCAGGTCAATTCCACTCAGAGGAAAGCCTCATTTTTAGACAGTTCCAAAGAAACACCAGCACAGTTATCTACTTAATGCTTACCATCTAACTTGGCCAAAGACATCTGCAAAACCAGACACTAGGAGATTTTCCTCTGACACAACTGTTTCAAAAACACTACGTCACCTTTCAGTTCTAAAGTAAAGAGAAGATGCAAAAAGATAAACATAAGGAAAAGCAGGGTTAAATCTAAAGAAAAAAAAAAAAAAAGTACCTTTACTTTCCTTAGTGAGATTATCTATGTCCTTCCTGCTAAACCCTTCAGCTTTCTGCTTGATCCTCAGGGATTTACTCTTGACCCTGACAGTCAAGAAGGATTCCTTTAGAAGGTATTCAGCAAGTAGTCAAAGGGTACTCAGGCAGTTGTGCTGCCAGGCCTTGACAACTTTCTGCAAACATGGGCCCAAAAAGACAAATTTTCCGTACTTAAAAGGCATTTAAAAACAGCCATCTCTTGCAATGATTCTTAAAAACAAAATATCCTGAGTCACTTTAAGAAATTCTGGGAAGTAAGACTGTATTTTATTTTAACTTTATATTTCAAGGGGAAAAAGGATTTTGCATCAAGATCTCTTAAATTCTTTCTTAAGCTAAAAACTTCAGAAGTCCAACCAGACAACCCAGATTGAATGATAAGCATAACTGCCAAGTATAGACAGGAATCACACTGGTATTTGTGCCAATGTTCAGGTTGCACAGAATAGCAAACATTTTTCACTTGTATGGAAAAGCTTTGCTGAAATGCCCTAGAAGTTGAAATGGGGAGAGTATACATTAACTGTAGTTCAAAGTAAAATTAGTAACTTTTCTATAGGTTTAATAGGTATTCCCTTATAGTAGCTTTATCTTAGCTGGGCCTCTAGATGGTAGTCGAATACCACTAATTAGAACAGGAAGGCGATGTAATGGGCTATGAACCTTTTCCCTTTTGTCACTGGCCAATACTCAGCTCATGCTACAAAGTGGTCATAAAATGCATGCGTTATCAGTCACCATAAAACTAGCTGGTAGCTCCAGTTTGGGCTTTTTTTGAAAATTGTCTGGTTTCCACCATCTGAATTTGTGTTCTTACTGGCCATAACACTCAATTATTCCTTAACACAGATCAGTGTTAAAACACTCCGCTGTAATAAAATATTTTTTTTTCTTTTTTTTTTTTTTTTTACAATGTTCCTGTGGAGGAAAAGATTAAAATTTTCATTTTAGTCTGGCACCTAAACAAACATAACTTTTATGTTAGCAACCCCCTCTCCCAAAATAGCCTTGTTGAAAGATGAATTCAGAAATGATTTATAATGTATCATGTAGTGTTTTCAGTACACATTTCTGTAGATTGAAACTTGCTTTCTTTTTCAGCCCTTGGTGTTTAGAGTATTTACCAAGAAAGTCAGTTCATAATAAATTTGTGCATAAATTGTTCCAAAAATATTTATGTGTTTTCTATATTAAATAATAGCTCATGATGACTGAGCTGACTGCATTAAAGTCATGTAACAATTATTTTTGATGCATACTAAGCTTTACTTCCTATGGACAGAGTTGCTGAGTTGGGAAACTAAATTTTCAAAAGCACTTCTGCAAAGATTAAAGTGTAGTTTTCTAGTCATTAAGGACACAATAGTAGATAAACTAAATCTTTATCAAGTCACCATACACAGTACCGCATACCTAAAATAATGAGATATTTTTCATATCTTTGATCACCTCTGAGACTAGATTTTAAAATGAAGGGTAAGATACCCTTTTCTTTAAGTTATGGTATTTGCAGTGGAAGTATGTTTCTAGCATGCTGTCTGCATTGTGGAATCCTCTTGACTGGACTGGAATTCATATCACAGGAACCAAGTTGGAATTTATGAAAAAAATAGTCTAACATACTTGATGTATATACCTGAACTAGGAAAGCAATAACATCTGTAACGATCTAAAGCTAGTATACCAAATAAGGTGATAAGCTATTACTTTTTTGATTATTTGTATTCTTCTTCAGTTATACTCTCTCCATTCCTCTTACCGACTTTTGTTACAGCAAATAACATAGCTGAAAGAAGTCTAGTTGAATTATTAAATGGGAATCACCTCCTCAAGGCAGGTATAGAAAGAAGCATTTAGGCATGCACAATTTTTTTCACTGAGTTCTAATGTTATTCCATCTGCTACCATACCTTGAGTTCTCATACCATTTTTACTTGGGTTTAGAATGAGGATTTGCACTTCAGAGTATTACAGCAGGTAAGTCTACAGTATATAAATAAAACAGTTTTGAACTGTCATAGTTATTTTTTCATAAAGATAGAAGTAGCATACATGTGGTAGTAAAAGGAAGCTACACTTAGAAGCAAAAGCAATGGAAAGCAAAATTCATTAATACTGCATACAGACTTTACCAGTTGTCGGAATAGTACTTTGTTGTGTATTTCCCTCACTATCGGAAGTTTTCAAGAGAAAAAAAGTAATCTCTCTGCTATCCTCAAATAATCAAGTCATCTAAAAAAGGGAAGCACAAACAGAAAATTTAGCATTTCTATCTGAAGTACAACATACTGCGCTAGTATAGGAAAGGGGATAGAGAATCTAGATTTGAAACAATACCTGTGTATGCTAAAATGATGGATCATAGAATGGATCATAGAATGAAATAGGTTGGAAAAGACCTTCAAGATCATCAAGTCCAACCACAAAACCAATAAACAGGTTCCTCTAAAATAGGGGCCAAGACCTTTGGAAAACTTAAGACAACATATTAATATAAACATGTTTATTCTTTATGGTTAGGATAGGTGTAAATAAAACCTTATGCAAGTAATATTAATAAAGTATTCTATGTATTATGTATGAGAAGAATTAGAATTGATTGGAGGTTTTTGACTCTATAAAATGTTGATGAAAGAAATATATGCCTTTTACAGGTTGATTATTTACTTTGCCTGTGCATGCAGGAGCATCCCTTCATCTGTGTTTTTTGGCGCTGTCTCCATGGTCTCTTAGGGAAGGTTTTTTCCTTCCAAAACAAGCCGAGCAGTGAGAAGAACCTGGGTTCATCCCCACATTGCAGGGGAACATCTCAGTTACCAAAATGATTCACACACACTGACATTTTGTCTTCCTTTTCTTCTTCCATTGTGGGATTCTGGGAGAAAAACTCGATTTCAAAGACATTTAAAATGTTTTGTTCATTTATCGGTGCAATTGCAAATACATTTTGAAGTGGGTAAGATTTCCAGGAAACTGTCAGCACTAGCAAAAATAATTGTGGCCTATTCATGAAATGAATATGAATCATGAACTTGGCTAAGCCAAGTTTCCTCGAAGGTCATGGTATCAAGGAATGCAGGTTTTGTCCCTCTATGTACAGCTATGTGAACAGCACAATTTAAAATACTGCTTATACTTTCCTTCATTACAGAAGTTGCCATAGTCATCTTATTTCCTTACAAAAATGGTGACATCCTAAGTTATTCATTCCCGCTTTTGTAAATAATAGTAAATGGTTCTTCTGATAGGCAATTCAGATTATTGCTTACAAGTGCCATCAAGTTACGGATGCATTAAAGTGCTGCAGGAATGAAGTATCTATCACCTCATTGCTCATGATGTCTCCAAAAAGCTTGGATATTTTAATAGACTGTAATATATTTTGTGACTGTAAGTCACTTTCACAACTCGCTGTGCAACAAATTGTTTAACTACTTTTCAACTCTTTTCTATCACTCTTTTCTTAGATACCAAAGGCATTAATTAAATTGAAATGGCACGCAATTCCTTGATATTCACAATACTTTCTCCTCCATCCTCTCATAAGCAGAAGTGTATAGTGAAGAAATCTCTCTTCAAAGTGAACTTTAGGAAGCAGAACAAAAGAACAAGTTTGATAAGCTCCTAAAATAGCTCAGAAAAAAATGTCATGTCACACAAGCATTATTTAAGCATTAAGGTGGTGTCTGTATGTCTGATGATATTAGGTAGGATATGGAACTAGTAAAACTATTATTTGGGTCAATAACCATTTTATTTTCCTCATGCTTCTGCTTACAGCTTTCCTTTTCTTCTTCCAATTTCAATTTAACCCTTATGATTTGTGTAAGAATATTTTTTTTGAAATTGAAATCCTAACCTCTGTTAAGAAATAGAGGATACAGCCCGCTCCAGAAACAGTGGTCCTAGCATTTTTTAAAATTTGAAATGGAAATAGAAAGCCAGAAAGTTCTCTTTCATGCACACATAATAAAATGTGCAAGCCTATCTATAACATAATACATAAACTTTATTTCCTACCTGTCTAACTGCATTGCAACCTAATATACTTTACATTAGCTATTACTTCTGCAAATTCTCATTTTCTCTGTCAAATGATGCATGAAAGCTAGAATCACTACAGCTTAATGGAATAAGCTTCTTATCAGTGCTATATATCAAAGGCATCCCTCCCTGAACATCTAAGGACAGAAAGATCACAAGTTCTAAAACAATCACAACAGAATTCACAGTAGGTCACAGGTTTTGAAGTTTTGCCCCAGCTGTTTACTTTTCCCTTGCTGTGGAGACAGTGGTCAGTGTTATGCTGTTATTTGTTCTTCAGAGGTTTGTGTGCAGGAGGCCAGCATGGGCTTACAGCTAAGAAATGATGTCACTAAGGATTTATGTGTCCCAAAGAATCACTCTAGTTGCCTCTATTAGAGAAGTTTGGAAAAGAAAAAGAGACAAGGTCATGAATATTTGAAATCATTGATATAATGATATCAATAATTCATATAATAATATAAACAATAATATGAGAAACGCCATAATAGAAAAAAAAAAAAAACAATTAATGTAACAGCCAAGAAAGTGGTTGAAAACAACTGCTTATAAACCCAAGGCTGTGGTCACTAAGGCTATACCCAAAGTACAGAAACACAGGTTTGGGGTGAGCTACAACAAATGATGTGGCAGGAGAAGTGAGAGTATGAGAATTCAAGTCCATAACTACACCTTGACCTGGACTGACTGCCTCTGCATCTCTTCTGAGCTTGTGGTAACAGTATTTCATGGGTGTAAAGCAGACAGGATGACTTAAGTTCCATCCTGGAAAACAAGAAGCAAACAGAATGGTTGTCTCCTTGCTTAATGAAAATCAACTAAAAAACATTGCTTCAGTCTTTGTTTTCTTAAGTTGTATCATGCTTATGATGTTATGAGAGAAAGTGAATCTGAGTGAAAGTGTTTCAGTTGGAACTGAAAGTTCCAACAACCCATTTTCATTATAAAGCTGCATCTTAGCTAGACCTTCTAGATATATGGAGATTTAACTTATACAAACTCAATGTTTCATCTTCTTAGTTGCACCATCCTTCAGGTTCAGTCAATCAGTATTTGATTTTCCTCACCTGGGTTATGATCACATGCTTGTGCTCACCATTCCTACTTCTTATCTTTGCTGGATTTAGGGGGAGTTGCTTTTATGCTTAAAAAACAGAAGTTCTCAAGTTGTCAGTTTGGCAAAAAAAAAAAAAAAAAAAGTTCATCAAAAGAGATTATCCTGAAATTCCCAACTGCTGTCTGTACAAAGCAGCTTGCTTCCATGGCTCAAGAACGAGTCCTCAAGAATGAGGACTTCTCTTAGGTTTTCTCATCCATTTTTATCAGAGAGTACAATAACAGGGAGAAATGAAGACATGAAGTATTAGACTAGATTTACCCAGGAAACTTTTGAAGCTTCCACCACTGAAGAGCTTTAAGAACAAATCAGCCAAACTTCTGCCAGGAATGACAGCCTGCTTCAGAGCATGGGAATTCCACTGATGATCACTGAGGGTCTCTTTCTCAGCTATTTTCTGTTATTCCTGGAATGCACCGATTTACAAAAGGTTAGGTTGTTCAGAATCTCTTAAAACAAACAAAAAGCTTATGACAAGTATATGTTTGATAGACTTTTTTTTTATTTAAAGAAAAAAAAAAGAATTATTTTATTCCTCAGGTCTATTTATTCTCTTCAATTAAAAGAGTCAGAGTTTCCACTACTTTCTTAGATCTTTATTCAGGTATATAAATTCATTTCTCAGATTGTGATAATGACTGATCTAAGTCATGCAGAGGAATCTGCATTAATTCTTCATTTTTCATTATATTGACTTCCATATTATTCACACTTTAAATGGCATATTCCTTGCCTGGATTAAATGGCTCTGCCCATAAAATAACTTATACTCCAGAACAGTTCATTCTTATTCCTTCAATCTACTTTTTCAGACATTTCTATTATATTGTGTTTATCTGGGATTTTTTTTTATTTTACCATATTCCAGCAATTGCAAGCTAAATCAAAGGAAGAGTGGATTATTTCAGTGAAACCTGACAAAGTGTGGGAGCTGCTCAGAATTATTTGCATTTTTTAAGCACTGGGCAAGCAGATTTCAAAAAGCTCCTGCTGTTGCAGCAGGATGTATTCATGTAACGCTGGAGGACTGCGTTTATGAGTATTCAGCTCACAGGTGAAGCAGCATGAGCAAGAAAGGGACGTAGATGAAAAAGTGCTGACAGATGGCAGGTATGCCTACTTCTTTCACACACAGCAAAGGGGCTGCACAGGAAATGCAGAGAATTAATTTATTTCTTTCTTAGTGAGGCCATGAAAGTTTTACTCTTGTAACCCTTTATTTCTAGTGGACTTCATAATGACATGTAATTTATTTAAATAATCTTGATTATTAAAGGTAAGAAGAGCACTGCCACTAGCATGCTATGAAAATAAATTATATACACACCGTATCAACAAATATGTTTGCATTAAAAGCAAGTCAAGACTATCTTCACTATTTAATTATACCTTCAAATTCTGGTTCAGTGTTTGCAAGTGCTTACATCAAAACCCTAATTCTGAGGAGCCTTAGCTCCTTAGCCCTTAGTTAGTAATAAAAATATTACTTTCATTGTAAGTATTAACTCACCAACATTTCATTCAAATGTTTTAAAATCTAACGTGTAGAAGAAAGACAAGGTAGAAAAATTGTAGGTAGAAAGACTACTATGTGTAACATGCAGTGATGTGCAGAAAGAGAAACATTACATTAGTGCACCCTGTTATGCTTTGCTAGGCACCTGACAGTTCTGAGAGCAATTAAAATGTTTCTATTAATTTCCAAGGTGCTGGATCAAGCCCACAGGGACCTGCTTCATCTTGTCAGAAGAAATATCCCACAATGGGAACAGGATATTCTACCCTCTTCTTGTTATAGAGCTTTCTGAGTGTCTGTTAGAATAACAAGGAACTTGTTCTCCCTCCGTGTTCATCAGCTACAAATACACAGGGGTGCATGGAAGACCAGTCTCCTATCCTGACTGACCAGCTTTCCTCACTAGAGGGCAGCTGGAGAGGGATCAGGGGATGTGCAGTACCTACCTAGGGACATGCTTCAGCACTGGTTCCTCTTCTCCAGCAATGGCACTGCATTCTTCCACAAACTATTCACCCTCCAATGAAGCCCTCTTTCTTTATCTCTTAGGTAATACCACTGCTCGGAATATCAGTACACCAAAAGCTTAGATGCAATTTTTTCCATTCTCACTTCAAGCAGAACACCCATTGACTCCTAACTTGGACAGTCAGACTGACAGAACACAGCAAAGAGAAGCACTAGCAGCTGACGATTCCTCCAGAATACCTCTGCAGTAACTATATAATTTCCATCAGAACCCACTCAAATTCTCTACGGATAATTCCTTAAACAGAGAATAGCTTATAATGCTATTAGCACTGATTTGAGGATGCCTTTATTGGGGCAGTTGGTGCACTCTGGTGGTTGTTTAACTTTGTGCTTACATATTATTGGGCTCTGCAGTGTAAACCAAAATGCCACAACTAAAAGGTAAGGACAAAGGGAAAGACGGGGTGAGTCTCACCCCAGCTGCAATCACTTCCCTTGACAACTGCTATGACAATATTGCAATTTTCATGTACAAGGCCATGACAATAACAGTATGAGATCAACAGCATCATGTGGTACTTTAGGAAGGAAGAAATATTTGAAATTATAGGGTTTGTCTGGATTCCTTCTGCAGTGCTAGTTAAATAACTGAAAACATGAGCCAGATGTCCCACAGTTTAGGGAGAAAACAGGACCCTACAGATCTCAAGCAACTGACTTTTCAGGCAGACTTTCTTTGCTTTTCAGTGGTTAAGACTCATGCTGATGCCACTTTGACAAGGAAATGAGCAGAACCATTTCAAAAGGAATTTGACAAGGGTTGACCCAGTGAGCCAAACATTTTAGTGCAATTTATGGAATCAAATAAAGAATATTTAAACCTGGTAATATAAATAAAATCTTTGTGTTCAGGAAAATGTTCAGATTCCTGACATGTAATACATAAAGCATTTATTTTCCCTTTTTTTTTTTATTATTTATTTTTCTTCAAAGTAACTTGCTGGAGATCTGCTGAATGTTGTATTATTTATTATTTTCCAGCTTTAGAAGTTCTGAAGCCGAGAGCAGCAACAGTACTGTATGATTTATGTGACTAATTACACAACACAAAACCCACACTTTATCCCAGTGTCCAAATGTCACATATAACCTAAAGAGGATCTGTAAACTCAAAGTTTACTAATCAAAAAAGGCTGATAACAGGTACTAGTAAATATTGAAATACTTCTACCATGTTTAATGATCACTTCTTCTGTTAAGAAAAATGTTTCTAAACCTTGTTATTGTATTGAAAATAATGAGTTACTTCCTCTCCTACACACACCTACTAATGTAAGGAAATGGTTATAAATCAATGCTCCTTCAAAAGTAATTCTTTATAGGACCTGCTTTCTCTGAACATAAACTTGCCTAATCAATTAATGGATATAATGTGACAAAGCTGTAACAAGTAAAAGAACTAGTGAATTTACTGGTAAACATGGAAAACTATTCAAACATACCAGTATGTCCTCTACATTTAAATAGCAAAACATGCGTATTTAAGGAAAGGTGCAAAATGATATTTATACTGTCAAATAGAAAAGACCTGTCAGTCACGTGTATTGGAAGAGAAAGAGCAAAAGAAAGTTTGAAGTTAAAATATCTAGTGACATCATGCAGTGTAACAGAAAAAGTGAATGAGAAGGATGTAAGAAGTAACGCTGGAGGAAGCTGGAGTAAAGCTTCATGACAGTGAAGCATGAAGTAGACAGAACTGTATCAAGATGTTTCCCTGACGAAAACTGCATTTTAGTACACATATGCTGCTTTCTGTGTACTTTCACAACAGAGCAAGTATAACACAGATATTGTCTCAGCATATATCAACTGTACAGGCAGACATGTTGGGAGAGTTAACTCTTTCTAAAAAAATTCATTTTCTTCTTGTGAATACATATACTCCCTATGTCACCCTTACAGCAGTGGTACTTCAGCAACAATAAATATTCTGGTATACAGAATCTGTCTGAAGAAGTTTTTTTTTCTTTTTTCTTTTTTTTAATTTTATTTTTATTTTTTTTCTAAAGGTATAGCTGCACCATCCTTATCAGTATGAAAGCAAAATCCCTGCTTTCCTCAATGTCTCATTACAATGTCACTGTAGCAAAGATACTGTAGGTGGATATTAAGCCCAATTCTTAATAGCCACTACTGACTGCTCATAAACCATTTCCTTACTTGAGTAACTCATTAACTGCAATGGAGTATACACTGATAGCATTGAGATCAGGATCTCACTTCCTAGAATAAAAATTCAAGGCGATGAAAGCCATAAAATGCAATTTAAGTGTCACTAAATTGCAACCACAGATCTGTTGAATTAGCAAGTGTGAAGAAAATGGGAATGTTTCCTGGAAGATATTTAGCTTCCTTTCACTGGAACAGATAATATATTTTTCTCTGTTTCATGTGACTACACGCCTGGCTTTGCTTCTGAATGCAAGTAGAGAATTGGAGCTAATTAATAAAAAAAAAAGGAAGAAATTTTAAGAAAGAAAAGATCATCCTAGTTTAGCTATCATTTTTAGAAAAAGGATAAATCACTGACCCATTTTCTCTCCACTGACAATAAAGAGAATCATGAGAACAAGTCCAAGTATAGACAAACATATCTCACATTTCAGACATTTTTTGAGATTGATCCCATTCCTTCCCAGCTCTGTATTCACTGATTACTTATTCACACTCCTTTCTTTCTCTCATTATGTTCAGCATTGTTTTGCACTGTGATCATGTAAATAATGCTTATTAGTCATGGTTATTATTTGTACTTTAACAGAAAGTCTCAGTGATCAGCAGTTGGGAATAAATTGATGCATGGTCTAAAATGCTAAACTATATTTTTCATCTTTTATTCAGTATCAAAGACCACTTTGTTTAATTGCATATAATACAGAGATACCCAGAACTAAATAGACAAGAATATCCACAGAGATGTTCATTAGCATCAATGTAACTGAAATACTAGTTATGATGCTGTATATAGAGCATAGGTTTAATTTTAGCAGAGAACAGATAAATTGTGAGGCTTTTTTGTTGTTGTTTGGTTAGTTGGTTTATGTTTTGTTTTTGATCAGAAAATCATCTCAATATGAGAAATGTGGGTGGGGGAGGAGCCTCTACACATATATTGCATTTAATAATAAACTTACATGATCATAAAAATTCTTTGGAATTTGAGTAACAAACCAGCAAAAACTTTACAGGAGGATAAGTGTATGGTCTGAATTGTATTGCAATTCCTAGGCTTTCTCAAATAAAATTATGACATTAATCTCTTGATTAAATGTCTCTCATTTTGTGAGAACTGGACCAGTGCAACAAGTTCCACAAAGATCTATTTGCCCGTTCACCAAAAGCCCCCATTCTGACTGGACTCCAGATGGTCTGTCAAGCTTGTTCCTGCTCTTTTTGACTACCACCTCTGCCAGCTGAATCTGTCAGGCAGCTGCGTTGCATCCCCTGCAATCCATTATTTTGACTTCTGTTTTTCAGTTTACTTTCCCACCCCTACTATCAGCTAATTTTTTTATCCCATTTCCCCCCC
>VXAA01003134.1:213796-227293 GCA_013399115.1 Anseranas semipalmata
CCCCCCTTTTTTTTTTTAACTCTACCTGCTAACTTGTAACCAGCTTCTGCCTCTGTTAAAGGCCACTAGAAACTTCTTGTTGTCAGACAGATTATGAAACTCTTTCCCAAAATTTCCAGCCCATGAACTTGTCTCTCCCCCTGCCTGACATGAAACACATCTAAGGAAAGGTACTTATCTGCTCCCACAGTGGGGCTGCTGGATTTCACCTGGAACTCCTATAGAAAACATGAAAGCAGAAGGTTTGAGGAAGGTACAAATCTTTCCTGTCATGTGTTTCCCCTCAGCTGAGCCTAGGTCTCTGCTTGATTCCTAACCAGAACCTTTTACCCTCCTGCCGTGCCCCAGGTGTGCAGTCAGTGCTTGTACCTAGAATCTAGAAGTAAGGAGCCTGGATGTAACAACTGCAGTTCCTTTTCCAAAGGGACTCACTGCAGCGACTAAACATGGATTTTAAAAATTAAAAGGAAAAATAGAGATGCTCTTTGTCCTGGCTGTATGCCTCTGATTTCAGTAGGCATTTCTCAGGGTTTAATAAAAGGATACGTTTAAATTAACTGAACCAACATTGGAAAAAACAGTCACAGGTTAGCCACCTGAGCTGATGTTTACTTTCTCAGATCCCAACCTTGCTATAAATCAGGAAAAAAAAAAAAAGTCAGGGGATTTTCATTGCTTTATAAAGGTAGGTTTGGTCTCAAGTGTCTAATGCCTCATTGGTAACACAGTGTGTTATCACTTAATACCTGTGCACAGAGATTAGAAAACACGAGCATTTTCTTTCATTTCACAGGAACATAAATTGTTATTTCAGATGAGGGTCAATGGGCAATCAAGCCTGAAAGGGCAGCAGGGTGAGACAGTAGCAAGAAAAATAAATGACAGCAGGAAGCAACAGAAAGTAGCTTGCCTCAGTCACTGATGTTGCTTACTCTTGTTCCTCTGCTGTGCCTTTTTCTTTTTTTTTCAGCTAACATACTACCTTCTGCTATCTCACTACCATCACAACTATCCTTCTTTTCCCCACAAATAAACTGCAGATAATCTAGGTATGGGAAAGGCTGGTCTTAAAGCTTCTGTTTCACTTGCATTTTGTGGGAAAGGTTTGAAAACCTTTGGCTTTCATGGCCTATGGTATTTAGAAGAAGGCTACAGTTGACAAGGATCAGTGTTCATGTTTCTTGCAAAAATGGTTAAGGTAAAATTCAGCAAAAGAAAGGTGAGAAAAAACAAACTTACTTCTTGCTCTAAATTACTAAGAGAGCTAGGGTAAAAACTGGCCAGTCACTCATGCTTACTTTCAGGTTAAGCTTCTGAAAAAAATTAGTTAAGATGCTCCAGTTAACTGGCAGTTAACTGCTGGATCCTGAGAATTCAGCATTTCTGTCTTGAGCATGGAAGAAAAAAGCCTTGGATAATGGTTCGTTTTCTTACCAGAGCATATCATACAAATATGGGTAAGTGATTCAGGTCTTGGTAGCCAAGTTATCCATGGAAGAAGGTTGAGTTAAAAAAATTGTGGTCAACTGTACTAACACAAGAGCTTATGTTAATGCAGTCCTACCTGTATGTTCAATTTTGGTCTGGTTGTGAGGTGCCCACCTACAACTAATGCCAAAGACAGGAACAGAAGCTCAGGAGGAAAAAAGGAAAGGAGCAGGAAGAGCATTCATAATTCTGGGTACTACAAGGGCTGCTAAGAAATGAAGAAGGCTACATCTGGCAAAGCTTTGGTTACTATTAGTAATGTTACTCTTGGTTTCAGAAAAGGGTAAAAATCGATGAAGACTGAGGTTAGAGTTTGGAAAAAGGAGAAGTGAAGAGCTTCCCTTATTGCTGAAGCCTGGGGTGAGAACTAGTAGTGGCAAATCTACTTCTCTCTGGTGCCAAAATAAGTTCCCTGAGTGTGGGTCACCTGAGGTTAGGATTAGGAAGAAGAAAATTGGAGAACCAAATTTACTGTTAATTCTTACAAGAAAGACCTTTCTGTGGTCCCTGAACATGGCACAATCTGTCTAAACAAAGTATAATATGACTTAGTTTTTATTTCTAAGTGTACTAAACATGCATGTCTATCCAGAGAAACAATTATTAATACCTGTAAACAATACAGAATAATGCATTATTCATTGTGATAATATTTATAACTCTGAATCACACTGATGGAATTGCCAAAGTAAGCAGATTTTATTCTTCCTCCATGTTCTTATAGGCCTGATTTCCTTAGATGCTGACATTTTGTAAATGTCATAGTTTATGAGGAAATAATAAAAATCCAGATAACGTGGCACAACACCATGACCTTTAGCTGAAGGATTGATATAAGTTCTTAAGTAAGCTCAGTAAAGAAATTCAGAGGTGAAAATTCAGGTACTAGTGAGTAATTGTGGACTTCAAAGGTCACAGATTTAGCATCATTCTGTCTATGAGTCAGAGATAGCAACACTTTTATTTTGTATATTTGATTTTGTAAATGACCTGCTTTAGCTCTATGTTGTAAACAGCTTTAATTGAAAACTTGCATATTTTCATTATTATTTGGAACTGAATTTGTTTGCAGTGACCAGACTAATCAAACCAAAAGGAATCCCCAGTATTAATGTTATTGCTTGGGATACAGATTTTTTTGTGGATATGTTTCCATGATAGTAGTTCTGGCAGATACTCTCAACAGATATATGTTTCCAAGTAACAAGCCATTCATCCACTTGCAAAATATAGTCAAAGAAAAATGTATTGCTTTGTTTGTATTTAAAAAAAATATATATATATATATATATCACAACAGTTCTGAAAATGCAAGTAAGTGCTATTGTAACTTGGTTAGGTGTCCTGAAATTTCAGGAAGGGTTCCCCACTACAAGGAACGTCTATTGCTCTTTCCACAAGAAAGCATCCAATAGTTAAGTTATGGGTCTCCAAAGGGGGCCATCCCTCCCCACCTGCAAAAAAAGGGAGTGAAAAAAAAAAAAAAAAAAAAAAGGTTTCTCCATGGCTCAGGGGCTTATTTAATTATGGCAACTATATTGTTTGTAGATTCCACCTTTGCTGACAGTGCTCCAGTGTAACACATCTACTAGTGGGTTATTAACACATATCCTGGCAAAAAATACACAAAGGTTTATTCTCCAGACTTCAAGAACTGAGTAGAGTGTACTTGTTCAGTTTATCCTGCCTACTAAGATTGAACTGGACACTGGAAAGCACACAGAAGATACTCAATGAAATAGATAATAAATGAGATGTGTTTGTTGCAAGAACATAAAATTTCACAAAGATTGGTGACACTGGAAAATCTGGATGACAGGTTACTGTTACAGGAGAGTTCTAATCACTTGTTCAAATGGTCTTAAAATCACAACTTCCTGAGAAGAAAAGACTTAGGTTGTATCTTTGGGATAGAAGAATATTATAGAACAGGAAGTTCAAAATATACTCAGAAACTATCTTGGATAATCACTTCAACATGAGCTCCTAAAACAGTTGTATAGTTTATAAATGTTATTGAACTTCTGAATATATATAAAAAATAGGGATATTGTCTTGCCTGTGCACACAGCAGCCTTAGAAACCAATCAAGACTCCTAATAGATTTATTTCCCCACCTTCAGAAAAAAGTGGCAATACCGAATATAGTACAAAGCAGTAATTCACATTTGCCTTATGGTTTAAGTTTTAAATAACTCTACTCAGCTCCTCTAGCATCTTGATTTCAATTGCTGAAATTCCATAAATCCCTCTAACTGACAAATAGTGAAAAGAAATTATTTAAACAGAATTGGAAGCATGCATTTTGTTGTAAAGTCTGCCATCTGATAAATTACTGTCATGCATGGACTACATAAAAACATGATCACCTGCTAGAATGGTATGAATAGTGATACTCCTGACACATACACTTAGAGGACTGTTAAAATATTAATACTTTTGTAATAGAAAAGGAAGTGTATGAGTAGTTTGGCACTCCTACTCCAATAAGCTACAAATTTGCCCAGCAGTGTGAGCACTGTGAATCTCTGAACTCTCAAAGTAGCACTGCATTTAAGTAAGAACTGGGAAGTCAGGTTTAAAAATAGTTTATATATATATATGTATATATAAATATATATATATTAATTCCAATAGTAGATTACTTTTTGGTCTTACAGAATTTGTATTGTGTTGGTCAATGAATGTGTTCCCTAAATGTTACAAGTAAATACCAGCTGCTTCACTATAACAGTCCGTGAGTTACAGTAGAACCATTTTGTAACACCATTTGTTACAAAATATCACAAAACCACCAAACTTGCCAGCTTCTTGAGACATGTACAAAAATCTGTTAATGCCTGAAAAAAGGAATTTCCCTAAAACTTATAACAGTTCTAGAAGTTCTTCTTTGAAGTGATTCTCCATTCAAATTGTACTGACTTCAGTTTGTTTCATATTTCAGCTTATATTTTCAAACTTACTAAATCCTGTTTTTTTTTTTTTTTTTCCTAAAATGCCCCTGCTTGAGATTAGAGGGCTTTTACATGTCTCTGCTGAGTGTATCATAGGAAAATGACATATCATTATATCTCAGTCCTCAACTACCTACATATATAATGTATTTTAGAATAAAAGATCCATTTCAAGCAGCCAAAACTCAGAGTAGATGAAAACATAGATTTCCCTGTTAATAATGGGAACACTTGCACTCACATAGAATAATTTGAGAGAAAAAGTATTATTTTATGTCCAGATATAACTTCCTTAAATAAATAAATATTAAATGTTTAACTATTTAATTATTTAATTAAATATTAAATATTTAACTTCCTTAAATAAAGTCTCTTCCTTAAATCTCGAAAAAGAAATTTGCTGTTACAGACTTACCTACTATTAGATCAAATCCACCCAAAGCTGTAATTATGATTCTGCAATATTCGATGTCGTTACTGAAAAAATATAAACACTTGGTAAATGTGCATTTTGTTAAATTTAACATGCAATGATGATGAAAGACATATCAGTCTCTAGCTTTTGCATTAACATTCATAATAATCTTTAATACCCTTCAAGCAAAAATCTGTTAAAAAACAATCTTACTGTAATATGAAAGTCTATTTTGAATACACTTTGTACACTTAACGCCAATTTGTATCTTCATTTATTCTACAATAGTACTTTGCACTTATATAGCACCTTCTACAAAAACAAATTTTACAAGACCTTGCATACACTGCTGAAGTCAAGTTCATAAATCGTGACTAAATATAACACTTGCTGGGTATTAGAAAGAAGCAAGACATCAGATTTCATATGTAGAGCATCATGTGGAAAATATTAATTATAAGTTATTACGAACCTAATCTGAGGGTCATTCAGGAAAGGTCAGTTGAAACCATTTCAAAGAGGAAATGGAAAGAATATGCGTCTCTCTCCCCTTCCCTCTTCCATCATTAAGCACTCATGAGCACTTTATGAGTCATGATTAAGTAAAATGTTTGAAATCCTGCAACTAGTTGATCACTTAGTCTGTGCAGTAGAAGGTTAAAGACTGTTCCGCCTTTTATTGAGCTATCTAATGAGACACTCTGATGAAGATTACGTGCAACAGAAATCTTGTTCTTGAAAAATTTCGATCAAATTTTTCTCTGTGTGTGGATTTCTTTTTCTCATGAGAGAAAGTGATGAATCTCTTTAGAAACCCAAATGTCCTTAAATGAAATTAGAACTGTAAGGTGCTGGGGTCAGGAACGTGAAACTCTTTTCAAAATTCACTAGTAAGAGAACAAGCTCAAGATATTTCATCACTGCTTCAACAATGAGCAAAAAAAACTTTTTCTCATTTTTGAGGAAATCTTGCTTTGCGAAGTTTTGCTGCAACAGCAGAACAACACTGAAGCAGGATCAGTGAGGTTCGAGTTTTGTGAATGGGCCATTGAGAGGTTTAAGGTGGGGAGATGGAGCTCTGATAAAACAGTACCTTATTAGGGCTTCTGATTCTGTTTCAGGAATCTGTGGATGTTAGTGAGGATTTCTATCTCCTCACTGATCCTTTAAATCCTTCCAAGCCTCACTGATCATCTTGGATCATCTGTTCACAAGCCATCACCCATCACAAGCCAAAATCAGCTTCAGCTAAAGACAATGCTATGGCAGACCTCCTGACAGGGCACAGACAGGGAAGGAGTTGGTTAAATGGCCCAAGTTTTATCCCATACCTGTATATAGGTACATAACCCTATACCTGTAAATAGAGAGGACAGAAACTCAGAATCATATAAATGTAAAAATAGGCAGCACTCAGCCTAGACAGCTGCAAATGATCTCATAATGAACCACATCTTGTCATGGTTCAACCCATGCTGGTGAGACACACTGGGGGCAGGGGAGGAGGAAGAGGAAGGGAGAAGCTGTAGAATGGAGGAAAAGCCAAAGTGCAGCACGAAAGAGCAGCTGCAATGTCTTAGTTTGAGTGTTGCTACATGGGAGGGTCCCCTATAAACTGAGAATAGTTGGCTCAACAGCTGAGCACAAAATCCTAGAGTCAGTATTACTGCCTCGCTCATTCTAATGCTCTAGGCAACAGCCTAAGGATGATTCTGCTGACTGCTCTTGCTCACTTGAGACCCTGAAATGGATTTCACTGTCAGGTGATGGGCATTCTGCACACACAGAAAATCAGGCATTTGTAGAGAATCATCTTTAAGAATCTAGAAATTAGCAGTCAGTTTAGAACTTACTAGGGAACTTGGAGACTGCAGAGCATAAATAGATTGCCAAGGTTAGATCAGAAAGGTAGCCAAAATCTGAACTTCTCTAGGGTTTGGAATGTTCAAGGTATATAAAAGGAACATAGTTTCTTTCACAAATATATTTTGTGATCTACTGAAAACACTGTTTCCCCAGAAATACTGAAAACCAGCTGCACAAACTAGAGTTCCATTTATATATATATTATGTTCTGTTATTAATATATATATATATATATATATCAAGCTCTTAGGCTTGAAAAGTAACTTCACAAAGTGAAATTTATTGACTACATGGTACACAAGCAATTAAATCTTTCACCTAGTCACTTAAGACAGAAGAATGGTTTAGTCCCTATTACATATCTTTCAATGTTTTATTTTCCCCCTAATTTATATTAATTAAGGTTTCTGGAAAACAAAATAAAATTACAAGAAATAAGATTTCTGATCTCACAGATAATACAGAAATCCTGAAAGCACAGGAGGCCAGTGCTATCCCATTCAGCCAATACATACTTCAGGCAAAGTGTTTACCTCTTTATCCACAACAACCTAGAGACAGAGGATGCTAACTTCCATGAGGGGCAACTCTGTGAAACTGAAGGAAAAATATACATCCATTGTTTGTACAGGTACCCAACAGAAAGAAAGGTACCAACGGAAAAATACCCTTTACCCACAGGGTAGCCCTCTCTGCTTCCACTGTTCTTCCAATGCAAAGTAAAATATTTTTCTTCGAATCACTAGTTCTCCCCGGTGCACTTCCACCTGTCCATCTCAATTTCTTCATATGCCTGCCTAGCAATTCTCACAGAAATAGGAGTTGCTCTTTCGTTTGCCTACTGTTCTGCACTTTGGGAACATTCTCCATTCTGCCTGAGCTGCCTTTGATTTTTGTAAACTTTACTGTTATACCATGTACAAAAGCCTTGAAATCATATTACTACCCCCAAATGAATAACCAGAACACTTTGAAAGACAGCTTCCAAAAGTCCTCTCTGTGGCACTCCCATGCATCTGTCACAAACCAGCACTTGCTGGGTAGAAGACGTAACAAGTTGTATTAGTAGAGCTGACAGAAAGAACACACATACATATGAGATGCATATCGGCCTATATGCTTCCAAAAAGAGTGGTTTAGGATAGAGATTGCTCTGTTCTTTACTACTAACAAGTAGTTAATACTAGACTACTTCTACAACTTCTCAGCAACTGTTGACCTTGGTTTTATTTTTAGTTGACAGCTTATGGAGCACACAATTCAAATTAAGACATAATATTCTTATATTTTAATGTTTAGCAAGTACCAGAGGGCCACTAGACTGTGCAGTTATCTAGCTTATGACTTAACACAGTCAAGTGCTGAACTGGATTCATGCCTTTAGTGGATGAGGAAGATGGTCAAAAAGGAGAGAAGGGCTGCAGTTGCATTTCTGTTTCAGCTACCTGGGAGTCACAGCGAAGGTGGGCTTTGCACTTCCTGGAAAAGGAATACTTAAGTCTTCATTCCACTTGCCTGACATATGGTGTTTACCTCGCTCTCCATCATCTTCCTTTGTCCAGTTTCATAACGGACTAATAACCTCAGCCACTTATTTATTAGATTCTTACTCGTCTGGTAACTCCCCCTAGAGGAAGCGCAGGGTTAACTTCAACATTGCAATGTCCTGAAGGATAAAGGTATTGTAGGTGTGAAAAATGAGCATCTTGTTAATTTGGTATCACGTGAACATAAGCAGGCAAAACAGAAGATGTGTGGGTGTGCTACTGATAGGGAGAAAAGCAGTTCTGCTTATTGAGAAGGAATTAGAAATGAAGAATAGTGGAACTTAATTTAACCACTTTGTTCGAAAGGGCAAATATTTGTAGTGTTCTGACACTTAGGCCTAACCATTTTCACTGCCTTGTCTCCTGACTAAATTCTTCCTCCAAGATGGAGAGATATGTACTCAGAAGTTAATGAAAGAGTGTGCTCCCCAAAATTTTTTTAAATGCATCAGTTTTTTATTTTGTAGGTACCCAGAAGACTTTCCAAACCATATCCCAGTCAGGAGTAAAGAAAAGAAGAAAAAGAAAGCTCAGAAGGAAAAGACTGGTATTTAGGTCCTAGCTCAGGTTGCTGCTGAGTCCTGCCTTTGCCACGGGCCATTCTTTATAAAGGGAATGCTAGCATTTGCACCACAGTGGAGAGGTCTGAATTTCTGATGGAAATGTACAAATAGCATAACAATGTTGTATCACACATGTATCTTAGCTGCATCAAATTTCACATTTTCACCAGTGTCACACTTTCAACAGACAAGATAAATCATTGACACTTTCAAGATCATAGCTGGAGTGTGTGGAATACAATGTTCTATATTTTCACAGGAGATGCAATTAAATAGCAATTTGAAACCTTCAAAGGTTGGTTGCAGGCATTCTTTTATATTATTAAGATGCCATTTCTTTCACTGCTCTGTTGCATAAGGGCAAAACTAGCCATTTCTTTTCACAACTTATTCTTTGAGGTAGTATCTATTTTCATACAATTCACTAGAGAAAGATAGGCATTTTCTAATATGGCGAGACCAATAACTGTTTGTCCTCCCATTTTACCCACAAAGCAATCCTGGGAAAACAGATTCATAACATTCAAAGCCAAGTGAGTTTCATGTCTCACGAGTCCCCAGAGACATTTGGGGGGAAGAACAAAATACTATTTACAAGAGGTAATCTGCACTGATAGTCTTACTAGCTCAATTAAGTGTTACTTTTGCAGACGGTTAGCCCTTCCAGCCATCTCAGACACAAATTCCATTAGAAAACAAGATAACAAAGGTCTCTTTCTACAGGTTAGGAGTGATTTGCTCCACAATATGCCACAATGCGATCAAAGAGGAGAGAATTCTCAGTTATCAAGCAGGCACCTGTGATCTGAATAGCATTTAGTTACTCCATAGAGAATGCCTCATCAGTTACATCCTAGGTGTCAGAAGTAAATTCAGAATGGTTTTTATGAGGTCCAGAATATCACTACATGGGAGGAAAGTTGCCCTCTATTTTCTTCCATCACTTCAGAAGGGTGACAAGTGCCATGGCCACTTGGCCACTCATTTCAATAATAATGAGAGGTACTCATCACCTTAGAAAACAACAATCTTATTTTTCCATAAAAAACAAGACAGGTTTTCAGTTAGCTCCAGGAATCATAATGTATTGTCATTAATGTTTTTATCTACATAGTTTAGGCTACTTTATTTTATTATATATAAAATAACATATCAGAGCTTTGACAATGCTTGTATTGAGCAGAGAGTCATGAGTCTTTTTCTAGACAGCATAATGAGTGATTTTATGAAGGAAAGAGATCATTTCGGAATTATGTCTGAGACTGTACTGCAAAGTCTTGTCTATACGAGTACATTAAGGGTGATAAAATATTTAGAATTACTTTAATGAATCTATCCTTATCTCTAAAAGAAAAGCAAGGGGGGTAATTCATGCCATTAGTGTTTAATGGAAAAGGTTTATGTGCTGATACATACTGTTTTGTTAACCTTCTTCTAGTTAATTCATTACGTATTATTGAAAAGCCATCACAAGATGCAGTAAATGAATTTCTCCTGTAAGCGAGGCAAAATAATTAACAGATTAGAGGTGCCCCGGGTGCCTACTACAGCCAATATTAACCATGCTTCTCTATGTCCTCTGCTATATTTTCAAGATAATTTGTAGTCCCTTTGTTTTACCAAAGAAGGAATTTCTTCTCACGTAAAGGTCTCACACCCTTCCTTCCCTGAGATAGCCCAGCCCCAACTTCTTCAAGAATTCAATGCTAATTGCACAAGACATGACTCCTATTTTTAAGTTACTCCATCTGCTAACAGAATTTGAGTAAATGAGTAAAAGTAGACCAAACAACTGAAAGAACATTTGATTACATTTATTGCCATTAGAGGCTCTCAGTATTCATCTGATTGGCATTATCAGACTGCCTGATGACCATCATTTTGTTTTCCTTTATTTTCAAAGCCTTCTCCTTACCCCGTGCAAAAATTTCAGATAAAATAGAGGGCAATTTGATTTCAGTGAGACTTTTTTTTTTTTCTATTAACTCTGGTGTAAGAGTGAGATTTCTTTTTTCATTAGCTTGAGTGGGAGTGATTTTATTCAAAAGAGGGTTTTACTGGAATAGCTTCAGCCAAATTCGCCTATATTTTAACTGAGAAAGACTGGCAGAAATCTGATTCTTTTTGTCCCATCTGGCCCATTCTTTTTCAGCAATGTCACTTCTGGTATTGAAAGGGATACTTCTTTTATTTTATTTATTTTTTAATATTTGTTCACTGTTTCTGTTCAGTTTCACTTGTGAACCATGGCAGACTGGATTTTCCATGCAAACGTTGTATTTCCTTCTTTCAGTATGAATTACTATTGAATTTTTCTGGTAGTATTGGATACCATGTGGCAGAAAGGTCTTAGTGGTAATGAAAGACATATTTTTCACACAAGAGTGAAGCATGCTATATCATTAAAGCACAGGACTGAGAATTAAATAATCTGGGCCATCAAGCAGCTGTGGGTAAAGCATTTAGAACAGCCTTTCCTAACTTTTGTTAAATCAGACAGTCAATTTAGATTTCACATATTCAACATCCATGATAATTAGGTCACTCATCTGAAATGCCCATATCTGAGTTTATCACACATACTTTACAAGATGAGTATTAAAGTTTCCGTGATTCTTTTTCTCCCCATCTAAGATTAAATATGTTTTGGTTCTTTCACAAAGGTATATAATCAGGCTTAACTAATTAATTTAATGTACCACTATTACTAAATAATTAAAGCTCTTAAAGATGAAAGCTGCTAATGAAACACTGTTGTTAAGCTGGTGCTAAAAAATGTGCAACTCATATTAGCAATTGCAAGTCTAATGAGATCACGACATATGTCTTTCACTTCTCATTGTGTCTAATCCACTTGGATTGGAAAAGTAATGGTTACAGTTGATTCTTCTTTTCATGAATATAAGTAAAAAGCACGTGAAAAGAAACTGTCCATCCTGTTGCTGCAAATTCTGACACTGAATGGTTGACAAAATCCTTCTAGTAATTGCAACTCTCTCTGAAAGAAGGTATTAAATGTTTAGAAAGATTAGAGAAGAAACTGATTTAGAGTTTAACATTATCCTCTGACCTACTACATTAAATAACTAACTTATTTAAAGATTAGAGGGCATGTCCAGACAGGATGTGGAAAGGTTATATCTGAATGATGCAGCATTTTTAATTGCTGACTATTAGAGGCAGATTCTATCAGAAAGACACTTCTATATTTTATACTGCTTGTGTCCCACAAATGCTTAGTTATACAGAAAAGGTACATTTTCTGCCACTTTGCTAAGGAATCACGTGGCTTTTTTATCCAATCTGTGACATTTTTAAATTAGCTAGAAATAACTGCCATCATAAAAAATATGTTTTTGTAAGTTTTAAATTCAAAGCTGAGTAATGAAGTTCCCCCTTTTACTTGCAGTACTTTTCATTTAGCAAACAAAAGAAGGCTTTATCCGTGCCCTACAGATCAACCTGGTCTCAAGGACATTGTGCTTATGAGGCATCACTGTAATTGTGTTTGCCTATTACAAGTCCCCAGAAAAATGATGAATATCAAGGATGAACCAAGACACTTTAGATGAAGAACTTGATCAGAACTTCAGAACTTGATCTCTTACTGGAAAGCCTTTGAGGCACAGGAAAAAGGACACTCCAGCTCACTTTTTTCCAGTTGATCTTGCTTTGCTGAACCAAAACAGTGAAGAAGCCATTCCTCAATTTTATTATTAAAGTAGGAATTGAAAAAAATGTTTGGTTTGGAAAACAAATGCAAAAAGTTGCATCAGCTACTAGAAATACTTTTTGAATGCTAACCAGTGCCTAATTTCCCAGGATATTAAAATATAACTCACTCCTCCCCATTTCCTATTATACCAGATAGTTTCAAAAGCAGCACCTTAAAAATTAAGTTTTCTCTGTGAACTCTATTTCTTCTCCATTTGGGAAAAAAAAAAAAAAAGCAACCCCAAAAACAACAACAAAAAGAACACCAACCCAACCTGCAGAGAAACCTATTTGTTTATATAAAAAGATTCTCAACAGCTAAAACCTTTGCAATATATTTAACACGTCATGAAGGGACACATATATAGTGTTGTTTATGGCAATGCAAATGATTCTGCTGTTTACTTCCACAGAAAATTCAGGACTATTAGATTATGTAATATAAAACTATGTTCAATAAAGTCAGTTTTTACAATTTTATTCTAGTGTACTTTGAATTTGGTTAATGTAAAATCTGTAAAATAAGGCCACATCATTAGTTATATTTCAATATAATTAATTCAAATACCATGTATAAGTAGAGGCTATAGAAGCGAAGCAGTACTATTTTCCCTGGCAAATAAATATCTTCTGGCTGAGGTAGGTCAACTCTGTCCCAGCTGAGCCAGTTCACATCTTCTGAGATGCAAATAATATTTGAGGATCCTTTCTTAGGAAGTGCTATACTCTACCAGGATTTTTTTTTTTTTGTCCACAGGATCATGCAATATTCAGTTACAACTTCTGTAATTTACCATATTATATAGTGCAGAATTGCAGACCCACACCAGACAGTAGAGGGAAAATATGCTTCTATTTCAGGAGCCTTTACCTCACATGGTGTACTATAGACCCTGATAATTTAGCTATGTGATTTTATTTTAAAAGGTGGTTGAATGGAACTGGTACTC